>JAQISU010000176.1:9945000-10545000 GCA_029339505.1 Unio delphinus | reverse complement strand
TCAGACAAGACAGAAGTGAGATGTACAAGTCATCTGTAAAGGCAAGAGTCTTTAAGACACATGACATCTCATTGAAATGGCATCATTTAATTGAAGATACATGTACAATGAATTAGTCATGGTCACTCAGCCATTTTATCGATTCTAAAAGGTGGGAATAATGATGATTATGATGCCATCTTAGTATCGGAACATTGTGTTTTGCAATAACTTCACAAAATACCTAATCAGATTTAAAAATTGGAGTTGGTTCCAAACATGGAGCACAATATCCAGTTCTTATCTTAAGCTCAGAAACAAATGCCAAAATTAGAACGTTATATGTTGACCATGTTTAAATTCTGTAGCCCAGAGAAGCTACTTTAATATGAAACTACTTTCTTAAAAAGCTACTCCATTACCTTCTTCAAGTTCTTGCATGTCATCCACTTTTAATACTACATTATGTAAGCAGTCTGGCATCTTAAGGGAGCACAACAGACATTCTTTCCCCACCCCCAATTACCAGTGCCCTTGAATATTTACTAAATTCTCAAGATCATTATAATGGGAGAGAGGTTTTGGTTGTATCTGTGCTAAATCAATTCAGGATATTATATAGTAATATTAAGGGCTACCTGACTCTAATAAATGATTGCCCAGATCAGAAAAATGGCACCCATGCCAGGGGCTTTAAGCAGAAGAATTGTCAGACCCTCATGATTCGCATGTATGACTTTTGGCATGATTTTTAGAAAGTGACATGAATTCATCAATGGTGTATTCTTGTCTCTGACCCATATCTCCCTCAGTTGGGGATTCAAGTGATTCAGTTGAAAGCCTAATTTTCATCTAATATAAGTACATATTTCAGACAGGACCCCATACCCCCTCATAAAACATCTATTTTTTTTAGGCAAAGAAACTCACTACAGTCAAACTTCATGGCAAAAGTCCTGTAATATGAAACAAGTTTCCAGAAATACAGCTTGAAGATCCAGTTTTGTGTAACTGTGTAAAATTGTTTAAGTTGATGTATATATGATACTGTGGAGTTGGTTCCACATACAAGCATATATGGTATGTAAGTTAGGCCTTGAATACCTGTCACCCACTCACTGGGAAGGTAACAGGTGTGCTGTCTACTTGTTTTATGTGCACACTGTGTGAATGTTGTATAATTACACCAACACTCATCTTTCTTCATTCTTTGCTGAGAATTCAGTTTGATTATTTAAAAATATAGACATTATGATTTCTTTCAGGAGCATTTGAGAACCTTTATTAAGGAAATATTGTTTCATTAACTTTTAAAGAAGTAGGGAAACTTTAAATCAAAAGCGTTTTCACTATTAAATTTAAATGTTTGCAGTCATTCTGTGATTTAATTCAAGGTCATTAATGTGGATATGCTGGCCAACCCCACCCCACCCCCCATACAAACACAAAAGAATGGCCAACTGAGACCTTATTCAAGCATTGTTTTTTAAGAGTTACCAATGCATTTTAAATCTTCGGATAGTACAAGGTTTTCTGTGTGCATGCATTTGGCATTTAGGGATAATACAAGCTTTACTCTGCATGGGGTTGAGTATCTGGTTTGACCAGTGTGGGTGTGTGAGAAAGCTTGCCAGTATTTCTCATGGGCCAGCTTTCTCTGGGATCTTCCTCTGCCATTTATACTGGCTGCCATGCATAGCATATCTTGTTCTGAAAAATGGCAGTAAACTCTACAACAACAGCAACAAGTTTTACTGGAATTGGAACATCCTAGACCTTTTCTGTAAACTTAGAAAAGCCAGCTTGGATATAATTGGTCACCATTGAGAACTATGATTTGTGCCCACTTTCATTCATGTGGAACAATATGGTGGCAGCAGGAGACAAAGTGGCTATCAGAACAGTCTGGGCCCTTTGGATGACAACAGTCTGTGGATCACTCCACCAGAGGCAAATCACCAGAAACATAAAAAAAATTTATGTGTATTCCTACAACTACTTTCAAAGTTATTTTACAACCTGTCAGAGGTTAATTTTTTAACAATTTGTGATCAGGTCCGATATTTACAGAATTCATATTTTAAACATCAGATGTCCTCACTTGAATGTGTGTGATAGTGTTTTATGGCGCATATGCACATAGATGCTGCTCAAATTCTAAACATTGTTTCTTTAAGTAAACCTGATTTATATATGGGAGAATGGAAAAATTTCATTCTAGTTAGCTGAAGAACATTCTATAAGAATTTACACTGATACAATTCAGAGAAGGGATATATGAGTTCTAGTGTGTCAATGAGGAATGTATTAAATATTTGGCTAGGTGACAAAACTTGTGAAAAAATTAATTCTCCCAAATTTCCCACTTCTTTTACATAATTGGCATTGTTTACATTTGCAGCTAATAAGGATACAATTTTCAGCATCAGCTGAGCATTTTATAAAACAATGCATCTAACTTTGAAAGTCATATTTTAATTTGCAGTTATGTATGTATTTGAACACGGAAATGTCTTTTTGCATTATAAATTGATTGTACTGAATTGTTCAATTAATAGGAACTTGGGCCAGGTTAAAAAGCAAAGCTGTTGGAGTGTTCTCACCTGGATAGAATTTGTATCATATGCCTTGAGGACAGTGCCAGATATATATATACAGATAGTAAATTGATAATTGTAATTAAGATCATTTTACCAGTATACCCAATTTACAGATTCCTGTCAAATCATGCTTTGAATAGACCGAAATAGCTTCTTTTCAAGTGATACATACACAGGTATTTAACCATCACATTTTTGAATTACTGTTGTCATATATTTCTATTTGGGTTTATATTTAACCAGTTTAAATATGTATTCATCCTTACTTAAAATAAGTGTAGTTCTGATTTCCACACTTTTAACACTTATCCAATATCAAATGATCTAGACATTAATTAAATCTTTTATAATTATACTATGATGTATTTGTCTATTACTTCTTTGCTAAAGCTTTTGAGGTAAAAAAAATATTGAATGGTGTTGGGAGAGAAATAAAATTGGGAATACAGTTCCAACACCTAGAACTTTTCTGAATTTAGTTGAAAAAAAATACATTTTAGATTAATATTAGGGATTATTTACATTGAAATGGGGACCCATTTTCATCCCCATAATACCCCTACAAAGATCATAAGCATGCTGGTGGTGGTGGTGGTGATGGGGTGATAAAAAAATATGCTTTCTATGATTTATATGTAACTGAACTATTTTCAAAATTGAGAATTGTCTCTCATCAGGAATGTGTATTTTTTTATTCATATATACCTTTTGACGTCTTTGGACATCTCAGATAGTAACTTAGTACCCACTAACCCCTTTAGTGGTGGTGGGATTGTAGGAACTACAAAGACAGCAGGATGTAAACACTTGGAATATGATAGTATGAAATTCATACTGATAACTCTTAGCATGGATAAATTGGTTTTATAGAGGGTCAGAAAACAGAATTTACATAAGTATCTTTGTTCAAAAAGATATTTATTATATGCTTCAAATCAAATAAAGACATTAAAAAAATATTTTCAACAACCATCATTATTATAGAAACCAAAATTTGCAAATTCTTTTGTTTCTAAAGTAATTAAATAAATTAGATCTATTCTTTGTTGTGGCATTCATGTTAATTGCTACAAGTATCTCACAAAAAAATCAACAGATTGCATTTATATCATGCATCATAAATTACCAAGCCTTTGTTTTTTACAGTAGGACAAAGCACTAAAATTTGTGCTTGATCCAGCAAGATGTATATAGGATTAATATATTGGTACCTTGGCTAGCAAAGATGAGTATTCCTGTAAAAATACATTCTTGTGCTTTCAGACTAGCGCATCACTGCATTGTAAAACAAATCAAGCATAGATTGTGCGAAAGTCCTGTTGCTATCATCCAGAATTTGTATCAAATTTTGCAATTTATATTCTTGTCAGGACAATAGAATCCAAGAAGCAAATTGCTTATCAACAATGGCCGGCTATCCTTTGGCAGCTGTATGCTATGACTAGCTACAAAATGACTTTGTCTTTGGAAAAATATAAATTTTGTTTTTAAATTATTTTAATGGCAACAAACTGTATCATGCCAGGGAAATGGGATCTAAGTGATTGTCCCAAGGGCATATTTAGGCATCCAACCAAGGCTCACAGGTATCAGACTTGAGACTCTTGGATTATTAGTCAGACACTTTACCAACTGAGCTGTCATGGCTGTCTCATGATATTGAATAAAATAGTAACAACAATGTAAAACTAATAAGAATTGGTTGAAAACATAATTTTAAAAAACTGATCTATTATGGTAGTCATTGCATTGTTCAAATTACAGGTATTTATCAGCAATGTTCTTTCACCATTAGGAATGTATGTTGCCAAGGCAATGACCTTTCAGTAAGCTATTTATTAAACAGTGAAATTATCTTGATAATTTAGTCATATTCCTTTATTTTATCAATGGTACACCACATGTTGCCAAATGGAGACAATCAGTGAACTAAATGTTACAGTAATCATGTAACATATGCATTGTAACAAGAGCAAGATTGATGGATTTCAGTAAAAGAAAGTCTGTTATTGTATGAACTCTGTTATTGTATGAACTCCCACCTTAACCTGGTTGATGGATAATCAAAATACACATCCATCTGCTTAAAGAATAGACCTAGATCTGCCAATTCATAATAGAACAACAGATCCTGGGATGGAAGAGACCTAGATCTGCCAATTCATAATAAAACAACAGATCTTGGGATGGAAGAGACCTTGATCTGCTATTTCATAATAGAACAACAGATCTTGGGATGGAAGAGACCTTGATAAGCCATTTCATAGTAGAACAACAGATCTTGGGATGGAAGAGACCTAGATCTACCATTTCATAATAGAACAACAGATCTTGGGATGGAAGAGACCTTGATAAGCCATTTCATAGTAGAACAACAGATCTTGGGATGGAAGAGACATAGATCTACCATTTTCATAATAGAACACCAGATCTTGGGATGGAAGAGACCTTGATCTGCTATTTCATAATAGAACAACAGATCTTGGAATGGAAGAGACCTTGATAAGCCATTTCATAGGAGAAGAACAGATCTTGGGATGGAAGAGACCTAGATCTACCATTTCATAATAGAACAACAGATCTTGGGATGGAAGAGACCTTGATAAGCCATTTCATAGGAGAACAACAGATCTTGGGATGGAAGAGACCTTGATCTGCCATTTCATAACAGAACAACAGATCTTGGGATGGAAGAGACCTTGATAAGCCATTTCATAGTAGAACAACAGATCTTGGGATGGAAGGACTTAGATATGCCATTTCATAGTAGAACAACAGATCTTGGGATAGAATAGACTAAAATCTGCCATTTCATAATGAAATAACAGATCTCTGGACTGCTGTTTGTCTATCTTGGTATTTTAAGTGAAAAAACATTAACAGCATTTAGTTCAAATGTGGTGAAAGTTTTCCTGACAAAAATATGGTGATTCAACTTAGTTTTCTTCTTTATAGATCTGGCGTTGTTCCAGTGCTGCACATGTAAGGCATGCTTTTTGTTTTTACACTTTTTTACATTAAAACTTAAGGAGCATGTGAATGGAGATGGGATTGCTTCGCCAAATGGGTGTTCAGGGGGCAGCAAATTGTAGAGGGTTGTGTATAGGCAAATACAGGTGTGTAGATAAACCAGCTTGCAGCACTTACTGAATTCTATGTTTAATCAACAATCAGAACAACAACAAAAACAAACCATTCTCAAAGTGCATTCTTAAATGGCATTTCAGTTATTGACATTCAAGGTATATGAATTTACTGGCATCAGCTTTTATGCAGTACAGATATTTGCAACTTTTACGTTTTTGAAGAGAATATTAAAAATTAAACTGTGCATAAGTTCAGTTTGAAGTTTTATTTTGTTCTTACAAACTTTTCTTGCAAATTTGAATATCATTCAGAGTTCCAAAAAGTGTCCCAGCAGAGACCCCCGAATCTGTTATGACATAATGTGCTGGCAGGTCATGGTCTAATTCTGATCATTATGTTAGGGTTAGGGTTAGTCATGGTCTTAGTTATTTGTTCTAATCATTATGTTAGGGTTAGGGTTAGTCATGGTCTTAGTTATTTGTTCTAATCATTATGTTAGGGTTAGGGTTAGTCAAGGTCTTAGTTATTTGTTTTAATCAATATGTTAGGGCTAGGGTTAGTCATGGTCTTAGTTATTTGTTTTAATCATTATGTTAGGGTTAGAGTTAGTCATGGTCTTATTTATTTGTTTTAATCAATATGTTAGGGTTAGTCATGGTCTTAGTTATTTGTTCTAATCATTATGTTAGGGTTAGGGTTAGTCATGGTCTTAGTTATTTGTTTTAATCAATATGTTAGGGTAAGTCATGGTCTTAGTTATTTGTTCTAATCATTATGTTAGGGTTAGAGTTAGTTATGGTCTTAGTTATTTGTTTTAATCAATATGTTAGGGTTAGTCATGGTCTTAGTTATTTGTTCTAATTATTATGTTAGGTTTAGGGTTAGTCATGGTCTTAGTTATTTGTTCTAATCATTATGTTAGGGTTAGTCATGGTCTTAGTTATTTGTTCTAATCATTATGTTAGGGTTAGGGTTAGTCATGGTCTTAGTTATTTGTTCTAATCATTATGTTAGGGTTAGTCATGGTCTTAGTTATTTGTTCTAATCATTATGTTTATATAGCTATTTATGTTCAGATCATGCATTGACTGATCTGGGTCTGTGCTATTTGGATTTCATAAGTACTGATGGTAATTAGTATGGCATAAGTACTGATGGTAATTAGTATGGCATAAGTACTGATGGTAATTAGTATGGCATAAGTACTGATGGTAATTAGTATGGCATAAGTACTGGTGGTAATTAGTATGGCATAAGTACTGATGATAATTAGTATGGCATAAGTACTGATGGTAATTAGTATGGCCATGGGTTTTACTGAATTCCAAATGTCAAAAACTGTTCAGAAAACTAAAGTCAATCTTGAATAAGTTTCTTGAATAAGTTGCCTATACCTAAAACCTGGAATAAAGATCTTGATTGACACCTGCTGTAAGCACCCCCCAAGGGACTCGCTGTTTATGGGTCATTTTGAAGGGTAACAAGGAAAACAAATAACCTAAGTGCTGAGGACACCTGATGAACAGTATGGCTAATATAGACAAGTGATTGCATAAATGAAGTCTTTGCTTAATTAGTTTTGAAATAATGTTTAGTTTCTTAACAAGACATGGCTGTCTTCAGTCATCTCTGTATAGGGATTCTGTTACTGATTTGCACAGTGAAAGCAAATGTACATTAACTGAAAGGGAATGATCTTAAAATAGACTGTTTCCTTTGATTGATATGATTGGGACAATTGGTTTAAGATGGAATGGAAGAATAATCCAGCGAGATTTTACCTTTGTATAGATTGGCTCACATGCAAAACTAAAAGAAGAAATCAGTTGGTGCAAGAGTAGGAAAATCAGTCATGTAATCCCATAGCTACAGTCAATCAATTCAGGCAAAAGTATGAAAAAAAGTCCTGTAATTCCATAGCTAAAATCAATCAATTAGAGCAAAATTTGACAGTCATAATTATACACAGCCCAATATGTACAGGCATATAATTCAGTTTGAATGATGGTATACAAAGCCCTATTGATAACATCAACAATAGATCCCCTTAGGATAATATTTTAAGTAATGGATGATTACAAATGATAGGTGCAAATCAAAACAAATACAGAGCATTCCCTCCAAAGATAATCACAATGTCTTTACATCACTCCTGTAATCTAAATTAATTACATGTGACACAGGTAAGTTTTTTTAAGCCAATTGAATCCCTGCAACAATTATTGTTAGATGTAATGATCAGAATGTCTGGTATTTTTCAGTCTGTGTGAGCAAGAGACAGAGCTATTACTTGGAGATCATGCAAAAATAAAACCACAAACCTTTCTTGAAAAGCTAGGCAAATTAAGGGGCCTCAGGTCGCCAAGCGTTCTAAGACACTTGCCGGTAGTTCCCTGTGGTTTTTGTTGTTTTTCTGGGGGTTGTCCAGGCTCTTCCTCCACTAAATATACTGGCCACCAGGTATAGCCAATATGTGCTGAAAAATGGTATTATACCCACAAAACCATAACTCAAGAAAAATTACTGGCAGAGAAAGATAGAGTGACAAGAAAATTCACTGTGCTTTGTGGAAAATATTTTAAAACTTAGGGACAGGTAAAACGGACAAATTTAATTATATTAAATTTATTAAGCATGAAGGACAGGATATCTTTGATAGAAATCATGTCTGATATTTTTAATTACCCTTTTGCATCAGGCTAAATTAAATGAGGCAGCAACCAATACAAAATATGGCTTACTTAGGGAATAATATGTATGCAAGATGAAGTATCCAACTTTTTTGTTGACACTTGATCTGTCAGAGGCAGCTGGAATGGATTGAATTGGCCCAAGATTGCTAAAACTGGCCTGTACACTCATAGCCTTCAACATTACATATCTATACAATCCAAATATAAAACTTGTCAGTTCTCCCACAGATGGAAGGTAGATAAAACACCCCAATTAAAAAATATTCATGTATGAGTTATGTCAGTCATATTAGATCCCTTTCAGTTATACACACTCTTTTCAATTTAAGTGAAAATGAGAATAACATTATCATGGATTTCTTCAGAAACTACAACTTTTCTTATCAAACAAGTCAGGATTTATTCACTTTTGCTTATGTGAAATTGCTTCAATATTGTTATGAGACAAGAGGCTTCAAGACTTAGATACTTTCTTTGTTGATTTTAGAAAGTGAAAGTGATATTCTGTCAAATAGTACAAATGTGTTTAGATAATTATGAAATGGCTTTTGATCCACTTGTACAATATGGTGTTCCTCAGGGTTCAGTACTAGGTCCTTTTCTATTTCATGTTTTTATTATTGACCAACCTTTTTGTAAAATGACTTTTCAACAACAGATCTCCTTTTCATGTGCACTGTTGTTCCTAACTCTACAAAAAAATCATTTTGCAACACGCCATAATTTGAAATCTTGTTCCAGACAGAATGCTATGATTCTAAACATGTAAAAGACTAAAACTAATGCTAAAAAGCTTAAGATTACCGAAAACACTCCAGCTCATTACTTGACATGGTCCTAGGGGTATATGATGATAACAAATTATTATCAAATGAACAAGCTTAGACAAGTTATGAAAAAGGTTGTTGGTATCCAAGATTAAATACTTTTTCCAGACATAAGTTTTATAAAAGCTGCATTCACTCATACTTCGGTCACTGTAACATTCTTTGGGAAAATTGCTGTATTTCAACTTAAGAAACAAGCATATAGGTTTACCCAAAATGCCAAGATACCAATTTTGCAAGGGACCAAATAGAAAAAACAGTTACTCTCATTTATGAGAACGTCTAAACTTTTGTACAATATTTGAAACAAAGATTAGGCACAAACATTTAACACACACACAAACACACACACCATATCTGCAAAATATTGTTAATCCACAGCAGCAAATCAAACTTTGTTAGTGTCAAAATAAAAGATCCAAGAAAGAATTATCTAGGAAAAGTTTTGCAAATTCTGGCCCATAGATATGGAATAGTTACTAGAATCAGTAAAAGAAGTATCACCACTGAATATTTTTCATCAAGACAAAACGTACAATATTTTAGTACGATCAAAAGATTTACTTGTACTTTTACTAATACACAATAGATGGACCAAAGGGAGACAAGTTTTGTAAACTAATTGGGTTACCGTACTCTATGAAAAATGGAGACTATATTTTTATCAAATTATTTCTATCAAATTATTATTATTATTATTATTATTATTATTATTAACAAACTATTTGGCTGAAGTCCATGTTTATGCACCCCTTTGCTTTAAGTGAGTTAGTGAGGGAGGGGTTTGTATCACTGTTTCAGTTTCCATTTAACAATTGCTTTGTCTAAACTGTAGGGTTTTAAACTTGAAATAGTTAAAATATATAAAGAAAAGAAAAAGAATAAAATTTAAGCAAGAGTGTCTGAGTTACTTTATAAACTTGGAATTGCATAAAATTAGCATTGTACTTAAACGTGTGTATATTTTTTACTATGAAACTGTTATTCATGTTTTATGGTATGGCTACCATCCGGAATAGGTTTAAGAAAATATTTCCCTTCACTGGCAGGTATGAACACTGTTTTTGTATGAGAAGTTCTGAAGGGATAATAAGTTATTATAATTACAGCGATGAAAATAAAATACAGAAAAATATGTATTAGATGTCGTGAGTCCTTGGTTAGGTAGTATATAATTGCTTTTTCTCATGATTATGTTACTGCTAATATTATTTTGTAGCAAATTAAAATGCTTTAATTTATAAGGTAGATGATCTATAATCTAAAAGGTAGATCTGAAACAAACTTACCACTGTTTTCGTTAGTTTTTCAAATTCACCCTTTTTACCATTTTGTGATAACACATTATATACAAAAGTATGGCTAACAATCAAGACTGAAGATTTGCAATATGACACTAGCCTCTGTTGTGGGAATCTTTTTTTGTGGTAAATTGCTTTCAAAATTGTTTTGCAGTTGAAATGACTGTTATTAATATAATACATGTAGGCTGTTATGGTATAACACAAGCTAATCCTTTTATGTAGTGGAGAACATAGAAGTATTAGACAGCATTTTGCAAGGATCCTAAACTGACAATGATTTGGATTATGGATCAGCAAGACAATGGGAATACTAGCTCTGATTAGAATTTTTTAAATCTAGTATTTGATGTAAATTTTTTACGTCTGATATAGTGGTGTAACATTATATCTGCATACTATTAATATATTACAGTTCATACTGGTACAGATTCTGCCATATTTTAATCATGTGTATTAGTTACTGGTTGGTGAATTATATTGGTTGAATTTAAATTAGGGCATAACCGACTTTTGATCCGGAAATCGGATTCCACCGGATAGTATGAACTTCCAATTAATCGGAGTCGGACAAGGCAGGAACGACCGATGCGGATAATACAAATAATAAAGTTGAATTTCTATAGCACCGTGTCTAACACTGCGTGTCATTCTATAGTGCGTTAATAAAGTTAAATAAGAAGTCAGAAAAGTCCAATATGGTCAACACAACCACGCTGTGACGCAATCTATTTGAACTGGCGGGTAAAAACCGGAAATGAAGCCAATATGGTAAAGTACTAAGTAACATGCTAGACACGGCAAAACCAGATGCCAGAAACCCGGAAATGGAAGATGAAATTTTTTAGAAAAAAAAATACGGATTTAGCATTTCCAATTAATTGAATCATTTCCGGAATCGGAAAAATTTCATGCCCAAAATCCGAAATTGGAAATCGGTAGAAAAATGCTAATCGGTTATGCCCTAATTTAAATATTACTTGTTATTATGAAATAAAACTGTAACTATACATATGAATCATTTAGGTTTGTCTGAAAGAAGTTGTTGTTCATGAACCTTGAGCTAGACATTTTGTTTATTAAATAGGCAGTAAGCACTATTTTGAACAAGTTGAAAAGAAGATGCTTTTTATCTATGGTCACTTAGTTTTTGTGATAAAAAGCTAATTTGCAAAGAGTTTTTGGAGTTCTCACCAGAGATGGGGTTTTACACAGGGATCATACAAATCCATGAATTTAAATGGTTGCCTTGTAAAGTCATTTTATTTTAAAACATTGATTTTATTAAACAGATATTTTTTTTAAAAAAAACTCATTTAATTTTTAAAACATTGATTTTATTTAATAGTTAATTTCTTTTTTAAAAAACTTTCTTTCATTTTTTATTGTTATTAAAGTTCTAAAATTTATTTTAAGGAATATAAAACTTTAAAAAATGAATTATCACTTTTTCATATTCGGAATTATTGTTATTTATATATGGATAAAGTTCAAGTTTTCAGAAGAAACAATTCCTAATTCTTCTTTAAAACCATAGGAAGTCTTTGAAAAAGAACTCTGAAGGGTTACGTGAACCATATCATATATGAGGGACATTGGAGATCTGATTTTAATCTAATTGTATAAAAATGATCCCTCATTTATCAATGGCAGTCCAAGTCTGATGATACCAGATTGTCACATTGATAGCTGGCTAGGTTGAGTTAGCAGGATTTTTATTATTATTTTTTATAGATTGGTTAAAATTATGCCTTTCCTTTGAAAAATGATTTTACCCTCCTGGTCACTCATATTATACAGTTGTCAGACTTCCCCTCATGTTGTGAAAAGTACAACTTTGAGTGGTACTTTGAGTGTGAAATTTTTAACTTGTATGGGTGGTATTTTGAGTGTGAAAAGCTTTACTTGTATGGGTGGTATTTTGAGTGTGAAAGTTTAACTTGTATGGGTGGTACTTTGAGTGTGAAATTTTTAACTTGTATGGGTGGTACTTTGAGTGTGAAAAGTTGAACTTGTATGGGTGGCACTTTGAGTGTGAAAATTTAACTTGTATGGGTGGTACTTTGAGTGTGAAAAGTTGAACTTGTATGGGTGATACTTTAAGTGTGAAAAGTTGAACTTGTATGGGTGGTACTTTGTGAAAGTTTAACTTGTATGGGTGGTACTTTGAGTGTCAAAGTTTAACTTGTATGGGTGGTACTTTGAGTGTGAAAAATTTAACTTGTATGGGTGGTACTTTAAGTGTGAAAAGTTTAACTTGTATGGGTGGTACTTTGTGAAAGTTTAACTTGTATTGGTGGTACTTTGTGAAAGTTTAACTTGTATGGGTGGTACTTTGTGAAAGTTTAACTTGTATGGGTGGTACTTTGTGAAAGTTTAACTTGTATGGGTGATACTTTAAGTGTGAAAAGTTGAACTAGTATGGGTGGTAATTTGAGTGTGAAAGTTTTACTTGTATGGGTGGTACTTTGAGTGTCAAAAGTTTAACTTGTATGGGTGATACTTTGAGTGTGAAAGTTTTACTTGTATGGGTGGTACTTTGAGTGTGAAAGTTTTACTTGTTTGGGTGGAACTTTTAGTATGACAAGTTTAACTTGTATGGGTGGTACTTTGAGTGTCAAACGTTTAACTTGTATGGGTGGTACTTTGAGTGTGACAAGTTTAACTTGTATGGGTGGTACTTTGAGTGTGAAAGTTTTACTTGTATGGGTGGTACTTTGAGTGTGAAAGTTTTACTTGTATGGGTGGAACTTTGAGTGTGACAAGTTTAACTTGTATGGGTGGTACTTTGAGTGTCAAACGTTTAACTTGTATGGGTGGTACTTTGAGTGTGACAAGTTTAACTTGTATGGGTGGTACTTTGAGTGTGAAAGTTTTACTTGTATGGGTGGTACTTTGATTGTGACAAGTTTAACTTGTATGGGTGGTATTTTTAGTGTGACAAGTTTTACTTGTATGTGTGGTACTTTGAGTGTGAAAAGTTTAACTTGTATGGGTGGTATTTTTAGTGTGACAAGTTTAACTTGTATGGGTGGTACTTTGAGTGTCAAAAGTTTAACTTGTATGGGTGGTACTTTGAGTGTGAAAGTTTTACTTGTATGGGTAGTATTTTGAGTGTGACAAGTTTAACTTGTATGGGTGGTACTTTGAGTGTCAAAAGTTTAACTTGTATGGGTGGTACTTTGAGTGTGAAAAATTAACTTGTACGGATGATACTTTGAGTGTGAAAGTTTTACTTGTATGGGTGGTACTTTGAGTGTGAAAGTTTTACTTATATGGGTGGTACTTTGAGTGTGAAAGTTTTACTTGTATGGGTGGAACTTTGAGTGTGACAAGTTTAACTTGTATGGGTGGTACTTTGAGTGTGAAAGTTTTACTTGTATGGGTGGTACTTTGAGTGTGAAAAGTTTAACTTGTATGGGTGGTACTTTGAGTGTGAAAGTTTTACTTGTATATGTGGTACTTTGAGTGTGACAAGTTTAACTTGTATGGGTGGTACTTTGAGTGTCAAAAGTTTAACTTGTATGGGTGGTACTTTGAGTGTGACAAGTTTAACTTGTATGGGTGGTACTTTGAGTGTGAAAGTTTTACTTGTATGGGTGGTACTTTGAGTGTGAAAGTTTTACTTGTATGGGTGGTACTTTGAGTGTCAAAAGTTTAACTTGTGTGGGTGTTAAAATGTGAAAAGTTTAACTTGTATGGGTGGAACTTTGTGTGTGAAAAGTTTTACTTGCATGGATGGTACTTTTTGAAAGTTTAACTTGCATGGGTGGTATTTTTAGTGTGAAACGTTTAACTTGTATGGGTGGTAATTTGAGTGTGAAAGTTTTACTTGTATGGGTGGTACTTTGTCTAAACTACTTTAGCATTTATGACAGAAGGACCTAAATCCACTTTCAACATTATTATTTGGGACAAGTTTATTTTGTATGTGAAAAATGTGGTTGCAAAATGTCTTCTTCCAGCTGAAATTTAGTGAAGTACACAGTGACCATGCGTGATAAAGTATTCGCTCACCCTCACATTGGATTGTACCGCACCTCTTCCAACGATTTAAAAAACGAAAATGTATCAAAGATATAAAAAAATAACAAACCACCGCACAAAGCGTGTTCATTTTATTGATCAAATTCATCATTTCTGACCTGCCTATTGACAGGTGGCCCAACTGGTTTGCATTTCAAACCCAGCGTAGGCTCTCAGTGTTAGCAGGCAGACTTGACACTGTTCTTTTTTGGTTTCTAGAGCAGTCCATTCAACAACTAAAAAATACTGTCTGCGTCTGATAGTTAAAATGAGAGTTTTGTTAAACAGCCATTTAATTCTGGGTGAGTGTATACATTAATTTACCCAGAATCACTGTGTTTTGTTTCTAAAAGAAATTGAACAAATTAAAAGGAGTCTCTCTTGTAAACATTTACTGGAAGAGATCTAACTCCAAATTTTACGGAATAATTAAGATTATCAACAAACGATAAACTACGTCACATCATTTGCTTGATAACGTTGAGTCACCCATTCAAATATTTCAACAGTGTTACTAAAGAAACTGATGTTTTTAATTTTTTTATCAAGCTATAAAATTTAAATACTAATGGACTGGAGAACGTCGTATGATACATAACTATACACGTATAATAAAATATGCATACATAATACATATTTTTTCTCTCAGAAGAACTGCATGCCATTTTTGTGTGAGTGACGGAATATCCTGATATTACAGTTGCGAGTTTTTTCTTCTTCTTCTAAGCGGCGACTGTCCATCCATGTCTTTATTATCATGCAATAGGAATAGGGACCAATTAACCTTTTTTGGGGGGGTTGGGGTATGTTGTGATCGTCGAAAGTCAATATTTTGTGGTGTAATATAAGCAGATAATGTAATTTAGGATCGCATGGAGCTCTGTGAAGACATGCCAATGCATTTGCCGCCCGAAGTTCGTTTCTTCTTGCATAAAAAAGAAATTTTTCAAAATCGATTATGTGTGCAGAAACTGTCATCAACTTCTGCTTTTTCCTAGTAATGCCATATTTATTGAGAAAACTATGAATACTTTAAGAAAAGAAATGTAATAGAATAATCATGCTAAACAAAATTTATAAGCAGTGATATTATAATGTATAATCAAAACAGGTACTTTCTGCATCTTTTACGTTCACCTGCATGTTCTTTCTCAAGTTTACCGATGTCGTAAAATTTTCCCAACAGTTAATCAAACCCAGTCGTTACCTATGCAATCGCTCTATTTTAAAGTGACATAACAGTGCATCTTCATTTATTCATTGTATTTCTTTGTGAATGAGAATATTTTCGAAAACACACCTGAGCGTATTTCTCACTTATTACGTATAATATTTCCATCGGGTTTGTTTATGCAGTACCGCTTTCAGATTTTATTTTATATTCAAATAACGCTGAATTTGATTTACTTTATCTACACTGGTATGGCACTTTAATGGCAGGCTCAGTGGTACAGTAACTTGCAATATTGTGGTGAATAAAAAGAGTGGCGGTACAGTTGAATTAATCGATAATCTCTGCCTGCAATTTGCACGTTTCCAGCTTCAGCTGGTTACAGATCTCTCTCTACCTGTTGCTGAGACAGTGACGTTGTACTTGACAAAACATTGATCATGGACACACGGCCAGGCGCCACGTGTTTACAGTTAACTAATAGTGTTTTGATTTATACTCCTCTGTTCAGTGCGCATTGTTGAAGGTAAGGATTTTCTTTGTTGATATAATTAGTATACTTTTGCAATATATTTATGCTTCCTTGGGAGAGGTGACTTGTATTCACAGCAAAGTTTATTCATGGATACTTTGCATTAAGTTTGTATGGTAACGACCGACTGGTACGTAAAACATGAGATGCCTTGCAGACATAAATAATCTCAACTTGAGTGTGTCCTACAGTTCAGTACAACAATGCCTTGCATTATTAGGTGGCAACTAAAGGTGTTGTGTTCAAAGGATCAGTATTTGAGGCATCATGGCCTTGTATTGTTACTGTTGTATTTGTTTTCCTAAAAACTCGTGTTACATCGGGTATGGTAATACATGTATCTCAATCATTTCCAGTCCTGGTCTTGTATTGTTACTGTTGTATTTGTTTTCTTAAAAACTCATGTTACGTCGGGTATTGTAATATCTCAATCATTTCCAGTCCTGGCCTTGTATTGTTACTGTTATATTTGTTTTCTTAAAAACTCATGTTATATCGGCTATGGTAATATCTCAATCATTTCCAGTCGTGATGCGTGCTACTGATTAATAGTACTTATTTGGATTGAAAACAAATTTATAAACTTCATTCCCTCCGAAAGAGCAAGATTTTAATGAGTGATACCTCATAACGTTCCAGCCAATAATAATTAAATATTACAAGATGGAAGTCGGTTACACTCAGCAGGATTAATGTGTTACAATATCTCCAGTCAAGGTTCACCCTTAAGGAGGTATACGTACAAGTCAGGTATGTGCATCAAAATGCATGATCAGCAGAATACTGAATGATTCTCAGTTTGTTCCATACTAAGGATTGCTTCCAGTTCCGTAGAGGGTTTGTATCAAAGTTTTTTTTTCTTCTCTCCATATTAATTCGAGTTTCCTCTGACCCTTCCCACGCCATTTTCGATATTTGGATATTTACATTGGGATGCTGTTAAAATGTTAGAATTTGCTGACATCATGCGGTGTCAGCTTAGGGTAGCAGCTTAATAGATGGCCTAGCAAACTTGAAAGATAATTCATCGAGCAATACCTGCAATCGTTAAAGAAGATTATTTTTTCTCAGAAAGTGCATATAAGATTCACTATTTGTTTAATCTGCCAATGAGACAATACTACAATGTTGATGAAATTTTACCTGGAACTCTCAGTTTTGATTACTTGTTATATGACTGACTACCCAGTTATCGCAACCTACATTTCATGAAGTATTGAGTACATGTCAGTGATGTTTTCATTGGTATCCTGTTGCTTCTGCAATGATATGTGCTCTCTGCTTGGCGAATCTGGCTTTTCCCAGGTTGCTGTTTCTGGTAGTTATTCTCACAATAGATATGTTGAGAAGGTGGTGTTCTCTTATTTTTATATAAATATTACACAAGTTTCATTTATATTTTTATTTGTTTCATGCAACAATATGGGAATTGATTTATTGTTCATTAACATCTGCATTGATTTATTGTTCATTAACATCTGCATTGATTTATTGTTCATTAACATCTGCATTTACAGATTATTTGGCTGCTTATTTTGGTAATTAAGCAAGAGAGGTGTCTATGAACCTGAATTTTGATAATGCAAAAATGTAACAATGCTAACCATTTTTTTTAACCATGTGTGAGCCCATATTGTTGTTTAGGAATCTGATAGCAAATTATCAAGAAGCCATTTATATAGAATGGTAAATCATAGAATGGTAAGGTACCTAAGATAGTCCTATATCCAGGATGTTAGTTGTGGATAAATAAAACAAAACAACAGTTAAGAACAAGGTCAGATTTACTGAGACATGTTCTTACTGCTAATCTTTGTATGACAAGTTGCAATGTATGAACTTTATATGTGAGGTAAGAATCACCTTTAAGAAAGGCTGAGCACAATTTAAAATTTGAGATAAAGGGACATAGTCAAAACTTTACAACTATACTATTTGTAATCTGCATAACTTTATTCAGATGACAAAAGCAAGGTATCACAATATTAAAATTAATTTCTTTTAATTAAAATATCAATGTGTCAGGTTTTTATATATATATGTTCACTATTTTCCATTGAATTAATGCATACACATTTAATTTAGTTTGTTTGTGGATGTGACTGAGTACAGCTGTATCTCTACTTTAAGATAAAAGTATTTTTATTTAAGATTCTGGAGGCAAAAATGGTGTGTCTGTGTTGGTGAAAGGGTACTAACTTGTAATTTGTACTAAATATTCTTATAAATTTGCGAAACAAGCATTTAAAACTAGCATTTTAAAAAATTAAAAAAATTATTTTGTACTTGTTTTTTTAAACTGAAAGCTGCAGTATTGGATTTTGGGATTTTATTTTGAAAATTCAGAAACACATTTTGCAGGATATCTGGGGTTGTATCTTGGATGAAGCTTTAGCTTAATACAGTGGAACTTGTATTGAAAGAGCACCCCTACTACCAAAACATGATGGTCTCATGACAGGTGGACTCTCATAACAGGTCATAACACTATATAATCAATAAATCTGTACATGGAGAATCTGGTCTCTCAAGACAGGTTGTGTCTCATAGCAGTGGTCTCTCAAGTCAGGTTTTACTATAAGGCTTAGAGACAAAGGCTCATTTAATTGAGCTTTGTCCTTGGCTGTTTGTTGTTTTTTTTTTTTGTTTATTTGTTTTGTTAGCCTAACAAAGTTTTTTCATTGCTAGTTAGGTGCAAGAATATTCAGCCATTAATTTGTTAAGCCATATATGAATACCCAGAACAGATACTCAAAACTGGTAGACAAATACTCAGAATCCTGGTAAATTAGGTAAAACCCTCAGGCGTTCTTTGATCTTTTTATCTACTTAGGTAAATACCTTTAAATCAATTGTCTAGTACCCTTTCAGTGACATAGCCATACAAAGGAAGAAATCCATGGCAATTGAATCACAGCTTGCTATAACTTAATCATAATAGAGGGCAGAGGGTTGAGTGTTGCATATTATTTTTGCTATTTAGCTAGATAAACACCAAAGACAAGGTTTTGGTGGGTTTTGTCTAGGGTTTGTTTTTGAAAATTTGATGTGACATTTACAGTTAGATGTGTTAAGTCCTCATTGGCAGGATTACTATGATCCATATATTCACTTCAGGTAGTCAACAGTATCACATTAATACAGTATTTGCTGTCTCTTCAACATGTTTTGTGATGGCTTGCTGCATCACCTACTTTATTGTCATTACCTTTGTTAATTTACACACATAGTGTTTGGTGACAATATTTATATTCAGTGTTTGGTGACAATATTTATATTCAGTGTTGCTCCTGCCAGCTGTTTTCAGGGTTAGGGTTAGCTTAAAAGCTATATCTTAGTAGATGATTAAAGACTTTACAAATAAAATACATAAACAGTTTTTAGCTCTACAGGTCATAGGTCAGAGTATCTGGGATGACCTTTTTGTGGCTATCATTTGATTGTCAGCACTAATACTACCACCTGCCATGGATTTCTACCTTTGGATAGCTATGCAACTTGAAGGCCACTAGATAATTGATTTACACAGGTAGATAAAAGTCAAAGTGGTCCTAGGCTTTTGCCTTTATACACACCTTTCACTACTGTGCGAGTCTCAGTTTGACAAAGATGGGTGTGTGAAAAAAACCTGCCAATAGCTTTCAGTGGGGCAGTGTTTCTCTTTAGGGTCTTTCCCAGGTTCTTCCTCAATCTGAAAATACCAGCCACCATGTTTAGCCTGCATGTGCTGATAAACCCCACAAAACCAAACCTAAACTGATTGGCGGATTGCCATGAAACTAAACATACAGTCACACGTGAAAATGGTGCTGCTGAAACATGGTCACCATGGCAGCTAATTTTTTTTATCACTAACTCCTAAGGAACGTCATATTGACATAGGACTTTGACCAAAGATTTAGTATAATCAATATGCCCAGTTGGTCCTAAATGAAAATTGTTATATTTATACATCCAATAATCACAGCAGCCATGTTTAATAGCTTGTTATCATTACACAATGTCATGGTCATAACAAAACTGAGGTTTCATTGAAAGACTTTGAATAATGTCTAATTGTTCAGTAATGAAAATACAATTGTAATAAATTGAAATTCGTTATGACCTCCACAGCAGCCATCTGGAAAATCTTGTTATTGCTACTACTCCAAAATGGAAAGTCACATCTGTATGGGTTTTCACTTGAAACTTTTTATGTTATCTGGTTGGTCTTAAATAAAATTGTCAAAATCTGATATCCTAATTTGGCCATATGTGGCCATCTTGAAAATCTTGTCACTTGTACTTGTCCTCAATAAAGGGTCTTATCAGTATTGGATTAAGAGAGACATCATACTTGGTACTAAATGAAAATCGTGTATGGCCACTATGGCAGCCATCCTGAAAATCTTTTCTTGTTGATGCTTATGAATTCAAAGTGACCAAAAGACTTATTATGATGTACTCAATCCTGAATGAAAATGGTTATGACTGGACCTCCAGTATGGCTGCCGTAATGAAATCATTGAAAATCTTGTAACATATTTTCCTAATTGTACTTGTATTATCATAAAGTTTTGGCCAGAAGTCTTTTAATTATGTCTAAATTGTCCTAAGTGAAAATGCGGCTAATCGTACATCAAACACTGCTGCCACAGTGGCAATGAAATGCGGCTAATCATAATCGTACCAGAACATCAGAGATGGTTTCAAAACTTGGCACTAAACAAAACAAAATGATAATATCAAGAATTCGTATAAATTCTTTTTAGAGTGAGTAAAGCATAGGTTCTTGGAAAGATTTCTTGTTTCATATAATTTGTGATAGAATTAAATATTGTATTATATTTTATTGTTGTTTTTAGATTTACAATTCATCAATTGTGTTAAGACAATAAAATAAATTGCATCGATGGATAATAGGCTTAAGGCAGAATCTTTCGTATCTCTCTTTTTTAAGGCCGTTTATTTTCTTTCATGAGTGTTTCAATGTTAAAAAAGACCACCATTGAGGTTGAAGGATGGAGAATTGTCAAATTTCTATGCTTACCCTAATAAATAAGGACCATTGAGAGAGCTCATAATTTTGGGGAGTTGTCTTGTTTGAGGAGTTGTAATAATGATTTTTCTATTTACTAATAAATGGACTGTCATTTAAAACACAAGTCTGCAGTCTGCTCTTGTTGTATGGTTTAATGCCATTTTTTATCAGCACAAGATAGGCTATTTCTGGTGGCTCATATAGATTGTGGAAGAAAAACACAGTTAAACCCCAGAAAGAAACCATCGACCCAAGAGAAGCTACTGCAAGCTTTCTCACATACCCACATTGGCCGAATCTGGGATTCAAACCTACACAGAGGTGAAATGCAAATGGTCAGCGCTTTAGACCACTCGGACACTTGAGGGCCCCCTAAAGTATGCAATACTGCATGAGTTATGTGATGTATAGGCATGGTCAGTCGTATATGCATTCACGTAATTTGGGAATATGGTGAGGATCAATAGTCCTCAAATTTTATAGATCAGTAGTCCTCATATTTTATAGATCAGTATTCCTCATATTTTATAGATTAGTAATCATATTTTATAGATCAGAAGTCATATTTTATAGATCAGTAGTCCTCATATTTAATATATCAGTAGTCCTCATATTTTATAGATCAGTATTCTTAATATTTAATAGATCAGTAGTCCTCATATTTTATAGATTAGTAGTCATATTTTATAGATCAGTAGTCCTCATATTTTATAGATTAGTAGTCATATTTTATAGATCAGTAGTCCTCATATTTTATAGATTAGTAGTCATATTTTATAGATCAGAAGTCATATTTTATAGATCAGAAGTCCTCATATTTAATATATCAGTAGTCTTCATATTTTATAGATTAGTAGTCATATTTTATAGATCAGAAGTCATATTTTATAGATCAGAAGTCCTCATATTTAATATATCAGTAGTCCTCATATTTTATAGATTAGTAGTCATATTTTATAGATCAGTAGTCCTCATATTTTATAGATTAGTAGTCATATTTTATAGATCAGAAGTCATATTTTATAGATCAGAAGTCCTCATATTTAATATATCAGTAGTCTTCATATTTTATAGATCAGTATTCTTAATATTCAATAGATCAGTAGTCCTCATATTTTATATATCAGAAGTCCTCATATTTTATAGATCAATAGTCCTCATGTTTTATAGATCAGTAGTCCTCATATTTTATAGATCAGTAGTCCTCAGGTTTTATAGATCAGAAGTCATATTTTATAGATCAGTAGTCCTCATATTTTATAGATTAGTAGTCATATTTTATAGATCAGAAGTCATATTTTATAGATCAGTATTCCTCATATTTTATAGATTAGTAGTGATATTTTATAGATCAGAAGTCATATTTTATAGATCAGTAGTCCTCATATTTTATAGATTAGTAGTCATATTTTATAGATAGTAGTCCTCATATTTTATAGATAGTAGCCCTAATATTTTATAGATCAGCAGTCCTCATATTTTGTAGATCAGTAGTCCTCATATTTTGTAGATCAGTAGTCCTCTTATTTTATAGATGAATAGTCCTTGTATTTTATAGATCAGTAGTTCTCATATTTTATAGATCATATTTTTAGCCGAGTACATTCAGTATCACAAATTAATTTACTGGATTGCAGTGAAACTTTACATTCACATTCAGCCAAAAGTTGAGCATTTAAAAATGCTACACATTGACACTGCATACAGCTAGATGAACAAGATCACATAGTAAACTGCACATTTTTAGATCTGTGTCCATTTTTAGATCTGTATGTCCATTTTTAGATCTGTGTCCATTTTTATTCTGTATGTCCATTTGTATATGATGGTGCCTGGTTGGTCATAAATGAAAATGGTGCTGATCAGACTAACAATGTGTCTACCACAGCAGCGATCTTCCTGTCATTACTCCTGCTGAATGGTTGGTCGTATAATGAAAATTTTGTTGGTTCTAAAAGAAAATGGTACCTTAGATCTGACACCCGATGTAGCTAGAGTGTTGAAATATTTTATTACTATTCCTAAATGGATGGTCATTTTTTTTACACTCACATTAGATTTTTAGAAAGACATCCATTGTATGAGGGAATAAATGACTTTGTAATAGATAAGATTGATTTAAGATGTCTTCTAAATCAATGTTTTTTCTATGACTGTCGTCTTGGTAAACTATACACAAGAATATTAAGAATGGTTTGACAGTAGCCAATGAATGCTTGAATTGATGTGTATACACAAGAATATTAAGAATGGTTTGACAGTAGCCAATCAAGGCTTGAATCGATGTGTATACACAAGAATATTAAGAATGGTTTGACAGTAGCCAATCAAGGCTTGAATTGATGTGTATACACAAGAATATTAAGAATGGTTTGACAGTAGCCAATCAAGGCTTGAATTGATGTGTAACAGTAGCAAGTAAATAAGCTTTTCATTAAAAATTTTTGTCTTAAATGTTGACTTAAGAAAGGTATTCAACTTTACACAATTTTTGTGTGCAATTATTTTGTACTTCAAGTAAATTTTATGTACTTAGGGTTAGGTTTAATTGTATTAATAGAAGTAAATTTTATGTACTTAGGGTTAGGGTTAATTGTATTAATATAAGTAAATTTTATTTACTTGTGATTTGTCAGCAGAAGAGTATTTTTCATCCCAGAAGGAATCTTTTTCCAAGTTTGATATAAGATTCAGTAGGAACTAATTGAGACCCATCAAAAACTGAGTCATCATAATTCAAGGGTATCATGAAAGCAAGATTTGGCGGAAACTATGGCCCTGAAACTGGTGATATTTCTCAAAACTTACTATTGGTCTAGTTATTTCATTTTCAACTTTCCCTTGTGGTATATGATTTATATCCTTTCAAAAATAATACCTCCAACTCAGCAGAGTGAAACTAATTTGATAGGAATATTTTATGAACAGTGCAACATCTGCTCTCCAAGACTCAAGTTTCCATGACAACAGCAGGTGTTGTTTTCTCATTCTTTCCAACCCAATTAACTCATTACGATATGCTCTTTGCATGTTAATAAACATGAATAGTTTGCTGTAGGAATTTTCTATGATGTTATCTGTTGAAGCTCATTCTACTTGATTTACATTGATAAGTATGTAGGACTGTGGCGTGTGCCTTGTTTGGACAAAAGAAGATCACTGGAACCCATTAAATGAATTTTGCTGGCTTAGGACAATAAGGACAGGTGAAGGTGGAGAGAATCGGCAAATAGAAAGGGGCAGCCAATGGGGATCATCAGTGCAAATTATAATTTTAAAAAATGGTAATATAGACTTAAAATTGGGAAAATTTTGCAAATTATTTCATTTACAAATATTATCTCCTAAAAATAAACAGTAAGTAGTCATAAGTATTTCAGTAGACTTTCATGGGGATAGACCTGATTTTAATGGCTGCAAAAGTTATTCATCAAATTTGACTGAGCATCATATCAGAATTTTCTGAACCATAAATAGTTTTTACATGCAGTATATCTAAGATAAATAAAATATACAGAAACTTATGAATTAAAGCTGGAATTGAGTATAGTTTCCTCTCAAAGTATTATGGGAAATTTACATTTAAAAATGATATGGTCCATTTATTCAGTGGTCACCTCAATATTGTATATTAGTCTCATTTGTTTTTCAGTAATAATTCAGTTTGCTACATTGTAGCATTGATATTTTTTTAAAAACAATTCCGTGATTAACATTTTGGAAACTATTGTATACTTAATAATGCTCCAAATTTTTTTTATCACTTATTCAATTTAATTGGATAAGAATGGTCAATTGGTTTATTTCATTATCTGACTTCCTGATTTAGGCAATTTCTTTGTCTTCATTCTTTCCTTTTGTGGAGTATGTTGTTGAATGGTTTGGAAGAAGATTGATTTGTTAAGTTTATCTTTTCTTTTTCAGCAGTCCCTCTTGATAATTTAGTGTTGATGCTAAAGTTTTTAGTTGTTGCAAGACTCATGTGCATTCATATCTTTCTGTTAGTTCAGCTACTGTGAGCTTCCGTGGTACATACTTAGTCAGAGATGGGTAAAATACGGGTTGCTGGATGGATCCAGCACATTACCTGGTTTTATCTTTCAATTTTTATTAAATTGTTTGGCTTTCCAATGCAAATGTCCAGCCCATGTCCTGGAGAAAGTTGTCCATACCTGTGCCTGGCTTATGCTCAAATCCTAATGTCAGTTCAGGTACAATAGTATATCCCAGGGTAGGAAAGTTTAATCAATTATAATTAATTTGCAGTATGGTGTCAGAAGAGTTGCTCTTTGTTGACAACTTAAAAACAAAACTATCACTGTTGACTAAACCTGTCAAAATTTTGGTAAACATCTATCGAGTACCTATGAATCCTAAGGTATCATTGGTTACCTGGGTACCAGATCAAAGGAAATTGTGAACATGAACTGCTTTATTGTAGGTTCATACATACCAACCCCTAAGGAAGGTATAAGCATAATTACATGTATTACTAATATAAGGAAGGTATAAACATAATTATTACTAATATAAGGAAGGTATGAGCATAATTGTATTAGTATAAGGAAGGTATAAGCATAATTATTGTCAATATAAGGAAGGTGTAAGCATAATTGTATTAATATAAGAAAGGTGTAGCGTTTGTAAAGGTTGGGGTGGGGTACTTCCAATATATTAATTAAAATATTTATGGAGGTTCCACCTGGCTCGTGAATTTATAAGTTAAATTAAAGACGAAATAGATGTACAGCTCTGAGCCCCCAGTCAGCACTGCCAATGATTAAATTATATATATATATATATATATATATATATATATAACACGAAGATGAAATTAAAATAAAACAATTTAATAAGCTTATAAATTTAAATGATACACAATCACTCGCCCTCCAAGTGATAGCCTATTTCATCTCATGATTTTCAGTGTGAGTTCGATTTTCCACCTGTCCTTTGGTTATACTCATCTATTTATTCGATCCTCTCACTCCTCCTGGATTTCACCCCTCCCGACTTCTCTCCTTCCTCCTCTTCCTTCCGTTTCTCTATCGAGACTATTGGGACCACTTTCACTGGTCTGTCCCCCGAAGCTTCCTCTCCAGATTTCCATCTTTCCTTCTCTTCCTTCCGTCTCTAATGGAGACACTGGGACCACTATCACTAGTCTGTCCCTCGAAGCTTCCTGTGAAAATCACAAGGCGTTAATATAGGGTTTATCGAATCTCCCCTCACACTAAATCATCAATTAACCATCAGGTAAGGCTATTACTTTTTAGGTCACACAAACATACACATCAAAACACCCACACACTCTTACAGGGAAACAATGACGTAATAGCACGATATCATACACATATCAATACATCGTATTACATCAGCATATCTAATACATATGTATTTAATCTCATTGTACTTACAATATTACAACAACCAGACGTATGTCTGTACACTACACTCCCACAAGCGTACACAAATATTCAAATATTCATATTACTAATTTCTCACAGTGCAACCATTTCAAAGATACCATTGAATTGCATGGATAATGTGCTATTGTGCTATAAAATAACCACATAGCGAATTATAATAATATTAACACTTACGATGGCTAGCAAGCAATATGGTTCTTTACAAATATGAACTCATTCTTCAAAATATACAAACATATCAACATCACAAAGTAATTGTTCCTACTACGATTTTAGTAATAATACGTATGTATATGATCTACAATTAAATGCAGTCACAGACAGCAAAGATCGAACAAATAGCTCACTGACCTTTTTAGAAGCAAACCCTGAGAATTCTGTTCCTAAGGTTTTCCCACCAATTAACATATGGCCGAACGGAGTACTATCTTCTGGCAATTCTCCCACTAAGAGCTATAGCGAACTAAAGCTCGCTGGCAGGTTTAAGATATTATACTTTAAAATAAATCAGGGTCCCACCCCTATCTCGATTCTGATTGGGTAGTGCTGGGGCCTTATCCACTCGACTAATTCAATCTGGCAGTCAGTCAGCGTATCCAGAAGATAAGGCACGCCCACTCCTTCTGGCAGCTTCTTTGATGTACAAAACATCCTTCCAGCCCAAGGTGTTAATTACATTTCTGATGGGTTGGGGTCGGCTTCCTATCCTAGCTACGGCAAACTTACGTAAGGGATGGTGTTAGCCTGCGGTCATGTTTAACAATAAACAGTGGCTTGTCCGACTTACTTGATCACACATGGTTCTAATTTAATTTTGGGTCGGGCAAACGTTACAAAAGGTATAAGCATAATTGTTTTTAGTATAAGTGCAAAAAGAGCTATTTTATATTACATGCCATAATTACAGGAAAATGTAAGAAAAATGTACATTTATTTTTGCTACTTACCTGGATCTACTATTAAAATTCTTGTCACAAATTGTTTAATGTTTAAATCCATGTGAAATAGTATGAGAGCATGGACACAAAACAAACTGATCAATTATTTATGCATAACAATCACTTTATAAAGTCTTCATATAATTTTACCTGAATGGTCATCAAGTCCACAAATGATGAATGCTATAATTAGATCACTGTCAAATTCTTCTTTAAAACTGGTAATGTTCTATTGATTTGACATTTTTCTGTTGTTTAACACATTAACCCCTGGATGTTTTTGCTGTTTTCGGATGAAATGCGAGTAGGAAACACATTTTGGGGACTATTTCAGAATACATCCTAATACATCGACTTCCAAGCAATTTTCCATTAGCCCAATGACTAGTTGTACTAAAAATGTTTTCCATTGGTTCATTTGTTCGCACATGAACAGAAGGTGAAAAGATGGAGTTCTGTTTTTTTTTTTTGCTTAATGGACCCATAATTTTCGTATGAAGAAGACTCTTTTTTAAAAATGTCCACCTTATCCGACTTTTTGCACAGGTGCACCTGCCTGTGTGTACTTAAGACCGGTCTGCTTTAGATCTGAGGCCATAAAGTCTAAAATCTGGACACAAAATCAGATTTCAACCATGAGCAAATTTTGGGTCGAAAAAAAAAGTCCAAAAATTTTTGGATTTTCCCTCTGTATTTTGTAATGCAACTGAAATGTCCAGATTATTTGGTATCATTGTAGAGCTAAATCTGTCAACCTTTCTATAATATCACCCACTTTAGTGTATCATGCATGACCACATTGTTAGGGGTTAATGTGTTAACAACGTCCCTCTCCTTTAATATATCAACGAAGCCCATTTTGCTTAATATCTGATGCCATTTTATCCACTATGCATCTTTGTATCCAAATATGAATCTGTGTCGTGCTTTCACATTAAAAAAAAAAACATCTGTTTTCTCAGGACGTGTTTCATGTACAGTTACTATAAATAGAAAATGAAATTACCTATAGGTCTAATGGTGGATAAATGTATAACAGCCAATAGTCACATGATTGACGAGTCTCAAGCAGCCAATAGTCACATGATTCACGAGTCTTGAGCAGCCAATAGTTACATGATTCATGAGTCTCAATTTACCAATTGACTAACTTAAGAAAATTAGAAACTATCAGTCATTATTGCTTCCTTTGAAGCTGTCAGTTTTGTGTTATTTAGCTAGATATTTCAAATAACATAAGGCCATTTTCCAACAGTGAGTGTTTAATTTTAGATTTCAGGGTTTTTGCACAATGCAAGAACATTATTTTTAAGTACATGTATCGTGAGACTAGCCGATTGCCTCGTCATTAAATATCCTACTTGGGTTGCTATGCCATAAAACTCAAGACCAAACCAAGCCAATTTGTTAGTAACAGTGCAACACCAATTTCCAGTTTCAGACTTTCAGCCAAAGTTTATAGTTATCAGATTATCCAGTTATCCCAGCTTGCTCATTATAATATTTCTGTTCTCCCACCTGTATTTGCTTTTACCTTATTTATAAGAACCTCAATAATTTCTTACAGTTGTATTCATTGATTTGCATGCCACATGATTACTTGTATAATTTTGGACACATTTTTTTAAAATGGCAGACAGATTTCTTAGACTCGGCATTCATATTTCATTATTATCAAATTTAATTTTAACAAGCTAATTTTTATTATAGGCAACAGTTCTTCATTGTAATTTGATTGTCAGTAATTAAGCTCTCACACATTTCAATACAGAGAGATAATTAATTTATTACTGTAGTTCTTTCATGCCAAATTTAACTCTAGCTATTTTGATCCCCTATTGGATTGGCCCCTCGACAAATTTGCTGCCTTTCATTTCTGTCACTGGTCTCGTGACCTTACACACCAGCTGTCGATAATCCATTGTTTGGAGGGAAAAGGGAAAGAAGTTGGGGGTTTAATTGTATGTTTTCGTAAAACCACTGTCATTGTCAGTTCAACCTGTATGCTAGCCAGAAGTGATTTGAAGAGGTATAGAAGCTCTGTTCACAATGCCGATATTGGGGAAAGCAGATTTGCTGAAAGCCAGCATAAAAATCATCAAAAATATGAAAAGGTACTTTAGTGACAGTGTATTTTAGCTTCATATATGTGTAACATGTCAAGATGCTATCATACAGTAAAAATTCAATTCAATAATATCAGCTTTTGTTTGACCACTGTTGGTTTGTAGAGTAAATAGACTTTGATACTGTCTGCTTGATTTACCTGGACTGCCAGTTAAATTGAAAATGTTTGAAATGTACAGGACAAATCAGAAATATTTAGAAATTTACTGTTTACACATGGGTGGGGTGGGGTGGGTTGGGGACTATTGGTAAAGTTAGTTTAATATAAAAACATCAGTGCTATCAAATTATTAACCATCTGTTTAAAAAACTCTTACTAATTTGTAAAGTTAATTCAATATAAAAACATCAGTGCTATCAAATTATTAACCATCTGTTTAAAAACGCTTACTAATTTGGAAAGTTAGTTCAATAAAAAAAACATCAGTGCTATCAAATTATTAATCATCTGTTTAAAAACTCTTACTAATTTAGAATTGAGAAGTCTAAATCATCTAGATCTTAATGCAACAATTTAAATTATCACAGCATTAGATGAATGTACATGGATTTGTATTTTACCTTTAGAAATACTATTTTAAAAAAATGGACAAATATCCAGCATATGTGACCTTGACATTAATTGGGATGAGTAGGAGGCCAATGGATCAGATCCAACCGATAGGAAACTACAGGCAAGATTTTTCACATACCTACATTGGATGAGCATGGGACTGGAACCCATACAGATCAAGGTGACATGTCTATGATGGGACTGGAACCCATACAGATCAAGGTGATATGTCTATGATGGGACTGGACCCCATACAGATCAAGGTGATATGTCTGTGATGGGACTGGAACCCATACAGATCAAGGTGACATGTCTATGATGGGACTGGAACCCATACAGATCAAGGTGACATGTCTGTGATGGGACTGGAACCCATACAGATCAAGGTGATATGTCTGTGATAGGACTGGAACCCATACAGATCAAGGTGATATGTCTATGATGGGACTTGAACCCATACAACTGATACAGATCAAGATGACATGTCTATGATGGGACTGGAACCCATACAGATCAAGGTGATATGTCTGTGATGGGACTGGAACCCATACAGATCAAGGTGATATGTCTGTGATGGGACTGGAACCCATACAGATCAAGGTAATATGTTTGTGATAGGACTGGAACCCATACAGATCAAGGTAATATGTCTATGATGGGACTTGAACCCATACAGATCAAGGTGATATGTCTGTGATGGGACTGGAACCCATACAGATCAAGGTGATATGTCTGTGATGGGACTGGAACCCATACAGATCAAGGTGATATGTCTGTGATGGGACTGGAACCCATACAGATCAAGGTAATATGTTTGTGATAGGACTGGAACCCATACAGATCAAGGTAATATGTCTATGATGGGACTTGAACCCATACAGATCAAGGTGATATGTCTGTGATGGGACTGGAACCCATACAGATCAAGGTGACATGTCTATGATGGGACTGGAACCCATAAAGATCAAGGTGACATGTCTATGATGGGACTGGAACCCATACAGATCAAGGTGATATGTCTGTGATGGGACTGGAACCCATACAGATCAAGGTGACATGTCTATGATGGGACTGGAACCCATACAGATCAAGGTGACATGTCTGTGATGGGACTGGAACCCATACAGATCAAGGTGACATGTCTATGATGGGACTGGAACCCATACAGATCAAGGTAATATGTCTATGATCTTAAATGACAACTTGGCCGCCAAAAATTGGCCCAGATAGAGAAATGAACATGATTTTGCTCTGCACATCTGTTCTTCAATATCTATCAAAATTATGTCTCTTCAGGTAATACTATCTGTTCATATACTTCTGATTTACAGGTAAAAGTATCTGTTCATATACATGTACTAATGATTTACAGGTAAAAAATCTGTTCAATACTTCTGATTTACAGGTACAAAAATCTGTTCATATACTTCTGATTTACAGGTAATAGAATTAGTTCATGTATTTCTGATTTACAGGTACAAGCTAATATAGTTTATTTTTAAGGATACACAGGTTTTGTTTTATTTATTTCCAATTTGATGCAGATCAACCATGCATGCACCAATAGTTTCATTTTGCCAAAGTTGGGACAAAAGTATCTTACATTTTTTTAGTCTTAACACTTGAACATTACTTAAGTTCACTTCACAGTTGCGTTATTAAACAAAGCTCAAGTTTTACATTGTATTGAGAGGTAGGTTGTTTTCTATTGATTTTCCTAGTCAGCATTGTTAAAAATATGTACTCAGTCACTTTGAAACTTACTAAAGTTGAAATACAAGTATGAACATGGGCATTTGACAGTTTCTTCTTTGTTGTAATTATTTATTATGCATCTAACATGACAAGGGTGCACTGGCACCTTTGACCAGAAATGTGGTCCATGCTAGATCACTTGGATCTTTTGGTTAACTTGGTTCAACTGAATTTATTAAATCAATTGTACATCATGATCTGATAGTTTGTCATGTTCCAATGTACCATGTAAACCACTAGTGATATTGTAATGAAAGCTTTGCCCAATTGAACATCGTGATTTGATAGTTTGTCATGTACTACAGCCATGTAAACCACTAGCGATATTGTAATGAAAGCTTTGCCCAATTGTACATTATGATCTGATAGTTTGTCATGTTCCAATATACCATGTAAACCACTAGCAGTACTGAAATAAATATATATATATATATATATATATATATATATATATATATATATATATATATATATATATATCCTTGATTGTTGTCATGTCCAATAGCCATGACTCCTGTATGTTTGACCAGAGTATAACTTTTGAACAGCATAAGATATTGTGATGAAACTTTTCATGTGTGTATGTTATAACTTCATACCATAACCACACCCATGACTCAAAGACGAGGAAAATTCTTACTGATGACCGCTTTCAATGTACAGGTATAGAATTTAAACTAATGTTTATAAGTTCAATGAAACTATATCTGGTTATACATTTAGACTGGTCAGTTTCTTATGTACATGTATTCATACACCTGCCTTCAAGGCCAAGGTCACAAAAATGGATAAAGTAAGTCAGTGGTCTATTTTCTTATCATGCTGTCACTTTTATCTCCTTCAGATAATTTCATAACAATTTACTCAGGTGCATAGCAATATCATACATTATACAAGTTCAAAGGTCAAGATCATTTATTGGAGAAAGGTAATAAGATGGCTTCATCATGTGCCATTTGCAAAGCTCTTGTTCAAAAGTGTTGATTGCTTTCAGACAGTAACAATTACCTTCATTTACAAAACAACCTACTGTAATTCACTTTGTATACCAGTATTTAACACAGTGTACAGTCACTTAATTTAACACAGTGTACAGTCACTTAATTTAACACAATGTACAGTCACTTTAATTTAACACAGTGTACAGTCACTTTAATTTAACACAGTGTACAGTCACTTAATTTAACAGTGTACAGTCACTTAATTTAACACAATGTACAGTCACTTTAATTTAAGATAGTGTACAGTCACTTTAATTTAACACAGTGTACAGTCACTTTAATTTAACACAGTGTACAGTCACTTTAATTTAACACAGTGTACAGATTTGGGTTCAAAGTTTAATCTATTAATATTTCCTTGTAATTATAAAAGTAATTTTATTTCACGCGATTTTCTTATCACTTTATGTTCAATAGAAATGTGAGAAAGTTTATTATAAATCTTATTGATACTGTTATTGATAATGTTAATTGTCATAATCAGTTGCAAATTGTATACGAGTCAGGTTAAGTATATTTACTGTCAAGGGGTAGCAATCAGTTCATTATCTTGGCAATGTTTAGTGAAGCATTTGTTGAAATCTTTAATTTCCTGTATTGCACAAGATAAAATAACAATATAATCAATTTTCTTATTGTGAAAAAGCACAAATGTATTTGAAGGAAATGCCATTCATTCAATGTTTCCGGCTTTTTATATTCAGTGACCCAAGCTTTAAATTGGGCAATAATTGAATTTTAAGGTTGAATAACCTGAATAGCATGGAAGATATTTGTGTTGTCCTTGATCAAGTAAATAGAACTTCCTCACAAGTTCTTTATCCATTTGCTAGGATCTTACAAACAAAATATGAAACAGAGCTGTATGAAGAGGAAATATTGACAAATTATAGGAAAATTGATGTGAATTGTGTCATACAAAGCAAAGCAGTTTAAAGAAAATCTTAATTGGATCTCTAACAAATTATCAGAATTTACTAATTTAGAAGAAAATTATGAAACACAGTTCCACTGACTCAAACAAAATTGTTCTTTGAAATTTTTTTATGTTATTTTGTAAGTTTTTTCATGCTTGTTTAATGGGGAGGGGGGCAATTAAAAAATTTTACTTGAATAGGTCCTTGCACTAACATGTTTGTAGGAATGTGTTTTTTTATATACAAAACAAATGGTATGAAACAGTAACCATTACTGCAATTTTTCCAGATTGTGACTTTTATCATTTGATGCAAAAAAAGTTCTGAAGAAAATCAAGAAAAAAAAGGAGTTTCCTACAAAAATCCACATATTGCAATTTACTTAAGAAAATTGACATGTACACTTGCAAGATGTAAAAATGATAGACCAGGTTGTTTTATAATGTGATGGCAAATCTGGATGATGATCTTTGCTGTTATAGTTAGATCATGATACATTTGTGGGCTATATGCTGTTTTTTGCAGATGATAGTTATACATTGTAGCCAGTATATTCAGTTGAGAAAGAACCCAAGAAAATCCTGGGAAGAACCACAACCTATGTAAGGCTGCTGGAAAGCTTCCCATAAACCCACATTGGCCAAGCCTGAGACTTGAACTTATGTCGATGGTAGTGAGGTCTCAGTGATCTGTAATGGTGAATCACTTACTTAGATTACACAACGCCCACCCCACCCCCTGGTTGAATCAGATTTATATGTAAATGTATATGTTATGTTCACAATATTTGAGTCACATAAAATATGATACAGTATATTATAACATTTTAGCAATGACTGGAAAATGTATGTGGTAAGATGTGTGCAGGAAAGTTTTGGTCTTATGTGTATGTCCGATTAGCGGAATGATTCAATAGTTAGTAGAATGGAGTTACACAAAAGGCAGACACTTCATTCTGATAATAACAAAGTGTCTCTTCTCTCCTGTCATACTTCTTTCTATAATTATACTTTTCCATGACCTGATGACTTTGGGTTTACTGATTTTGAGGATAATGTTAAAGCTTCACTGATTGGAAACATGCAGATAAAAAGTGAAAAATTTGTTCAGCTTTCCATCTTTTGAGATAGTTTTAAGCTATTGAACACAGATAAAGGTGTTTTTCAGGTAGAAGTTTAAGCCAGTTGCATACAGGTGTGTAAATATAGCCAGGAAGGTGTCACTTTGTCCCACCCATTATCCTGACTTCTGGCATTTTGGCCTTGTGCAAGTTTTTCCTGACTTGGCTTTTTTTCTTATTGTGGGCACTGGGATGGAGACCAATTAACAGTCTGTTGACTTTGTACAGGGTAACTAGCCATGTAGAGTGGCTCTGTTGGTTTTCAGCAGATAAACAAAAACGATGTGTAATCGAAACCTTGATAGTTACGTTAGAGACTGCTCTGGAATGAGATTGTCACTGTTAAAGGCTGTACAAACTGGTGCCAGAATTTATTATTTTTAGTTGCTAGTTCACCCAGCTGCAAAGCAAAGGGAGCTTACGGTATTGCCCTGCATCCAGCATGCATTGTCTGGCATATATAGTTCATAACATTTCTGTTTTCAGCATCTTTAAAAAAAATTAGGAATATTGCTCTGCAAAATAGTGATAGCACTGGTTTCCCTAGCACTGCTGTGGCTTCAGTTATTAAACAGAAAACCTATTTAACTTCATTACCAGAATGGTTGACTTGAACATTGTAAGGAATGTCAAGTTGCAATGTTGGTGGGTTCCCTACCATTAGTCTGGCTTCTTCTAAGTGTAAAACCTATTTTTAATTTCTCATGAAAAGACATACTCTATCATTTTGTCTTGGGTGGCTCCCCTTGCTGTGGTCTCACTTCCTGATAAAATGTATTTTTGACAAAACTAAGTATGAATATTTGTTAAAACGTGCAAGCAAAATTATTTCTACAAAACCTATTTTCAGTATCTTTTCCAGAATGGCCATACCAGTTTTCATCAAACTGTGTTGGAATGTTTCTTACAGTATACCCTATCAAAATTATGTTGATTGAAATTATTCAGGGTGTCTGTTCTAGCAGTTGTGCCACTTCCTTAGCAAAACCAAATTTCAACCTCACTTTTCTAGAATAGCCGCTGTGCAGTTTTGATCAAACTTTGTTGAAATGTTTCTTTGATCATTCTGTAATAAAATTGTGCCCAGCTTGGCTCTTATAGCATTGGTGTAGCCTCTGTATCAAACAGATGGAGAAGGAAAAAAATAAGCTTCCACAGAACAGACAATTTTGATCAAATTTGCTATGAATGTTTCTAAGGACATTCTCAAACAAAATTCTGCGGTAACCATAACAATTGTGTGTCTTCTATAGCAGGGGCCTTTAGTGGTCAAATGGTCTGTAGCGCTCTCCATTGTGGATCACCGTGCCATCTCATCTCTGTCTGCATGGGTGTGAGTCTCAGATTCGGCTGATGTGGATATGTGAGAAATGCTTGCCAGTAGCTTCTTGTGGATCGGTGGTTCTTTCTGGGCTTTTCCTGTGTTTTCCTCCACCATTAATACTGGCTGCCATGTATAGCCTATTGTGTGCAGAAAAATGGCATTAAGCCCTACAACTAGAACAACATCTTCCATAGCAACCTGGGTAGTTTACCAAATGAGAGTTAACTCCCATTAGGTATTGTTACTAATATTTTAACAGACAATTGTAGAACAACTTTCTCTACAAAACTGCCTATGTAGTTGCACCATTTTGAAAAGTTCTTCAGTGTAGAAACATGGTTAAACAACATAAAGATACCACAAGTTTATACCAAATAGCTGGAAATCATCCTGACATGGGAAACTGGCTAAAATATTACATGTATTGCCTTTTAGACAAATGCACTGTTATACAGACGAGTGATATCAGGCTTGTTTTGGGCCAGTTGTTTGAAGTCTTATCATAAATCAATATTGTGACATGCCAAAATTGAAAAATAATTAAGAGTTATATGTAATCAATATATCAGGTATAAATGTGAATTTAGAATTTTGATAACCAGTATTTATACCATAGGGAATAAATAAGAGCTCTAATGTTTAGGAATTATGTCTTCATTATAGGATGGTCAATCAACATTTTAAAAATTTAAGTATCCTCTTGGTTGCTGTCATCTCTTAAGTCAGGTCATATCTAATTTTGAGGTTTTCAGTTGATGGCAGCTTTTTATATTCAACAGTTTTTTGAAATTGTTTGATTTCATTTCAAGTAGGAATAAAATTAGAAAAAAATGTCATTTATGACTTTACATGCACAGCATGTGTTTTTTGGCACAGCAGCACGTATAAGTCATTTGGTGGTGGCAATTTGAGGAGGAAAGTGCCAAAGCCTTGGACATACCAGAGTAGCCAGACTGGGCTGATGAAATGATACATTCAAACCTGCACATATACAGTCTGATCAATGGTAGAATTCAACCTGCCACAAAAAGGGCTCCTGCTGTCCCTGATCATGACAAATGATTCAGGATGCATATGTACTAATTGCTCATGTCAATCAATATACCCATTGCTATAGAACAGGAGTATAGGTTTTAGGGGTTGCTTTTATGACATAAAAGTCAACCATGTGCGTTTGAGTGACCATCACAGTCCAATGGTAGTAAATCTATTTATCATGACGTTTACTTTTTTTATATCACACATCTTCAATTTTTCATTAATTGATGACATTTAGAATGGTGAATGAATGCCTGGCCTTAGTCTCAAAAAATTAAAATCTACATTCACCATCAGTTTAGTAAAAGTTTGTATTTCGTGCTCTTATTAAAAAGATTGTATTATTTGAGGCAAACATTCATACTGTTATTCATATGTCATGTCCATGAATACCAACTCAATTCCAGTGAAAAAACAAAGTTCTCAAATGACAAAGGTTCATTACTAGTCCCCTCTAATAAACTTCAGCAAATATTAATTGAAATTAATACCACTGATATATATTCCAGGCAACATTCCCTCTAAGTGAATGGTAAATGTGCACGCAGTGCTTTCTGCACTGCGCAAGCATTACGGAGATGAGCAAAATTTAACGTTGGATTGAGCAAAATTTGACAATTCAACTGCGCAGGGATGCCTGAGTAGCTGTGCACATGCGCGCAGCTTAGAGGGAACATTGATTCCAGGGTAATATTCAATTGAGAGGAACAGACTTTAGAAGTGATTGTTTATCTTCAACTTTCTGCAGACCTCTTTAGATAATATTAGGAACCAACCAAATCTTATCCCACAACCAAATCTTATCCCACAACCAAATCTTATCCCACATTTTCAACATTTTGTAGAATATGTTTGACATCATATAGGATTTTGGATGAGAAAGTGAATAAGTGCCTCTAATACCAACTTATGTGATGACAAAGTGGTATTATTTGTACAATAAGAGATGTAGTGTCTAATTATTAGCTGTAATCATGAAGTTTTTATCTCTACTTGTCATAATATACATGAAGTTTTTATCTCTACTTGTCATAATATATACATGAAGTTTTTATCTCTACTTGTCATAATATACATGAAGTTTTTATCTCTACTTGTCATAATATACATGAAGTTTTTATCTCTACTTGTCATAATATATACATGAAGTTTTTATCTCTACTTGTCATAATATACATGAAGTTTTTATCTCTACTTGTCATAATATACATGAAGTTTTTATCTCTACTTGTCATAATATACATGAAGTACTTCTAGTATGATTGTCATCTCTCATCCATCTGCCTGTCTTGTAACACTGTGCTATGTATGTCGTTTGTTCAGAAATACTATGGTACCAAATATGTCATGGTACCCAGCTCTAGTATGTATGTATGTATGTATGTATGTATGTATGTATGTATGTAGGTAGAAATGAAGGTACATATACATGTTGAGTTTAATGTCATGTATGTATGTATGTATGTATGTATGTATGTATGTATGCGGATTAAAAAAGTTATGCAACATTTCAATACCTACCTACCAAAATACCTACATACCTATCTACCTACCAATACACACACACACACACACACACACACACACACACACACACACACACACACACACACACACAATAAGCTTCATCATTAATAGTTGAGAAAAGATTACACTGGTATGTAAATGATGAATGTAGCTAAAAATATCGTCTAAACTAATTAGTAATAGGATTTATATGGACATGTATACATGTCTGTGTTGTATTAATAATATGTATATATGTGTTGTATTAATGATATGTATACATGTGTATATCTGCAGTATTTATGGTAACTTGGGAATCTGAAAAAAGGCAAGAATGTGTTGAATAAAGAGTCATTGAAACTTTTAGATTTGCATAGTAATAATATAGACTTACTGTGTCAGGAGTTAAGTAGCTATAATCACTGCCTCTAATTGGGAAATTATACAATTTTAGTGTATTAGGCAGCCATTCATCAGGATTAAATTGTCCATGTATTAGTTGAGCACCAGATATCATGATTGAAGTTTGATGTTGTTAAATGGACCATTAGCAGTGAGTCACTTTCCTTTTACATATAGCTGACCTTGTCAGTTCCAGAGTTCATTAGTACTCCACACTTCATTTTCGAAAACAAATTAGACCCATTTTCTGTCATTAGCAGCAAGGTCTACAAATTAATTTCAGGAAACTGACCTTTTTAGACATTTATTATATTTAAAATAAACTCTTTTTGTTTTCATTTTTGGAGGTAGTAATTTTTGTCACGTTGTTTACATAAATGTTTGTCTCTTTTTGTGTTAATTAAAGGTTAGAAAAATGTCCACCATGACAGCATGTCCCCAATTCTCTCTCTCTCTCTCTCTCTCTCTCTCTCTCTCTCTCTCTCTCACACACACACACCTCTCTCTCTCTCTCTCTCTCTCTCTCTCTCTCTCTCTCTCTCACACACACACCCCCTCTCTCTCTCTCTCTCACACCCCCCTCTCTCTCTCTCTCTCTCTCTCTCTCTCACACACACACACACACACACACTCTCTCTCTCTCTCTCTCACACACTCTCTCTCTCTCTCTCTCTCTCTCTCACACACACACACACACACACACACACACACACACACACAACATCCCTTTTGAGACTTATTTAACCAACAGTTGGAGGGGTAATGTTTGTCTTAGATTCCTGGAAAATCATTATGTTCTAGCCATAATTTTGCAGCTGATTTCCTCACACAAGGCATGTGCATTTAGAAATGGATAATATTTACACGACTTTTGAAAAAAAAGGGATTTAGACTTGCATGGATATTACATTGAACATATTAATATTTTCTTGTATATCTCTGTTATTGAGTCTTGTTAGTAGTCACAATTTATTTTACTGGTGCAGTGAATTGTGATTTCAGCATTTCATGTGGTCATCATTGTTAACTGTGATATGAGCTTATTAAATTTTCTCAAGGCTATCTCCGTAAAATAAACTACCATTAGTTCTGATCCACTATATTTTCATGCAGTGAAACTTGTTGTGGATTTTAGGTTGTAAAAATCATGAATTTTAAAGACCCAGCAAACAATGATCCTTCCATGGAATCGGTCAGACTCTTTCCCACTTCAAGAATGTAGATAGTACAGATAAAAAAATTGTTTACAAACCAGTAATTTTTCCCACCCACAATAATAAATGGGTTCACCCTCTTACATGGTAATTAGTATATTGAAACATAAATCCTGTTAAGACGGTAAATTTTGGATATGTCAGTAAAGTAAAATGGTAGTGTCTACATTATTTTTTTGTAAATAAAATATTGACAAGATAGATATACCTCACCCCACAAATTATATTAGATCTGTACAGCATTTCACCTATGTTAAGGTTGAGTTGCTTTCTCTCTCAAGGGAGCTGCTGTGGCATGGTGTGCTCACTGGTTAGCATGCTTGACTCCTGACTCAAAGGGTAAAGATGCCTGACTCCTGACTCAAAGGGTAAAGTTTGTAATCCTACCATCAGATCAGAATGCATTGGCTACCTTGTTGTGTCCCTGGTCAAGTACTTAGCTAAATCTGCCAGGCAAACCCCATTTACCTTCGCACTAATTAACCTACTTGAGTCACTGTGCCATAAAACACCAAACCAAACCACACAGTTTTGCATTATAGCAAATCTTGATACATGTATTCTTAATGGGGAATTGTATCACTTGTGCAATAGCAGACAAAAAATGGTTTCATCCTCTTACAAAGTGCCTCTTCTTCCAATTAGCTGCCAGTTAGCTTCTATTTGGAATGCCCTGGAAGTGTGCTCAGAATTATCAGTAGCCAGAACTGATATGGCCATGTGCATTAGAGTCTAGCAATTCACATGGATGTGTAAAATTCACCTGCAGAACACATTGTATGACATTATTTGTTGCCAGACAAATGAGGGATGTCATTGGTATCCTTAAAAGTACTGATGTGCTGCATTTACATATTAGATGAAACGGGCAGCATGTATAGAATGAAAGAAAAAAAACATAAAAAGAACCATTTTTGTAAAAGGTTTTTTAACCAAGAGACAAACAGTATTTTCCAATCTTAATGTTATTTTTTTTAATCATTTTTCTCAGAGCATGATGATTTTTGACATTTTTTGCAACGACTCACTTTTATGTCTTTTTACAATGGTTGTTAATAATGTTATAATGGTCACAATTAGTTTTTTTTTCTGCAAATTAAAGCTATAATAAATATCTTGTTGCAGCTGTTTGTCTTGAAATTTTTTTTAAAAATAAATCCCATACCACTCCAGAAAAATTAAATCATCATTCTCTAAGTTAATAATAAGGTGTAGAGATTACCACTGTCAGCTGAAATGTCAATGACAAAACAATTAAAATTAGAATATTTTTTAATTTAAAATAATTTGGACTTGTTATTCCAGGGGAGACCACTTCCACTGCAGTGCACATACCGGTATTATGCAGCTTCAAATACATATTGACGATAAACATAATTTGACTTGAGCATGTTTACCTATTAAAAAAATTTTATGCCTAATTTAATGTTACACAAAATGTTCCATAAAAAGAAACATGTCGTCCGTAGTTTACTTTTTTAATTAAAAACATTGTTTTATCCAGCACTATTATTGGACTTTAATGTCCCATCCTTCAACATCTCCATATTCTTCTTTTTTAAAGACATAATTATTTAGGTCATAATTTAGCAGGCAGTCCTTTGACAAACCACACAAGTAGAACAGACAGGTCAGGAAATAAAAAGTTGCAATTTAATGAAGAGATACTGTTAGGACTTGAAAATATCTTTTGATTTTGTTAATTTTTTTTGTTAATTTTTTTTGTTAATTTTTCAGTTTGACTTTTTTGTAGAAGTTAGTTTTAACTAAAGTCTGTTAATAACCCCTGGCAATTTTAGATCATTTTCGCCAGAAAATGGATTGTAGGAAATGCATTTTGGGCGTTACTTTTGAATACATCTAAAAATACATCTGTCTCCAAGAGATTTTTGTTTAGCTGGCTGCCAGGTTGTGTTAAAAATGTTTTTAATTGCTTATATTGTTCACACAAGCAGAAGAATAAAAACTCATTTTTTTTTGCTTTTGTTTTTGTTTGCTAAATTATTGGATCAATCATTTGCTTGTCCATTTTACTCCAAAACTCGAACTTCTACTTTTTGCAAAGATTCACCTGTCTACCTGCAGTTCCAACTGGTCTGCTTTAAATCTCAGGCCAAACAAAATAATCTAAAATCCAGACACAAAATCCAATTTTGACAACCATTGAAAACTTTGTTTTAAAAAAAAAATCATGTCTCAAAAATTAGGTTTTTCCCCACTGTATAAATAGAAATAGAAAGTCCAGATTTTTTGGTATCTTTGTAGAGCTGCATCTGTCTACTTTTTTGTATTACCACCCACTTTGGTATATTATAAATGATCTGGACTGTACAGAGCATGGAATTAGGGTACTATCTCATGATATGCAAATGTGGATTAATAAATTAATCCACAATAGTGTGACCATGAACAATGTTGTTCAAGCATGGCACAATAGACTTGTCTAGGATCCAGATGATATGATCCAAGACTATGTGGGAAAATGCTTGTGTTTTATCATCATAACAATAATTTAAAAAAAACAGTTCTAAATGGTATAGTTTTTATTTAATGTTAAAAAAATGAAATGTCTTTTTTCATAACCCTTGCATCATTTCTGCAGATATAAAAGGAAGTCTAAAGACATGTTGCTCAGCCAGGTAGATTTTATTTATTTTCGATCATGTGTGATCAAGTGATTAATACAGAAAACATTGATTTTATTGGTTTTATTTAGTTGATTGAACATAATTTTTATAATGATTATGTGCTTTAATTTTACAGTTGAGCGTTGAAGCTAAACAGTTATGCATGGTTATCAGTTATTATATCAGTATGTAAATTGATGTATACAGTTTATTTGTTTACTAATCTAGACCTATTGATGATGGATAATTAAATAAATGCACTTAACATATACAGCCAGCAAAATGAACTAAGCCATGTACATATGCAAATAGAGCGCTGCCTTGCTATCAACAACCAAAAGACTACATGTCTGAAATGGTTTATCATTGATCTGATAAAAGTTGGGGTTATGCGGCTATGAAAACAATAAAACTCAAGGTTCAAAACTAACTATTTCCCAGAGAACTGGAATTGTTTAAATCAGTTATTGAAAATCATAATTGAATAATTTGTCAATGGCTTTCAGACCAGTCTTTAATTATTTTTATTAATTTTAGCACCACTATTGGTGTTAGTATTGTAGTAGGATGCTGCCCAGAGCAATTCATGGGTGTTATTGTTGTACATAATCAGCCTGCCAATTTCCAGATGCCCATTTCAGTAGTTCCCAGGAGGCAAACAGAAGCATGTGTTCTTGGGCCATAAATCTCCACCTATCACACTATTGGGGCCCTTCTTTGTCCTGAGCATCTTCCAGACCTGCTCTGGTCCATTACCACACTGATGAGGAGCCTACAGTGAAAAATCAATTTGTGAAAATATCAGAGGCTTTAGATTAGCTGCTGTTGTAACAGACTCCATATGCACACAAGATCATGGAAGGGGCATGTTAAAAGGCTTCATTAACAGTATTATCAGAATTTATATCAGGTGCTTTACATTAGGACTCCTTGGGGCAAAAAGTCAGCAACAGAGCACCCCTATAATACCATTTTTGACAGCAGTTGACTTCATGGTTTAAACTTACCTATTAAGGTGTTCTCCTTACCTATTAAGGTGTTCTCGTTACCTATTAAGGTGTTCTCTTTACCTATTAAGGTGTTCTCTTTCTCATTTCAGTGCTGGTGTTTTCAAATGTCCTGAAGATGACAAACCATTAGATTATGCCAAGGTAGGTAAAATAGTGTGGTACATCTTTCTTCCTATCTGTCAATCAGTCATTGGATATACCTGACATACTGGTATATGGCAGGATGTTCAAGATCTTTTGATGATGGATTATTATTATTATATATAAATATGGCATATGGTGATTATTAGTTGTTGTAAAATATACAGTAAAACATTTCTTGACAGACAACTGTTATGAGAGATCACCTGTCATGACCTGCCACCTTTCATGAGAGACCCTTTTTTGTGTGGCCAAAAGGTGGTCTTTTTAGAATAAGTACTGTACTTATTGTTTTATTCAGAGCTTCAAAAACTTAAATATGGCCAGTTGTCCATCTGAAAGACTGGTTGCTAATTCAGCATGTCAAACATTTTAGATTGGATGGCATTGATTACAGTGTTCTTTTATTATAATGCTGTTTATGGGACTCGTAAAACTTGACTGTTGTAATGAGGGAACCTTATACATAGAGGGGTGTCTCAACAAGACTGCCTCGAATATTGTACACACAAATACAAAAATAGGGTGCCTTGGTATTCCATGATTTCAAGATCATGTTATATCTGGTTTCTAAAAGCCTAGAACTGAATTAGGTGTTTAATGATAAAAGATGAATTGACAAATTTTAATGCGATCCTTGGCCGTACATGTTTAGTTAGACAGGCAGAAATATAGATTCTATATTGTTTTAATCATGTGAGAGGCAGAAAATTATTTTGTATGGTAACATTTTAAGAAAATAATATATATATATAATGAGAGCACACCATCAGAGATTGTTTCCAAAACTTACTTTGTTCGATATTTTTGTCTAAACATTTATACCACCAGTCAGTTTTTTCTTTTTTTTCCTGTCTGATATCAATTAAGAACAGTTCGAAGTCAGTCATAAATCCTTAATTTTAAATTAACGTTAACAAACAACTTTGGCAAATGAAGAGCATTTTATTCATTAATTATTGTTGAGTTTCACTGATAATATGGATTCTGTTAATCAATAAATTCCAATCCCAGCTTATGGGTTGCTGGCCATGCAGCAGCGGTGATTTTATCATGAATAATTTCAAGGATTTCTGAATAAATTACGTGCATAAAATATCAATATTTCACAGGCAGTACCCAGACAGAGTATGTCAGATAGTTACAAATGTACATCTCGTAAATGACTGTTTACGACACAATACAGGATCTCTTCTAGAGATGAAAATTAGGAGTGGTGTGAATTTCCACACTCCATTTGAAAAAAAGGTGGATGTTATTGTTATCATGAGAAGATTGATTTATTGAAGGTAACTAAGGTAGTACTTGTAATTACTATATATGATTTTTTTAAAATAGAAAATTAATAAATCCAGAAAATGTTAAGTTATGGAAATTTTAATATGTACAGTTTTAGTACAAATAAAATTCAGTGTATGGTAATGTAAGTACACAGGACACAATTCATAATTCATCCACGTCTTCATATGTATAGATACTTCCTGATAAGGTCACTAGCAGATATTATTCTGCCCATTTTACCTGATGGGCATTTTCACCAATAGAATTTTGAACAAGGAAGAATACAACAAATATGGCTGCTGATCTATCTTAATTCTACACCTTTTGATTATCCTATGAAACAGAATATGTCTTGACATAGATCATATGACATGTCTAATATTAGTACTATAGCTAAAGGCTCAGGAGTCGTCCTCAAACCAGAACCAAAGCATTAGCCGCTAAGCTGCCATGGCTTCTGTACAGTTACATTTGCACAGGTATCTTTTATTTATTTTGCAGACACTGTAACTGCTAAAACAAATTCATCTTTTCACACTGCAGGATATGGAAAGATAAGGAATGGTCTAAGGCCTTTACAGATCACTCATATCTCACCTGTCTGTGGGGGTTTTAGTGTTGACCAACTTGAGTATGTAGGAAAGCTTGCCAGTAGTTTCCTGTTGGTTGGTGGTCTTTCCTGGGATATCCCTGGGTTATCATGTATAACCTATCATGTGCTGAAAAATGGCTTTAAAGTCCACAAAACCAAGCCCGATTTAAAGTATGATTTAAGTTGTTTTGAAAATCGTAGCAACTATTACACTGTAAATAGGCATAACATTTGTTGCCTTGACTACGGCAGTAAAATAAAAAGTCAGCATGAATAATTAAGAGTACAGATCCTACAACATAAGCTGATTACTTGTCATCTATATTGAGTACTAGTAAATACCGTAATCATTTAGCCCAATCTTTTGCTGTGTCACTTAATGGCTTGATAGGTTACAATACAAAATTATCATTCATTATCAAATTCTTGTATGAAATATGCAGGGCAGTATTTAATATTCATATACATAAACACCTGTGTTCAAATTCTAATTAAAATCTTGGTTAGGAATGTTTGTTTAATGACTGTTCACACATTGTAGCAGAAAGAATGCTGGTGTCAGAAATATCACCTTACATACACCTAATCAAATTTATAAACTGAATTGAATAGCATCAGGTAATTTTTAGTTTTTGTACTTTTAGTAAGATTCAGCATTCTTAAGTCTGATACTCATGTTTCTGAATGTTTAATTGAATCCGATACAATAATTGGCAATTGTTTTGTCTATATTCCTGGCTGAAATTTAACACTAAGCTTTACTATATGACAGCTTAAATGGTTTGATAACATTTCAGGCCAAGTTTTCTTAGCAAATGATCAAAGGCTACACAGAAATTAAATATGTATAAATACATTGCCAGTTTTTTGTTCTGTTTTTCTAATAAATATGCAAGTTCAACTCTCAGGGAGAATATTCTGAAGCAAAATTATGCACAAATAATGTTACAGATGGGGAGTTTATAATCAGGCATTCTTCTAAAGTTCGCACAGGTAGGCTGTTATTTTATAATTTTGTTTTGCACCATAGTCGACAATTGGTCAAGTCTCATTATTGCACTGTATTTATCTGACTGTTTGCATCAGGATTGGACATTTTAAAAATTATCAGTGTATTAGTTTTTAGCTCTGCTGTTTGTAGGCCAGATGATATAATGAGATGGTCTTTATCCATTGTCTGTCTGTATGTCCATTTTTGTACTGGAATCATTTTGTGAATACTTATCTCAAACAGAAGAAAATATTTTTTTCACAAACAGTATCTGAGATGGTTTGAATATGCAGTGATATTAAAAAATTTAAAGGCATGAATAATTGGACTTGTCATAAAATTCTGCAATTTGTTTTTTTTTAGTTAGTAGAACATTGATCCCTTCAAATTACTCTTTGTTACATAAATAAAGAGTCCCCACATCTCCAAGACGGGTAATGCCCAGAGCCTTTGAAGGTTGATGCATATATTGAATGTGTTGAAGGGATATTTAATCAATGTGGGAGGGGTGCAAAGCTTTTGTTTACTGGTGAATTCAATCAAAGAATGCCATTATCTATATTGATGCTTGTCATAAATAAGCTGTACCTCCTATTGTATTATCCCTTGATCTTATTGTATTAGCCCTTGAGGTATTGTATTAGCCCTTGAAGGAATGCTTTGAAGTTCACAGACCCATTAATATATGACTTTATTCTGCATTTGATGAAGTTTATTATTGTCTCTCATGGGAGAAAAAGTGTGGGCTCTGCAGGATCAATGGATCCTCATGTAAAAATATCTCTCCAGTCTTCCAGCACCTGTATTTGAATATTATCTGTAATTACCATTTCCTATCAAACAGTAATAGAGTGTAGCAGGCTTAGTGGATGAGAGGGATCACTCAGTTCTCATCCATTAACCCTAATTACCCCATGTTGACCATTCCCTTAGAAGATTGAAATGTCAAATAGGATCTTGGCCATCATAAAACAGACCTTTGAAGGGCAGTGCATACCTGGTCATTGCATGTACCATATTTTCACATAATTGCCTCAATAAGTGTTCAGTTTTTACTATATGTATTGTCCATTTATAGACCAGCTATTTATTATCTGTAATGTCCATGTAGTTCCAGGTTTTAAATTTATGGGTAGCTTTTGATCTCATCATGAAATGCTTTCTGCCTAGTCTTGCATAGGTTATTGTTCAAGTACTGGACATTTGTCCAGATGCTTTCTTAAATTGAGTCTGTCTGTTCCACCTTCAGTCTATCCTTCATTCCATGTATCAGTCACACTGTTTTGCGGACAATAATTCCGTTAATTCTTGTTGGATTTCAACCAAATTGGTATGTGGTGTGCAGTTAGACGTAATAAGACCATGGCTGTGTTCAGTATCTTCATAATGACAGCTGAATTGTTTTAAACACACCCCTTTCCTTAACCCTAACCCCACCCCTTTCATTTCCACACAATAACTCCTGTCATTATTTAATTCCATCCTGGTCTGGAATAAGCTCAATTTTGATTAAACCCAGGCTGAATTCAGTGTCAGCATTCTGCATCATTTATATTATGTAGTTTTCAGATGAATTTGATAGTGAGTGATGGCATGATCCTTCATCTGATTGGCTGAGACCGTATTATGATTGGCTGATACCATATTCTGATTGCCTGATACCATGTTCTGATTGACTGATACCATATTCTGATTGACTGATACCATGTTCTGATTGACTGATACCATGTTCTGATTGCTGATACCATGTTCTGATTGACTGATACCATATTCTGATTGACTGATACCATGTTCTGATTGACTGATACCATGTTCTGATTGACTGATACCATATTCTGATTGGCTGATATCATGTTCTGATTGACTGATACCATATTCTGATTGGCTGATACCATATTATGATTGACTGAGACCATATGTTTGGCTGAGACCATATTATGATCAGATTTGGGTCAGATATGGTATATAAAGCATGTATCATCACAATTTAACACAGATTCAAATAAGTTTGAAAACTATGTACATTACAGTGTAAAATGAATCAGGCTGATCAAAAGGTGGGAATAAAACCAACAACACTCCGGTCATGAGTCCATTGTCTTAACTACTGAGCCACACAGCATCTTGACTGGGTGTGAATCTGAATGAATTTGTAGTTATGAATATAGGGATGGGGATATACCTATCAAATAATGCTGACTGCCAGGCACATTTTATCTTCCATTGTAATGCCTAAAAGGTGTATGCATTTTAGGGGTGGGATTTTGAACAATTGTCAAGTTATGAATCTGGATCTAGTCCTCAGGGGGCAAGAGAAATATATAGAACAGTGATGATTGTATACATGTAGAGAAAGTAATCTTCTATACATATATATGGAAAGTAGATCCATGATTCAAGAATCATAAATTTATCAAAACATTCATAATGTTGCAACTAGTGCTTCAAGCTTTTCTCTTTCCTATTTAGTTTGTGTGTGAATTTGCATTCACAAGCTAACATGTCAACTAAACATGCATCAATCACACACACACACACACACACACACACTTGATTTGGTATTTTGTTGGTATTTACTACATGTATAGAATTTAGCATATTGATGTTGCTGCTCACCTGTAAAATACCTGTAACATGATCATTGTGGGATCTATAACTCTAACCTGCTCCATAGCATAAAGGTGTAATATGAAACATGGCTTTTACTTACATACATACATACATACATACATACATACATACATACATACATACATACATACATACATACATACACACACAAACACACACACACACACACTCTCTTTAACAAGTTTGATGAAACCTGTTTATACACTGATCCATGAACAAATGTGGACAATGTTTTAATTTCATTGTTGTTTTTCATGGCAATTAGAACATTAAAGACCACCTTATGGATGACTTTAATTATCCAAGCATATGTGTACAAATGTTATTTAAAATTGTAGTAGTAACTGTAATAGTTTTTATTCGAGTTGGTTGATACACCTATCGGTATTTATTCGAGTTGGTTGATACACCTATTGGTATTTATTCGAGTTGGTTGATACACCTATCGGTATTTATTCGAGTTGGTTGATACACCTATCGGTATTTATTCGAGTTGGTTGATACACATATCGGTATTTATTCGAGTTGGTTGATACACATATCGGTATTTATTCGAGTTGGTTGATACACCTATTGATATTTATTCAAGTTGGTTGATACACCTATTGATATTTATTTGAGCTAGTTGATATACCTATTGATATTTATTCGAGTTGGTTGATACACCTATTGGTATTTATTCGAGTTGGCTGATACACCTATTGGTATTTATTCGAGTTGGTTGATACACATATCGGTATTTATTCGAGTTGGTTGATACACCTATTGATATTTATTCGAGTTGGTTGATACACCTATTGGTATTTATTCGAGTTGGCTGATATACCAGCTATTGATATTTATTTGAGCTAGTTGATATACCTATTGATATTTATTTGAGTTGGTTATTATACCACCTATTGGTATTTATTCAATTTGGTTGATACACCTATTGGTATTTATTCAATTTGGTTGATACACCTATTGGTATTTATTCAATTTGGTTGATACACCTATTGGTATTTATTCAATTTGGTTGATATACCTATTGGTATTTATTCAGTTTGGTTGATATACCCATCGGTTCATCATAAAACATAAGCCAGAGTGTGAACTATATTTCTTTCTTATATGTTGGCAGATCTGGGTATGTTCAGTTTGTTAGGTGTAATCAGTAGAACAAGGAACAAAATTGATGGGATGACAGTAGATAAGCATTTATTTTGTGTGTGGCTGACTACTTAAAAGTGATTATGCATGGTACACTGCATCAGGTCATTCTAGGTCATTCTATACAGTATGGTCATTCTGGATGGCATCATTCTGTAAGTTTCTTTAAATGCTATTTGAAAACAGTAGGACTAAATTAAATGTAAAAGTAAAAATAATTTACATGTCATAATTAGTCATGTATGAATAAATAACTTGACAATACAAGTTTTGATTTGTGTTTTCTTTTTCTGAATGAAATATGTGCAGAACTTACGGTTATGTAATACTTTAACACCATGTCTCTCTTCATATCTTTTGGATAATCTTTATAATAAAATAAATTTTTGTACAACATAAAACATTAAAATATGACTATATTCAGTGCAGAAAATAAAAAAAATAGCAAACAGAATTTACATTATATTTGCAAAACCAATCTGTTACTTCTAATAGTGAAATCCACCATATTTTATTTCTTTTTCTAAATGAAGAGGTGACTGATTACTTTAAATCAGTTTTACACTTTTTGTGTGTGTCTATGTCTATTTATATATGAGATGCCAGAACTATTGACTTCACTTCATATTGTGAATGCATATTTGAATCTTTCAGATGTAAATCATTTTATAAATAGACTGACAATAAAACTCATTTTTACTGTCAGATCAGTGCAGCGGCTGACATTACTGACATCTACCAGTATTGCTGTGGAATGCAGTTAGCAGCTGTTACATTATATGTTGAAGTAAACTTGGGACAAATTAACAGCTGTTGTTTCCCCAAGATAGGATGAGCCCTTAATCTCTTGTAGATATATCTAATAGGTACTGTAATGGTGAATGTGTATGGAACAAACAGCAATTTTGTATGAGCCATGTCAAGTGTTCCTTGCAAATCTAAACTTGATCTTGGTTTTGTCATCAGATTACACACTGCTGTGCAGGGTTATTAAGCTAGTATGATGCAAGTTGCTATAGCTATCCAAATTGTAAAAAAAAAAATGTAATTAATAATATCTTAAAATTAATAATTTAACAAGCAATTGTCAATCTTGCTTGCATTATAAAAATACATATTTCCCAATATAATCTTGAAATGCTGTAACGAAAATGATATACAAATGCAGTATACATGAATGCAAACAAATATATAAATGGGAAAGCTGTTTATCAATGTTAGTTTTAGCCCTGGTCATATTCCTACTTGTCCGAATCAGCATTGCCATGAAACTTTTACACACATTCCCATAGTCTGGTAAGTCCTAAATAAAAATTGCCCATCTTGCAGGTGCAATGTACAATACACAATTATTAAAATAAAGCAACCATTGTAACAAAATCAATGAATGAATACATTTTTTGTACAATTGATGAAAGAAAATAGTAATTGATGAATCAAGAAACAATATTTGCAGAATCATTGAGGTGTAAACAAAGCATTAATTTGTTTTTCTGACAAGTAGATTCTAAAATAAGTGCAATTTAAAGTTATTTCTTGAAATGTTAAATTTATTTGTAAACTTTTTACTTTAGCATACTTTTGTCAGTGGATTGAAGAAAAAAACTTTAATTTCAATATGTTAGAAAGAGAAATAAAATATTTATAAGAAAATAATAAAAACTTAACTGAGACAAAGAGTATTGTATCCTAAGAGAGATATTATAAGAGTACTTTCTGGTCAGTGAACTGCAGAGTCACCTGTCAGCTTAAGATTAACATGAAATCCTCAATATTAAACATTTTAAACTGAGACAGACATACTTTTTAGAGACCAATGAAAGGATGTCCTCTTCACAATGGAGTGTAACATTAGGTCTAGCTGAAATAATTTGGACTTGAATCTAAGGAATTAATGAACCATACTCTGGCATACTACAAGTTGGCAAGAAAAATATCCAGTCTTCACACTAAAGTACACTTGAGATGTCAGTTAACTTATCCATGTGTAAAATCTGTCTTGTCACTCACCATGATGGCTTAATACAATATGTGGAGCAAAGTTAAACATTATTTATCTTTAATTTCTTGTAAGAACTCTTTCATTCTTGCTGATGTGATGGATGGATTTATAAATGTGTGCATTTTCTTTTTTTTTTTTTTTTTTTAGCATGGTCTAAAGTTTCTAACCTTTTCCTAATTAATGTTTGTTTGCCTTAATAATTATAAAACAAAGAGCTGTTAATTTGTAATGTATTGAAAAAATCCATGTATTTAGTTGATTTTAGAAAAGAAAGAACTTAAATCAATAACATTTGAGCAGACTTTTTAATTTAAAACTTATATCAACATGTGGCATCCTTGCATTTTCGACTAAAATTAGGAAATAGAAAATAAATTTTTAAAAAAGCTACTAGCTTCAGGATTAAAACACCATCGTTGAAGGAAATGAATGGCTTAACAATTAAGTGAGTGTAGTTATTTTAGAGGATTTATAATAATGTAAGGTAATTATGAAGACACAATTGACAAAATAGCAGCATGTATTGGATGGACATAATAGTAGCATACTGTATATTGATTGACATAATTGGATTTAGTTACTATGTGTGTAGTATGCCCCAAGGTGATTTCTTCATGGTGTTATCCACTCTATCCATATGTTATATTTATCTGTCTATTTACATAAGATCTATTTGTTGACTTGATTGTTGGAATAAATAGCACTATGACAGATAAAGTGAATTATGTCTGAGTCTCTGTGCAAGACTTGTCTTACATTCATGGTAACTTTCCCTACTAACATTTCCACCTTACAGTTATCTACTAAATACACATTTGACCTTTGACCTGTGTAAACATCATTGAACATAGTGCAAATATTTCTCTGATTGGAAGGAGGGAAAAAATTCTCCACTTACTATTGTTGTGGTAGTGAAGCAGGGTGGGATCAAAGCATGTAGCAGCAATTAAATCAAGCTGGAATGACCAATAATACTTTGATAGTTTTGTACCTGCTTAACTCGCACAGGTCCTACATGTCAGAGCCAAACTGTGCATATAGTGTGGATCAATGTTTTTTAGGGCATTATAAACAGAATTGACCCTTGCTGACCCCTCTTTACAGACATAGTAAACTATGTTCTTGTTACCATTGCTGAGCCTGTGTTAAATACATATTTATTGGGAAGTGTACATGGGTTAGATAAATGTGGCTTGGAGTGCATGGTGATGATAAACTGAAATGTAAAATGGCAGCTTACTTATTTTGTAAATATTTAGGCTTGTAGCAATTTGATGCTAATCTTGATAAAACATACCAGTAGTATAAAAAAAGTAGTGGCAAAAACAGACCCTTCAAAGACTGGAAAAATACAGGACCATTATTGGGAAGCAGAGTCTATTTATTCTTGATTGGAATAAATAGTTTAACCAAAATAAAAATAGAAACATCCAGTTTTTTGTTCATATTAAGCTGAAATCATTAGGCAAGGTAAAATTTTGAACTTTTCCTGGTCTGTGTGATATTGTCAGCAGTCTACTGGCTAAAGTACCTTCCATCAGTCATCATCTTTGTGTTTCAAAGATCATTTTTGCAGTTGTACCATCTTTTATACCATATATATTTTTCATTTCCAGTCATCATTGATTTATAAAAGTGCTTCCATACTTGTCATTCAGTATTAAGAGGTTCATGTTAAGACTGGTCGGCCTGGTGTCAGGATAATTTGACCCATATGACATCATGCTACATGTCTGCGGCATGATGCCTCAGTGCTAGACATCACTATAAACTGCCACATTGAAGACATCATATCATTATGACTGAATAATTGTTAAACTTACGTTAAAAATCAAAAATACACACAGCTATTTTAAAAGATAATGAAACGCTGCATAAAGTTTGTTCTTTTTATGTAGACAAAAATTTTGGCAGACTTGTGCGAAAGTGTCTACTTAACATATGGACAAGTTTTAATGGTGTTAGTTTGGGAGTTCGTAGATGATTAATGAAATATCTGCAATTTACAAAACTTTTTTATTGTACATGTAATTAAGTTTATATCCATATATTTCACTAGGTTGGAAACACATTTCACTTGTTACTGACAATGTCACTGTTAATAAAAAAAGTGATCATGCAAAAGAAAATAAAATCAAAATGTGCGATAAACAACTGTGAAGATGATTATTTCATTGTCATAGTTTGAAAATTATGTCTACATAGTTTTTTCACTTATTTTATAAACATTCGTTTATTTTCTACATGATTGTTTTCTCCAGATGTGATATAATTTCAGTGTTACATCTTGTGGTCTAGTGATTAGAGTGTCCGCCTTGGATGCAGGAGGTGTTAGGATCGATCCCTGGCCGAGACATACCAAAGACTTACAAAAGTGGTACTAACAGCTGCCTCACTTGGCGCTCAGTATTAAGAGATCAGTGTTAGGACTGGTCAGCCTAGCGTCAGGATAATGTGACTGGGTCTGACATCATGCTACATGTCTGTGGCATGATACCTCAGTGCTAGATATAACTATAAGCTGCCCCCACTATACACATCCTAGCGTTATAACAGAAAAATTGTTAAAGCTATATGTTAAAAATCCAATCACACACTCACACATCAGGGTCAGGTTGGTATGTGACAATTACTAATGTCATAGTCAGGTACCAAGACAAAGATGAGATCTGTATATACTCACTTGGATGTCAGATCCAATTGTAAACAATATTGATCCTGAAATGCTATTTCATATCACACTGACAAATCAGGATCTATTTTATTTGTTTTACCAATTAATCTTAACAAACTGTATTTACCATGATTGGTTGGTATATTATGCAGCGGTAGTTCCGGGGCCCATGCAGTTTGCTGTTGTTGCCTTTTACTTTTATGCAGGTACGTAGGGTTTATGAGTCAGACATGATGGTAAGATAAGCTGTCTACAAAACCATACCTAAGGCACATGTATGACTATTGACATACATGTCCAGTTTATTGATGGTGTTATTTTCAACATCCACATTTATCATTATAGATTTGCCACTTAATGTGTACTGAAGTGGGCATGTGTGGACCTAATGAAAAATAGAAAGGACATACTGTATATAATTCATTCATTATTATCTTTGGTTCCTGTGAGTTGGAGTTTCGCTTTGTAGACACAAATAGCACCTAATAATGGAATAAAGTGTTTAGCTGTGTAATAAATCCAGTTGCTTTATTAGATTCAGAGTTTGCTGAGTGATACATTTCATCATTTTGCAACTATTCTATGGAGATTCATCTGTTTTGTGAAGCTTGGTTACCAAAGAAAGGTATGACACTTTATTTTCAGACTAAACAGTGCTAAACAATTAAATTTTTGGCTTTGTTTTTAATTTGCAAAATCCAGTTTCTTACAAATTTCTTCAGTTTGATTGTATTAAAACTGATGAAAATAGAGACTTGATTTTGATGAATATACAGACTTAGAGATTATCATGACATCTTGTTTAATAAATAAGTTGTGCAAATAAATGTAGTACTTGAAGTAAACATTGTTCTTTATCACAAAGAAAATCACTTTTAGACAGCCATATTTCTACATTCATTGTTCACTTAAAAACTAAATTTTGGCTGGAAAACCAACCAGTCTAACCAGACAACCAGTCTAATTTAAAAGGCCAGGGAATTTTGTAATATATGAATGATTTAATGAAGTTTGCAAAGTTAAGGTTTGCATATATAATGTGTGATTCTCGTGCATTTGATTTTCTTCTTTGCATTTTAATTTAATGTACAAATTAGCTTGAATCTTGCATTTACACATATTAAGTCTTGGAGTGGTATAGCATTCTTTGCATTTTAATTTAATGTGCAAATTAGCTTGAATCTTGCAGTCACACATATTAAGTCTTGTAATGGTATCATAAGCATGCAGTGCTTTTTTTATCTGTAACTTGGAAAGAATTTTTAAAAAAATTCTCAACTTTGTTTGCTTATTGATATTTTTGGTTTGAGTTCAGAGAAATAAAGTGCAGTACTGCAGACATCTTTATAATTGTTTCAGTTTTTGATGAGTTCATTCCTGATGGACATGGGTTATCGTAATTTAATTGCCATCTTCGTATCATAATATGTTGAAAAGTTTCAGTTGAATTGTGTCTACAGTCACAAAGTATGATATGTATGTTGGTCACTTTGACACTGAAAAAGAAGTTCCCTCTTGTCTACTGAATTCATATTTGTTTAGGCTTTTTTTCCAGAAAGTTATGAAACTAGATACACATTTATTTCAAACAAAAAAAACATTGCTACTCATAGGGATATGTTAAAAAAAATAGTAAGAACATGTAAACTTAGATGCTCACTGCCCATGGACTTCATTCTGATGGCTCCTATTTGGTTTAAGACTAATTGCTTCAAGATAAGTATAATGTACGGCCTGCCCATTGGGTTTGAGGATGGGGTTGCTTTTATTAAATGAATAAAAGTTAGCTATCACACACAGACACACACACACACACACTCTCCAGGTACCTTTTGCAAACATTTATGGAGGTGCCTACTCAGAATGTCAGGCCCAGCTATACATTTGACTTTATAATCCATGTATCTTGTTTGTACCCATTGTAACTGTCTCGTTGTAATGGTCATTTTGTGTATGCATGTTTCTGACTGATGATTGGACTTCAGTTTTTATGATATCCTACTTAGTCATATTTTTTTTTATGAGTGATGTCCCAAGATACTGCTGTTGTTGCTTATAATCATTTTCTTGTACATTATCATTGTACGAAATAGTCATGGGTCCCAAATTGTTAGTGTCATGTGTTACAACTCTAGGTCTTCAGTTATGCAAGAGAAAGAAAGAGAAACAAATAGTCTTAATTAAAATCAACAATTTTGTTTCTGGACAGAGTGAAAATTCAAGAGACACTTGCAGTATTGTGAATATAATAGCAAATAATGAATTCCAGTACTCTTGAATGTCCTAATGTAACATAGTGAAGCAGTCCACAACAACATTTGACAACTTCACAATGATCCCAAAATAATTAATCCCAAGTCAGTGAGCCCTTTAGTAATTCCAAAAAAATTGTTTTTGCTAAATAAAACCTCTTGAAAAATATCTGACACAACTAAAAACTCAGATTGTGGCTTACCAGGCTGATGTAAAACAAGACTGAATTATTTATCAAATCCCTATTTATACACATTTTCACTTCACCTACACTGTAATAGAATGTTTCAAAGGCACAGTGGTTGGTTTAATATTTATATTTTTTTAAAGTGTGATAACACCTTTATGCGGACAAAAAATCATTGAAACAAGTATGGATAAGATTTTTCTTCCTGTTTGGAAGCATAAACAGAAAATCCATATGTACATAATCATAGGAACTGAGAAAGAAAAACAGAACAATTAAATAGATAAATGCCAAAAGCCTAAAGTATAAGAGTGAACTTTGACCTTATTCAAAAGGACATCATTCTTCCATATGCAAAGCACAAAGAAGCAAAGAAATGCTATCATGTATAATAAATTTTCAACATATCTGGTGAGGCACACAAAATTAGTACACAACCGACCCTGTTTTTTAACATTGACCATAGCACTTTGCCCACCCACCCCTCCACAAATAAGTAATTAAAAAAATATAAATTGATTTGTGCATGAAATTGAACCATTAAAGTAGTGATCCAAGGTTCCTTCTTTGGAAAAAAGCTGGAGTTCCAGCCCTAAAACTAGGAGTCCCAATAACAATATTTTTCCATTGAATATTTCAGAATATTTGAGAGTGTTGATGTGTTTCCATTCATCAGATTGCCTATGTTCATTCATTGTGATATATATGGTACTATCATACACAGTAGACAGGGTTAGGGTTAGGGTTATTGTATAATTATATTGACCTTTTTTACTGTAAATAAATGAATAATACATTTGTTTTTAAATTGTCACTCAGTATATGAAACTTTTATGGATGTGGAAATTTAATATTGTACCTTACAACAGGTGCATCACATTTCACAATTCAGAATAGTCAGTTTATGGACTTGCTTCTAAACAGGGTTGATTTATTACACACTTGCACATGCTATATGCTTTAAATTGTCAATAATGGCTGTTAAACCAAACAATGAGGGAGTCTACTTTATCATATAGTATAAAATTTCAACACATCTTACAGTAGAGACTCAAATCTATTTACCCTGTGTTGTCATTTTTACAAATCATGATACTGCATGTTTACAGACTGGTCTGTTGGTATAATCTCCATCATTGACGGTTTATGTGATTTAGTATGAAGGGTGTGTTGCTAAGAGTCTGATGTTGTTAAAATGATGGTTTATGTGATTTGGTATGAAGGGTGTGTTGCTAAGAGTCTGATGCTGTTAAAATGACAGATTAAACAATAAAATATGATGGATAAATGAATTTCTCGAATTTTAACTGTCAACTAGTTAGAATACAACAAAACATTTTAACAGTTTGCCACATTTTCATAAAACTTAGTCCAGATACATGTATATATCATGATCTTGTAACGTCCTAGCTGATAAAAAAAATCAAAAAACAAAGTAAGGGAAATTGCAATTTTGTGACTTATGTCCTTGATTGGATTAAAACCATTGAACCTGTGAAGAATTCAAGATGTTTAATTGAAATGTTGCCCTAATAGGTATCATCAGTAGACAGTGTGTCACATAGCATAGCCACGCCTCCTGCTTCAGGGTCAAGTTCACAGCTGTTGGAGCCGAATGACTTTAAATAGTGGTATGGTTTTAGAATCTAAACAATAATGCACAAAAAATGAATAAACCACTCTAAAGAGAGAGCAGTATGATGTTTGTAATTAGAAACCAACAGAGCATAACTATATAGTAATTGAGTCTTTTTTTTCTCCAGATTTATCCCGATCCTGAGGTGCAAAGTGAAATAATGAATAGTCTGATCAGGTGCAAGTACTACAAGGAGGGGTGTCGCTGGGTGGACAAGGTTCACAACTTGCAGGTCAGTAACGAGGTGTCACTAAAAGTGTGACTGTTAATGCCATGAAAATGATGGTGGGACAAAATATCAGTTGGTTAAAAATATTATTGTCTTCAGCATGCATGAAAGTTAACAGTGCAAAAATTATGATATTTACTAAAGAAAGAGGAAACAATTTTTGAGTACTTAGTAGCATAGGGTTGATTTTCATGTGAAGTACATGTAACATAATGACAGTATTTTCATTTCTTCATCAGATGAGATGAACATCCTTCCCTCTTGAATATAAACTTTTGACACACAGATGTTTTGAATCAATTCTGTTTGTTTTAGATTTGATGCCCATCTGTCTGAACCTTTTAACAATCTGGCCAGACATTCTTCATGATGTTTAATTTCATTTTTATGATTTACTGCTTCCAAATTGATTATTCCATACTTACCTCTGTTGGAAGATTATTTTTGTAGTTAACATGTACATAATAAGTAGTAATGTGGGGCACTATAGCGACAATGGGAAATCCAGTCAGAAAGGGCTTGGGTACATATGGCGACAAGATTTATAGTGACAATGGGAAATTCAGTTAAAAAGGGCTTGGGTACGTATGGTGACAAGACATCGTGGGTACGTATAGCGACAAGGGAAATTTAACATGGTGGGCCTGTATAGCGACAAGGGGAATTTAACATTGGAACTATTTGGGCCTATCTAGCAACAAGGGAAATTGAACATAGTGGGTCTATATAGCTACAAGGGAAATTGAACATTGGAAATATTATTTGTATTTGGGACTGTCTAGCGACAAGAGAAATAGAGGCAAAGTAAGCTAATGTCTTTTTGAGGCATATGAGTGGTCCTGAAAAGGGCCTTTGGGTACTTCTTCTTCTTTTATTTTCTGCCGTTGTTCCACCACCTTTTCATTTTACCAATGATTTCCGTTTTCTTCGTCTTTTCGTCCTCAGGAATCCAGTTATGATGTCCCATAGCTCTAAACTTTTCCTGAACTTTGATCCATCTCTGATTTAGTTGATCAAAGTCCTCTTTCTTCTTTTTGTTGTTTTGTTCCTTTCTCTCCTTAGTCCAGTTATCTTTAATCTTGATCACCTCTTCTTCCATCACCTTTCTCATCATTGCTTCTGCTTTCTTTAGTCGGTCTAGTCCCCACTTCACATAATCCCACACTATCAAATTTTATGTTTCTTCTAGAAAGCACCTGACTTTGATGACATTATCAAGTGCCTCCTTCAAGTCCCCTATTCTTATATATTTTGTTTTAATAGGTCTTCTTAATTTCTTGACTTCCTCCTCTATCATACCTTCTAATAGATCTCTCGCTAATTTCAAATTGCTTACAAAGTCCAGGTTACACTGAAATTCTTCCTCAAGTCTTTCCACCACATATTCTGCATCAATGATCCCAAATCAGCTGTCTTGGAGTTGGATAAACAAGTCTTGATGTGTTCAAAATTGAATGGCTCAAATGACAGACGACTGAGTATATATATCTTAAGCATGGACATGAAGGAAAACATCCCTTACACTCACTTTTCATATTATATACTATTCACAAACCATACAATGTACTATCCACACACAGGGAAGCAGCCAAACCAAATCATATAATTTACTATGTAATATCACACCATCTACCATCCACACACACAGGGAAGCAGCCAAACCAAATCATATAATGTACTATCCAATATCACACCATCTACCATCAACACACACAGGGAAGCAGAAATTACAGCAAGGACATGTATTGGATTGACTTTAGTAAGTTGTCATAGCAACTAAAGTAAATGGATCAAGTGAATGAAACTCATTTTTGCATCCATGTGTTGATTGAGTTGGTCTATGCAGGGAGAATATACAAAATTGTATATTGAATTCTATGTTAGTGGAGGTGTTTATTTGGTGGTCATGGTGCGGAGTGAAATAAATGATCCTTGCTTATCATGAAGATATCTCTTCACCATTAAAAGTACCTAAACATAAATAAAGTCTAATGTTGAAAAGAAATCATGCTTGTATTTAAGTAGATATGCTCAAGAGAGAGGAAAAGTATTATAAATCTGATTGAAGTTTGCCTTCTTTCTGTAAAACTTTTTACCATGAAACTGTTCAGTGAAAATAAAAAATTGTCTGACTTTTTTATCCAGTACTTTGTGGAATATAAATCCTTCATTTAATTGTGTTTGGCGCTCTCATCTAGGAGGCAAAGCATGAAAAGATTTTATACATGTCATGTCAGTATATGTATCTACTAGTGCACATGGTCCCTTTGCAACATGCTTCTAGCTTCTCAATTTGCATAAAAATGTGGGATAAATGAAAACATTAAGCCCATCGCTGTTATTATCAGGACAATTTATTTTTACCATGGAATTTTGTTAAACTTGAAATTTTTTATTTTAAATAAATTTCTTTCAGCTATGGGACTAATAATATGAAATTTGTTTTGGGTCCCTGCACTGCTGTGCCTGGCAGGTTTCCAGCCAGCTTGGCATAATTACATACTGAGTCACTAACAAACCATGTAACTAATAAAAATTGCTTTTTATTAGCCAGGAACTTAAACAAGGTGAAACAAATTGAGTAGCAATGTTAAAATTAAATTGAACCAATTTCATTGCTTCAAGACCATACCATACTTCAGGAGGTAGCATTATAAAAATCCTAAATTAAATAATAAATGATTATTGGATATTAGAGGTGAACTGATTTATTAGTGTGTATTTGTAGTTTGGTATTTTTAATGTGGTATATTTAACAATGATAACACTACACTGATGTTTAAAATATTGTCAGAAAATAAGACTTTGGAAATGAGACAATGCAGTGAATCAGAACTTGAAATTGATGTAGCATCATACAAACTGAAATTGATGTAGCATCATACAAACTGAAATTGAGGCAAGAAAAAACAAACAACTAAATTACTTGATATCTCTCGCACAAAAGGTGTTAAAGAGCCACACAGTTTTTTTTATTTTTTTTTATTATTATCATCCTATTGTTCGACATTGGTTGTCAATCTGGTTCCCTTCATATCAAAAGAGACAACCAGTCTCAATAAAAAAAATTTAGACTCCAGTTTTAGTTACAAATGGTTACATAAAATGATTAATAAATCAGAGAGATTATGGGAGGACCTGTTCATCATCTGTTCATTCATTACTGCTGCTACTTGTTCTGAACTAACTTACACGCAGATTCATATTAAGGTCTTGTGAAAATAGTGCTGCTTAGACATCAAATATGGCCACCACAGCAGCCATCTTGAAAATCTTGTTCTTGATGTTCATATCAACATGGGGGTTTCCATGAAAAGACTTTTGATTGGCATCATTTTGAAATCTGACTTCTAGTATGGCCATCCTTTATGGTTAGAACATGGTGTTTTCACTAAAAGACAATTTATTGTGTCTAGTTGGTCCTAGATGAAAATGGTGCTAATCTTTTTTCCCATATAGCAATCACAGCAGCCATTTTGAAAATCTTGTTTTCACAGCTCCAAAATGGAAAGTTATATGATCATGGTCTTTTTATTAGAAAATTTGTATGGTGTCTATTAAAAGAAGGTGTTTATTAGAAGATTTGTATGGTGTCTAATTGGCCATCAGTGTGTCCGCCACATAAACCATCTTTTAACTGTTAATGCTACTCTTCCTAAATGTAAAGTCATAATAAAAATCATCACCTGAAGACTTACTGTGATGACTAATTGGTACTAATTGAAAATTATGCCAATCTAACATATATTGTGGGATAAATGGCAGCCATCTTGAAAATATTTATGCTGCTAATCCTCCAAAATGGAGAGTCATATATCAACATGAGGACTTATTATGATATCTAGTTGGTCCTGAATGAAAATGGTACCAATCTTGACATCTAAAAATGCATCCACAATGAATATAATTGAAATCCTATCAGTAATTATTCTGACTGGATGGTAATTTGATCATGTGGCTTTCACTTAAGGTTCTAATGGTGTCCAGTTTGTCTTAAAGGTAAATCGTGCTGATTTGCCACAGTGGCTATTTATTATCTTGTCACTCACGAATATCGCTCTACAAATAAAATGAAGCAATGGTCTTCTCTTGATTTCGGCATCAGTGACCTCCTGTTAGATACAACTGTAGGTGTCATACTGTATGAAGGATAATATGTAGATTTAGCGTTAAAAAACCAAAAGTAACTTCTGATGTTAAACATGGAGATGGCATATTATATAGTATTGTTAAACATGGAGATGGCATATAATATAGTATTGTTAAACATGGAGATGGCATATTATATAGTATTGTTAAACATGGAGATGGCATATAATATAGTATTGTTAAACATGGAGATGGCATATTATATAGTATTGTTAAACATGGAGATGGCATATAATATAGTATTGTTAAACATGGAGATGGCATATTATATAGTATTGTTAAACATGGAGATGGCATATTATATAGTATTGTTAAACATGGAGATGGCATATTATATAGTATTGTTAAACATGGAGATGGCATATTATATAGTATTGTTAAACATGGAGATGGCATATTATATAGTATTGTTAAACATGGAGATGGCATATTATATAGTATTGTTAAACATGGAGATGGCATATTATATAGTATTGTTAAACATGGAGATGGCATATTATATAGTATTGTTAAACATGGAGATGGCATATTATATAGTATTTTTAAACATGGAGATGGCATATTATATAGTATTGTTAAACATGGAGATGGAAAATAATGTGTTATTCGAGGTTCTCATTTTAGAAATTGGCATGTAGTCCACTCTTATCTCATAAACTAAATGTTATAGACAACAAACTATTGACATGTCCTCAGCTTGATCTGTAATTGATTTTCCTTTCATAAACATTAGCTAAGAAAAGGTGAATTAATAAAAATGGCTCATTTGTCAGTGTCCAGCATCATTTAATGGAGTTATAACCTTTGATTATCAGGGCTCCAAAAGGCAGTGTTCTAAAGTGCTTGCCATTACAGATCACGGCTGTCTCACCTGTCTGCATGGGTTTGAGTCTCGGGCTCGACCAATGTGGGTACATGAGAAAGCTTGCCAGTAGCTTTTTGTAGGTCGGTGGTTCTTTCAGTGGTTTTCATGGGTTCTTCCTCCACCATTTATACTGGCCACCATGTTTAGCCTATCTTGTGTTGAAAAATGGTGTTAAACCCGACAACAACAACACCCTTTGGTTATCAGACAAGCCTATTTTATTTCTACATAAAAAGTCCCTTAATTAGTATTAGTCAAAATTTGATGGCAGCATGATGTTGATGAGATCCACAAAAGCACGAGACATTGATTCCTAGAATTTACTTACTTATCTCTATTTACAGTGCAAATAATAAATGCATCCCATGTGCAGCACATAAAAATTGCTCTATAGGCAATTAGCATACTGTTGGGGACTGTATTTTCTGTTCTTCAAATCTATTTTTATTCCAATCTAGTTATCAGAGATTCACATTTCTGTTAAAGCATACAGGCTATAATGTTTATATATTTTATTCAATTATTTTTCAGCCCCATCTAGACACGTGTCGTTTTGATTCCATCCAGTGTCCAAACAAATGCTCGGCTCTCCTGTCCCATCTCAGTCTGGATGATCATTTGGAGTTTTCATGCCCACGCAGAATTGTCATCTGCGAGTTCTGTAACCAAGAGTTCCCTGCAGATCAGATGGAATTGGTATTCATCTTGATATTTTGGTAGGGTAATTGGGAATAGGGTTTGGCAGATCATTTTGAAAATAAAATTAATTTAGTTGGGAACAGAATATTAAGTTGTACATTTTAAGGGGTAAGATTTTGAATACTGATTTTGAAATATTTCTCATTAAAAATGTGCCACCCTTTTGATTCCTTAGGAATTCCTAAAACCTATTTATTAGAGCAAACGCCTCCGTGTAGATACAATTTCATCCTGGGGCATGTTATGTGTCTAAGTAATTTATTTACATTACATGGCCAGGTTAATATTGAAAGTTTATTTGGATTGAAACCACTAATTAAAATTCTTGAATCAGTTATATTAACTCTGGTGGTCATAAACTAGAGCTTGTTGGATGGTCTGTTTGTTGTTCCTTATCCATATGTTAGCACAAGATTTTTGTGACTACTCCTCCATGGAGTGTTGCCCTGGAATTTTACACACATTCATCCCAAGGTCTTGTTTCCCCCTAAACAGTGCCACTTGGACAGCCATGATTGCCTGCCATGGTGGCCATCATGAAAATGTTGCATTAGTTTCTCTTGAATGATTGAATTTCTCAGGATGGGTTTTACAAAAGGCTTATACAATACATAGTTGCTTCTAAATAAGTCTGACATCCGTTATGGCAGCCATGGTAGCCATCTTCTTGTTATTGCTACTTCTCCAAAATGGAAAGTCTTATCAACATGGTGCTAATATTAAGCCCATTATTGACACCATGGCACTCATCTTCAAATTTTCACCAGTCATAAGTTTGATTCAGCTCAATAAATAACCATGGCCACCATGCCAAATCCTAGACAAAGAATTGCTCAAAAACTTGAATCAAAATAATAACAAACTGTTGTTGCTGCCACCAAGTCTTGGTTGACACTAACATGGGCTCAGTAATACTAATTGGGTAAAAAGATTTTTTTTTTTACAGAATACAATTGTGCCTCATATTACATGAACTACATTCTGTACAGTCTAACATGAATTATGTTGTAAATGCTGACATCATTCATTTTCATTAGCAGCATGCTGGGAACTGTCAATATGAGATAGTGTGGTGTGAGAACAAGTGTGGAGCCAAGTTGGAGAGGCGTTTCCTTGACAACCACATGAGGAATGAATGTCACAAAAGAACTATAACATGCCAGTATTGTTTGAGAGAATTTGTTCATGAAACTCTTCAGGTAAAATTAGTCTCTTAATGTTCATACCTTTCTGTGCAATTTCAAGTTAAAAATAATATTTCCTGTTAATTGGAGGTATGGCTATCTTTGGTATAACAATAATTTTTTAATTTATTTTTTTTATTGATAAGCAGATAACCTTTATAAAGTGTAATCATCAAGCTTAAATTAAATTGGGTTTCAGTTTGGGAAATATTTAATTTGAAATACAAGCATCATTTTCAATATTAAAATTAAAATACTAAAATGCTTCCACATTAAATGAATATTATGTATAACGTCACACTTACCTCACGTCTTACAGCATAAAACATGTATAAATACAGAATATATATGTACCAAGCTTGGATTGTTAAATCTTCATTTTCTTAAGTAATGACAATTTTCTCTATACAAGGGAGGCAGCTCTTAAAAGTTGAACAGGGCATTTATAGTTGCTGTTCTTTATTTTAGGCACATCTATATCAGTGTCCACGCTTCCCTGTGATGTGCCCAAATCGTTGTGATCCTTCCAAAATACCACGGGAGGAGGTGGATCTTCATGTACAGGAGCTCTGTCCTTCAGCCACAGTGTCTTGTCAATTTAAGCATGCTGGCTGTAAACACAAGGTACCACAGTGTTATTCTTAAAATGCATGTAATGGTATAACGGTACCAATTGCGCATGTCCAGGTGGGCAGTGCTTAAGGTGTAGGGTCCATTGCAGGCAGTAATAAACAACAAGACAAGCTTTGATTGGTGGATTATGTAAGAGTTGTACTTTCTGTTAGGCTTAAAAAAAAGTTTAGCCTCTTGGCAACATGTGAATTTATGCTAATTCCTAAATAGATCAAATTTTGTATTTTTTATGATTTTTTGAAAATGTAATACACATGACTGAAAAGAGGTATGTTGTGACTAGATAACTCATACCCCTGTCTAGTTCCAGCAGAGTTATCTCTCTTAAATGCAATGGAGTACCTGGTTTTGTCATCATCAAATTGACAATCTAACATTGTTCTCTATAACAGTGTGTGAGATGCATGCTAAATTAGGATAGAAAATATATTTATCTCTCCAAATATTAGCATTGAGGTCTATGGAAAAACAATTGGTACCGTGATACCTAAAAGATAATACCAGCTTCACAGTGTATCCATAGTAACGACTATACATAACCACCACTTCTATACTATCATAGTGTCATTTGGTTAAACAATGGATATTGAGATGTTTTGGTCTAATATTGACAGACTTTTACATAGAAAATGTAGAAAATAACACACATTAGCTTTGGAATGGGGCTTTTGTAACTATATCTATAGCATATATAGACTGATGGCTTTGTGACTGTGTAGTCAGCTCCAATATTAGCATACAGGCAAAAAAAAGGTTATGTAAAGTTAATATAGTTAATTTTAGCCAAAGTATTGACTATTTTATGCGCAAAAGATGAAAAATCATGGATAAAAACAACTCTTGTTCTTCTAAAGCATGTTATAGACCAGGATAGAGGACACTACTGGTCCTCTTGTAGATAGTTCACTTGTACCATAAAGAATATTCTGGTATGAGTATTTTAGGTAATTTATTAAAGATATGGTATTCCTTCCTATTTTGATTTGAATAGTCCTGCTCTAAATGTCTTTTTTTTTGTTGTAAACTTTTGTGCCATGAAAAATGAACATGCGATTCCTTAGTTAGATAATCATTCTTGAGGTCTCTACTACATATGGAAACCTGGATTTTAGGTTCTCACTTTATCAGTAATGCATTTTTGGATAATTTAATTGCATTGAAGTTAATACATGTGTCCTTGAACTCATCTATATATAACATTTATAATATCTTGGAGGAAATAAAAAGACCACACCTTATGTATATCATTAAGTTATCTCCCTTACACCAGACCTAAAATTTCAATAGATAAAAACCCCCAATTTAAGGTAATGTGTAAGAAAATCAATAGAAGATTTGTGAAGAATCATATTAGCCCTTGGTCTTGATGCAAATTGAACTAGAAGTACTTTAATAATTTTTCCCAGTAAAGTTTAAAAGTTTGAAAACTGATCAAACATGCTTTGTTTGGTTTAGGTATTTGTCTGTCTAACAGAAGCCCATTATTGTTAATTTCTTATTTAGAAGAAATATAACTTATATGCATCTATATTATCTACATTATTCACCCTTTTATATTAGCTAGGAATGAACACCATGTCACCTGATAGTTGGTGTCTGTAAGGGATGTTATAGCACAGGTGCCTTTTTATTGTCCCTTTACCTATGGTCCACTGCCTCCAAATATTGTCCAAGGTAACATCATCAAGCTCTCGCTTCTCATTTTTCTCATTGCTGCTTGTGTCTCCTTTAATTCCAGTATCATTAGCTACATCTCCCATTTAGATACACACTTTTCTCCTGTTTTTAAATCCATTGGACTCACTATACTCATTGTTAAACTTTAGCCTTTTTCTGTATATTAGTCCACATTTTCAATCCCAAATCCATGATAACCACTTAGAAAAGCTGTTATCTACTTTATTTGGTGTCAGATTGGCTTATTGCATCAATTGTATGCACTACAGAAAGGAGGGAAGCTTTCTATTTGTATGACAAAGAGGCTGGGTAGCTTGACCTTTGTGTGAGGACTAGAGGTTAGTGACCTCTTGCATATGCAGACAGTGTAAAGTGTTCAAAGCTAATACTTTATAATTAGATTGGGCCATGTCCACCTGTCCTTGTTGTTACTTTCTGTGTTAATGAAACAATTATAAGTCCTTTATTTTAGATCAAAATGTCTCTTTAAGAGTAGAACTGGTACATGCTAACTAGTGTGTTGACCTTTGACCTTACTATTAAACAATATGACATAATGTGATTTATCGCATATCACCAAAGTGAAGTTTGATAAGTGCTAATATGAACAAAACACAACTCATAGTTAAAAGAATTCATTTTTTTTCAAAACATGAGTTTGATAGTGAAGCAAAAGTATGCAAACAAGAGTTCCAACAGCTCAATAACATTTCTATACACAATCATATCGAACATAGCTTAGTACTTCATAAAATTGTTTTTGACAAGCGAGACTAAGTACACTTGTTAGTTATATAGTCCCGAGCTATTTCACAGATTATTGGAAAAATCAAGGTTTGCTATAGGTATAACGGTACCAATTGCGCATGTCCAGGTGGGTGGTGCTTAAGGTGTAGGGTCCATTGCAGGCAGTAATAAACAACAAGACAAGCTTTGATTGGTGGATTATGTAAGAGTTGTACTTTCTGTTAGGCTTAAAAAAAAAGTTTAGCTTCTTGGCAACATGTGAATTTATGCTAATTCCTAAATAGATCAAATTTTGTATTTTTTATGATTTTTTGAAAAATACACGTGACTGAAAAGAGGTATGTTGTGACTAGATAACTCATACCCCTGTCTAGTTCCAGCAGAGTTATCTCTCTTAAATGCAATGGAGTACCTGGTTTTGTCATCATCAAATTGACAATCTAACATTGTTCTCTATAACAGTGTGTGAGATGCATGCTAAATTAGGATAGAAAATATATTTATCTCTCCAAATATTAGCATTGAGGTCTATGGAAAAACAATTGGTACCGTGATACCTAATATATCATCCTATTTGTCATTTTATTTTCCTCCATTAACTTAACAGTGCCAGAATCACAAATGATTTCTCCATACTGCATTACTTAATATCAATGATACGTTGTGAAAGAATTTTTGTTTTCATTGTTGTAATATGAAATAATCACCTAGTGAGATGTTTGAATGGTACAAAATAAAAAGTATTACTGTTAGTATTGTTGTAATATGAAATAATCACCTAGTGAGATGTTTGAATGGTACAAAATAAAAAGTATTACTGTTAGTGTCTCATAAAAAGACATTTGCGGTGAAAGGTAAGCACCTTTTCTCTACATATCATATTGGTGGATGAAATCAGGTAAATTTGTTAATCATTTCTGTATATGAGAATTTAATAAATAAGCTGCTATATTTAAACGGGAAAATGTGAACGAGTTTTATCACACTGACACTGGTCAGAAGAAAAAAAACATTCATATTGTATCATATAAATGGAGTGTGTGTGTATATATATGTATCTGTGTGTGTGTGTGTGTGTATATATATATATATATATATATATATATATATATATATATATATATATGTATGTATATATATGTATGTGTGTGTATATATATGTATGTGTGTGTATATATATGTATGTGTGTGTGTATATATATATATATATATATATGTATGTGTGTGTAAATATGTATGTGTGTATATGTATGTGTGTGTTTATGTATGTGTGTGTGTGTGTGTGTATATATATATATATATATATATATATATATATATATATATATATATATATATGTGTGTGTGTGTGTGTGTGTGTATATTAAATAATAAACTTAAAGAATTTTAGAGAATTTGCAATGAAATACATTACAGCTCATGATTTTTCAAAACTCCACTCTTCATGGTATGGTACTTACTATATTCGCTTTTCTATAATGTTCCTCGGTGGAGGAATAAGTGCGTACAAATCACCACTGTCACTCCACTTTAGAGGGGCTGGTCAACAGTACCGATTAACATTTGAAAAGTCAATGAATAAAGACCATCCTTTGAAAGATTGAGACATCAAGAATTATTCATAACCAGATACCATTTGTAGAATCAGTCATTTCTTTTTTGGATAATATATTTGGACTATAAAAAAATAATTGTAAAAGTCTTGTAATCAGTACATGTATACTTATAAAAGTTTGATTGACTACTTTTGCAATCATTTTATGCTTTTACTTTATTCAAGAAATATGAACAAACTTATGCTTTGACTTGACAAAAGGTGTACACTATTGAGTTTGCTTGGACAGTGTTGTAACCTCCCAAAAACATTACTTGATAATTGATACAAATTAGTACAGTTTAACTTAAAGGTTATTTGATAATGCTTTTTTAAAGCAATGTTTGCCTTTAGATGTTCATGTGGCAAATGCTGGAACTATGCTTTTTCAATTACCCCTCTATACATGTTGTGACAAAATTGTACATATGTTAATGAGAACTCGTATTTGGGGTTAGGGTTAGACAAAATTGTACATATGTTAATGAGAACTCGTATATGGGGTTAGGGTTAGACAAAATTGTACATATGTTAATGAGAACTCGTATTTGGGGTTCAATCAATCAATCAATCAATCCTCTCTGCGCCGTCTGGTGCTTGAGGCAACAGCAAGGGAGCACCATTTCCGTCTGTCGGCAGCTATTGCAGGGGCGGTCTGATAGGTGAGGCCTCTGGTCTTAAGGTCTCTCTCCACTGTTCGTCGCCAGGTCTCTTTGGGTCTGCCACGGTTCCTTTTACCCTGTGGGATCCATCTCAGTGCCACCCTTGGTAGTGAGTCAGGAGGCATTCTGCAGACATGGCCGAGCCATCTCCATCGCCGAGTTGAAATGATCTCAGAGATGGTGCTTGCACCCGCTCTGTGCCGAAGTTCCTCATTTGAGATCATGTTTGGCCAGAAAATCCTCATGATGCGTCGCAGGCATTTGGTTTGAAACACTTCGAGCTTGTGTTCTATGTTCGCAGTGGACTTCCAACACTCTGAGCCGTACAAAAGGACGCTCAACACGTTGCTCTTGAAGATACGGATCTTTGTGTGGACACTGAGGTTTCTTGTCCTCCATATGGGCTTCAGCATTGCGAAGGTCTGGTTGGCCTTGCCGATTCTTGTGACGACTTCCCTTGTGCTATCTCCATCCGTGGCGACCTTGCTACCCAGGTAAGTGAAATCGTCTAGTTCTTGCAGAGGCTGGTCATTGATGGTGATTGGGTTGCCCACTCTAGTATTCTTCCTCAAGACTTTTGTCTTCCCTATGTTGACTCGAAGACCTATGGTATTTGCTGTCTGTACCAACTGTTGTGTCTTCTGTTGAATATCCTGGTGTCTGCTTGCCAGCAACCCGATGTCGTCGGCATAGTCCAGGTCATCCAGCATTGAGGTCAACGTCCATTGTATTCCATGCCTCTTGCCCTCTGTGGTGCGGCGCATGATCCAGTCAATGGCCAGTGAGAAGAGAATTGGAGAGAGAATGCATCCTTGCTTCACTCCGGTTTCCACCTTGAATGGTTCAGTGAGTTGGTTGTTGTGGATTACTCTGCACTTAGAGTTTTCGTACAGGGACCTGATGACATTGACAATTTTCTTGGGGATGCCATAATGTCGTAGGATCCTCCACATAGAGTCTCGGTGCAGGCTGTCGAAAGCCTTCTCAAAGTCCACAAAGACCACATAAAGGGATCCATTCCATTCATGAGACTGCTCAAGTATCTGCCTCAGTGTGAAGATGTGGTCGATGCAAGATTTGCCTTTCCTGAAGCCTGCTTGTTCCTGGCGTAGGATGCCGTCCACAGCTGTTGTGATGCGTTGAAGAATGATGCGGCTAAAGATCTTACTGGAGAGGGATAGCAATGTGATTCCTCGCCAGTTGTTGCAGTTTCCCAGATCTCCTTTCTTGGGAAGTTTAACTATGATTCCGGTTTTCCAGTCATTTGGTGCTTTTTCACTATCCCATATCTTTTGGAGAATCTGGCAAAGAAGCTTCGGCGTCTCTGTGTCTTCTGCCTTCAGCATCTCGGAACACACTCCATCATCGCCAGGTGCCTTTCCATTCTTCAGCTTGTGAATGACCTGCTTGACCTCCTCAACAGTGATGTCGTTGCAATTGATGTCAAGGTCCTCCTCTGCTTCAGGAATGTCAGCGAGTACGGGTGGGTCTGGGCGATTCAGGATATACTCGAAATGTTGCTTCCATCTTTCCATCTTCTCCTCCTCCACTGTGACATAGTTTCCAACTTCGTCTCTCACTGGAAGATCGTGGTGCTGACTATAGTCGCCCTTCAGTTTCTTTGTGTTTTGATACACCGTTTTCATGTCTTTCTGCCCTGCTGCTACCTCTGCCTCCTTGGCTAGCCTCTCTGCAAATTCTCTCCTGTCTCTCCTTGCTGATTTCTTCACCTCCTTGTCTTTTCCTCCATACTCCTGCATAATTCTCTCTTTCAGTCTTGGTGATTTTGAATCCAAAAGTCTCTTCTTAATCTGTCTTCTCTCTTCTATGCGAGTCCATGTCTCTTCTGATATCCACTCTGTCTTCCTATTATTCCTGTAACCTAAAACTTCTTCTCCTGCTTCCTTCATTGCTCTGTTAAAATTGTCGATGGTCAGCGATGTCTCATCTCCTAGAGCACTAAACCGATTCCTTAAAGCCAGCCTGAATTCATCCTTCACTTTTGGATTCTTTAGTTTGTCCACATCAAAGCGTTTATTCCTGGAGACCCCTATCCTAACTTTCCTAAGCTTCAAAGTCACCTTAGCCACCAGAAGAAAATGGTCGCTGCCAACGTCAGCGTTCCGCATCACTCGCACATCCTGCAAAGAGTGTTTCCACTGACCGTTGATGATGATGTGGTCGATCTGGCTCTGGGTTCTGCCGTCTGGTGACGTCCATGTAAGCTTGTGGATGTCCTTGTGCTCAAACAGAGTCCCTCCTATGACCAAGTCATTCTCTTGACAGAAGTTGACCAGCCTTTCCCCGTTATCAGTCATCATGCCTATTCCATGGCGTCCCATGGTCCTCTCTCTATCTTTGTTGTTGCAGCCAACCCTAGCGTTGAAGTCGCCAAGCAACATCAGCACGTCATGTCGAGGGACGTCCTCTAGAACGGTTTGAAGAGCGTGGTAGAAGGTGTCTTTGTCCTCTTCTTCCGCGCCGTCTGTTGGTGCATAGGCCACTACAACTGATAGTTTGGCGTACTTGGAGTTCATCCTGACGTACAACAGGCGTTCATTTACTGGTTTCCACTGTAAGACGGTGTTGGCCTTGTTCTTGTTGATAATAATGGCGACTCCTTCCCGGTGGTCATTTTCCTTCCTTCCGGACCAGATGATGACTTCTCCGGAGCTCAACTTCTGCTTGCCGGTACCAGTCCATCGAGCTTCTGTTACACCCATGAGGGTCAGGTTGTAGTCGTATTTGGGGTTAGGGTTAGACAAAATTGTACATATGTTAATGAGAACTCGTATTTGGGGTTAGGGTTAGACAAAATTGTACATATGTTAATGAGAACTCGTATTTGGGGTTAGCGTTAGACAAAATTGTACATATGTTAATGAGAACTCGTATTTGGGGTTAGGGTTAGACAAAATTGTACATATGTTAATGAGAACTCATATTTGGGGTTAGAGTTAGACAGAATTGTACATATGTGAATGAGAACTCATAATCAGTGCAACTTGTGCAATTTTATTTCAATTCAGTCAGGTAGGAGTATGATTTTTATTTATACAATATAACTAATTTTCATGTGATCATTGAAAAGGTATATTGCACGAACAGCAACATAAATAAGAAAATGAATACATGTGTCGATTCCGATAGCATAGTATCGAGAAAAAAAAATAGATTCATTACACAAAATTTTTACTATTACAGTTTTTGAGGCATTGATAAAATATTATCTAAAATTTAATTTGACATTTTGTATCAGACATTATCTTCATTAGAACTAGAGAATGTTTATAATTAACTGATTGGTCATGTATTTTTCCAGTTCATGTATTAAAAAAGTAGTATTTTGCATGTGAATAGATAAATTTGTGCCTCTTTCAGTTTCACTCAGAACCTCTTTTTGAGCATGCCTGCAGGTGTTATAAACAGTAAACCATGCCATTATTATCATTTCCACATCACTGTGATGAGCTTATGTGGTTCTGCGAGAAAGCTTTGTGTGCAAAGCTATTCTCTACAAGATCCCACAACAACTCCACCATGAGGTTGTGGAATTTTTTTCTTTTCTTAATCCTGTCCACTTTCTCTATCCACCAACAGCATGAAGCATGGTGTTTCAAAAAATCAATGTCAACTACACTGCAATCATGTATGAAACATAAGTGAAATATTTGAACCTATGTTTTATTCATCAGTTATAATCAGTTAAGTTTTAGATTGGTTTGTGATTGGGGGTGGGGTACCGTCAAATATAAGGTTCTGAAATAACTTATTGGTATCCCGCTTGTTTATTTCCCATGAGGGATATGTAATGTGTGAGTAGACTCAGTTGCCCAGTTACATGCAATACAAATTCTTACAACAATATGAACCTCATGAATTTCATTACAACATAATAAGACTCAAAAAGAGATGGTGAATCCTGTAATTAACTTTCAGAATTTAAGAGAGTATTGTCTGTAGTAAAAATTTTGTAAGAAAATTATGTGTGCATTTTATCAAGCATTGTTGGTTTAAATCACTGTTTTTAACTTCTTTGAAATATCTAATGTTATCTTGGATTTATGGCTGGTACTGATACAGGTTTTTTTTAACTTCTTTGAAATATCTAATGTTATCTTGGATTTATGGCTGGTACTGATACAGGTTTATTATGCAACATATGATAACACCTTGTAATGTGATAGTGTGATTCACATATGAGACAGGAGATATTTAAAAACCTTATGTAACTTCTCAGGTTTTATACAGGTGTGGTTATAAAAATATCAGAAAGCTATTTAAGTTCTTGAAAAAATGCAGTTTCAACAAGTAAATGAGCTCCAATTTCTCAACTCCTCTTGTGTTTATTTCAGTGCCCCAGATTCAGTATGGATCGCCATGTTGAGGACAGTATAAAGTATCATCTTCAAATTATGTGTGACCTTGCGAAAAATCAGCAGACACAAATCACTCAGCTGTGCAATGCCCTCTACTCAGTCACTCAAGTTACAGATGGAACATTTGTTTGGAAAATCACAGACTACAAGCAGAAGTTGATTGAATCTATGTACAAAAGTACGGAAATAGTCAGTGAACCATTCTATACATCCAGATTTGGGTACAAAATGGCAGCCTCAGTCTTTCTTAATGGAAATGGGTCAGGTGAAGGAAAATACCTGTCAGTGTACATAAAACTGTTATCAGGAGAGTATGATAACATCTTAGATTGGCCATTCACGCTGCCAATTTCGTTTGCAGTTTTCGACCAGAATTCAGATCTGGAACAGAGGGCAAATATTTCGGAGAGTTTTGTGCCAGATCCAACGTGGACACATTTTCAGAAGCCCTGCAAGGACAAGGACCAGCTTGGGTTTGGTTACCCAAAGTTCATCTCACATGAAATCCTAAAAACCAGAAATTACATCAAAGATGATTCCATAATTTTGAAGGTAAAAGTGGACACTTCAAACTTCATCAAACCATGACATTCCATGACCATTGCAACTATTCTTCACTGGAACTATAGTGTAGAAAATATGTCTCACAGAATTATGTTTTGATTCTCTATTAAAACAAAAATAAGAAAATTGAACATAATTAGTAAAAATCAATAGGTATTTAATAAAAAAGGGTATTATTCACTGCATTTTACCAGATAATTTGAATTTATTAGCTTTCATTTAATTCATATACTAATTACTATAGTGTCAGTCATTTTCATGGGGTACAAATTTTCATGGATTTCATTGTTGTCCTGAAGCTCAAATTGATGATCCCCCCCCCAAAAAAAAATAGAAACATATTATCAAAAGGCCCCATCCCCATTTTATTACTGTGTTTCATTCCTAGAGATCATCAAAGCTGTTTGATAAATCAACATTATTTACGTAATGTCATGAATAAATCCTGGTAAAATATCCAAACATTGTTGATGAAAAGAAGTCCAGTATTCTCATGTCCCTGCATAATTATGTCCAATCTTTCACGGTTTTTGTGCAATTACCAGTGCAGCATCAATCGGCTTCATTGGTAATGTTTTAAGTAAACTCAAGACCTAGTGGTTAAAATTGGTTCATTCATGTGACAGGCTCAAGCAAAAGAGTGATTCCGTTGTTTTTCAGTTTTTTTAGCATCTTCACACTTTGATGGGCTCCAAACACATCAGATGTTGATGCTGCTTGCTAACTGCATTGAGCAAGGGGAAGCTAGTCATGTGCTTGCTAACTGCATTGAGCAAGGGGCAGCTGGTCATGTGCTTGCTAACTGCATTGAGCAAGGGGCAGCTGGTCATGTGCTTGGTTCACATGTGGAATTATGATATTATCCAAGCCAACATGAGTCTAGGATTTGTGTCACTCTTAAGCCACTGTGTTATTCCAATGATCATCAGAAAGTAATCAATGGTGTAACTTTATGAACAATGTTTAAGGAAGAGATCATCAATGATTTATTAATAGGTTAGTGTCGTTGGCTGATTCAGCTCCCTTTGACATTTAGTGTAAGTAATTTATCTTGACAAGTGTTTGATTTGCACTCATACAGGTGGTACTACTGTTTTAACACACGAGTGACTGTCATTTGCATTTACATTCTCTATTTGAGGCATTTGTTGAGGTCACATATTTCTGTTCCATTTACATTCTTTGAGGCATGTATTGAGGTTAATCCATGAATTTAAAAAACCTAACAATCTGTAAACTTGGACTAGCAGTGAATTTCAGTACCTGTAGAGATGTCTTTTTTCTTCTTTTCTCCAAAACTATGAAAATTGAGTCCCATGAAAATAAATGATTCTACAGTATATTCATTATTAATGAGAAAGCTAGATTTCTCTACAATACCATGTCTGTGCGATAGCTCAGACACAAGTTCAAATTCTCTGCAATACTGTGTGTAATAGCTTGGACATTTTAATTCACATTTTCAATTTCTTATCATTTTTGTTCCATATATTTAAACATATATGACAAATGTTTGGTATATGAAAAAATCCTAAGTGTACATGCAAATGAATGGTCAAGTATGCATACATATATTAATGTATCATTATTAGCATAAAATTGTGTGCATGCTCATAAGGTTTAAAATTGAAATTAGTGTATAAAGTCAAACCAATCCTAATGGTTACCTTTGCTCAAAGGTCACTTCCTCACAATGGCCAGTCAAATTTATATAAATGTCCTGTAATGGTCACCTGCCTTTTACCGTCAGTAGACGTGTTTCCTGACTGAACAATGGTTTCTACCTGCCTTAAGCACTCACTGCCTTAAATATATAGTGACTGCTCAGTCAATGTAAACAAAATTGTTTAGGTCAAGGAATATCATGTGAAATGATGTGAAGACATTTCTTGTTTTGTTTCTACTTTCTGCTTCAGTTATGCTGACAGTAAATGCAAGGCATCACATGTCAGATTTGAAAGAAAGGCATCACATGTCAGATTTGAAAGCAAGGCAGTTTTTATTGTTAGGGTAGATGGTTCAGTAATTCATTTACTGGATGGTGGAAAATGTAGTTGTGTTGTCACTTCAGAAATGGAAGTAACCTTTGGTGCTAGTGTGACAGGTGCAGTTCGATATCTTGATCTATTTGCCTTGAAATTAAAATTTTCTCTTTTCTTCAGAAAAAGGTTCATGCATGTAAAGGCACATGATGTTTCAGTTCATGATCACAAAGAATATTTACGGCTTCTTTTAATTTCCTGTTTATCTTAGGCTTCTTATGCGGGTGAAACTGTCTTTTGATCGCAGTTAGTTGAACAACAGGCTGATTCAGATATTATTTTTAATGCATGAACAGCTGATTCCAAACCAAACTTATACAGACTGGTAGACCAGTCCTATGTTTTACAGTTCTATGTAAGCTGTCAATCAGTAGTGAAATTGTTGTTTTGTCATGGTGCTGATATTAGACAAAGATTGCTATTATTTGAAGTCAGTGACGCTTTAATTGATTGGATGGGTTAATGTTAGGAGGATACAGCAATTTTGTGTAAAACCCAAATTAGGAAGAGAATGACATAGACACAAAATAATAACAATATTCACTGTATTGTTTTTGTTTAAAACGTTAACCTTTGTAAAGAGGTGACCTGTATACAAATGACAGATTTCCCATGACTGTCCATTTTTGACAGCTTTGACTGTACCTTAAAATCTAGTTATTTAACTTGTTCAGAAGCATGTAAATATTTGTATTGTTAGTGAAAACTAATAGTAACCATTTCCTTTGAATTTTGTTTCTGTTTGTGGGAGAGAAAAAAAATATAATGCATGAGAATATTTGGAGTGCAAATATGAGTTATAATCAAGGTTTTCAGAGTTTACCAAATGACCTGTTATTTTACGAAATTAGAAAAGTACTTAAAATGTATCAGCTTTTTCAGAGCATTCAGAAAAATGGTTGTGATTCCATTCTATTCAAATGCAAATTCAATACTCATGGATATATTTCAATTTATGTAGAAAAAGCTAGGATAATTAGATGTGGAAATCTAGAATCTGCACATAATTAGGATAGGTTTTCATTTTGTTATTATTTATTCCTTATTAAACAATACAGCTAAGTAATGTGAGTGAATTATTACATATAAATGTGGATACTATTGATGTTTAACCTTATATAAAGTTTTAATATAGATGTGTAATATATGTATGCTTTGTATATGGAAGCGTGCAAAGATTACCTACTTGTAATAAATTGTGAACTAGATGCCTGCGAAACACAGCCTGATGCATAACAAACCCAATTGGTTATGGTGTATGGCAAATGAATTACATGCATAAGAAAGTATTTTTTGAGAAAAAAAATCTTTTTGGAATATTGTCATGTTGTTTAAAACAAAAATAGCTAAGAAATACAATGTTAGATAAACATACCGTTTGCTGCACTCAGTATGTAGGAAGATTGAATAACACAAATCTGTAAGTAACAAGAGCTAGTTCAACGTTTTCCTCATTGCTCTTAGCTAGAAAAATACACATTGATTTATTATTTTTTTTGTTTGTAACTGGCCAGTTTTGTTTACATTATTGGTGCTCTATTTTTTCAACTGTAGTTTTGTCGGCATTATTATTCTACAAGATACATCATGCATTTATCAAAATGATTTAAGTGTTCTGCTATTCCTGGTTACATACATGACATTAAACTCAACATGTATACGTACCTTCATTTCTACCTACATACATACGTGTCATACTTGCACTGTTTTGTTTTTTGCCAGAAAGTTGTGTTGATACAACAGCTGCTGGATACATTATGTGGTCCTTACATTTTAGTATTAGTTTGTACAGTAAACCATCAAATATCCAGATTTATCGCTCTTTGGGATTAGTGGTATGACCTATGACCAACAATTATTTTTTTATATTAATACAGAGGTGCCAAACATTACGAGTTGTTATTTTCCCTAAAACCTTGATAGAATTTCTTCATACTTAGGATGTTTAATCATGAAACTAAGACCGTATATTTTTTGACATACTATATCATCCTTTGACCTTTGGGGTTAAGGTCATATGTTTTACAACAGTGCATTGATTTTGGTTTTGACATACAGGCCCAGACCATTCTTATGTTGTATGTCATCAAAGGTCATTGCATACAAAATCTTGCACATTCATCAGGAACCTTTAGAGGCTCTTTAACTTTGGCCATATCATTGGATGCAACTTGAGTATTGCATACCTGGAAATATGCATGTGAACTAATTAATTCATCATTCTTTGTCACATCAAAGATTTTACTTTTGAAAAATTTCACATTAGAGAGTAAAATTTGTTCATAGGGAAAATTTCATGAAAAGGGTACGAAATAATAGCACTATGAAAATGTACATGTTAAGTTTGTATATTTGAACAAGGTGATAGACCATCATTTAACCTTGCCACCGAAAAACAATCCAGCTAGTCGGATAAACTTAGACCCCTTTTCTATTCACATATGAGTCTAACTGTAAACTGTACAGACCCAGATTTTCTGTCGCTTAATGTGTAGGCAGATCTGGCTTTGTACAGTTTGCTTGGAGTAATCAAAAGAACAAACAACATAGACTCTGATCTGCATGTGCTTTATGCTATGGCAGATAAGGATTTTTGTTGTTGCAGTTTGACTCAACTTATAAGTGAGTATATACAGTACGTATATGTGATAAACATAACCTAATCCAGTTTTAGATCAGGCGACAGTACAGTGTTGTGATAAACCTAACCTAATCCAGTTTTAGATCAGGCAACAGTACAGTGTTGTGATAAACATAACCTAATCCAGTTTTAGATCAGGCAACAGTAGTGTTGTGATAAAAATAACCTAATCCAGTTTTAGATCAGGCAACAGTACAGTGTTGTGATAAACATAACCTAATCCAGTTTTAGATCAGACAGTGTTCTGCTAGGAGCAGTGTTTTTCATTTGTCATGCTTATTACGTCTAGAAACAATTTTATGTGTTCCAGACCCAGAAAAGAGAAAATAATATAAACACTTAAATATTCTTGTATAAAATAATTCTACCCAATCAGATTTCTCATAATAATGATCCCTTACCTTTAATATTGTTTCATCTGGAACCAAAATAGTTGGTCTTGGTTTTGCAGGCAACTGGTTTGTATTTGTACATAGAACTGAATCCAGATGTGTACATCTAGTCATGCGGGATATATTTAAACTCATTAAGTTTTTTTTAGAACTGAGGAAAAGTGAAAGCAAGGAGTTGTCTCAGAATTTGAGAAAAATGTGCAAGACTTTAAATAAAGTGCGATTTTAGTTTGTTTCATGTGTGTTTGGTATATCAGATGTATTAAGAGATTGATAAAGGCACTTTTGTGTACTTTGCTTTGCTTTATTTTATAACATTTTATTAATGTTGAGATTCTTTTTGGAGGATTTTCAACCATTGAACAATATGCTACACATGGCAAGGGAGGTAACTACTGATGCATAGTGTGCTTGTTCAGTCTTTTGTACCAATGTTATATTTCTAATCACAAGCTTTAATAATTGGCTATATATATATATATATATATATATATATATATATATATATATATATATATATATATATATGAATGAGAAAATGTCACCTTGATATAGTGCAGCATGATGTTTTAATTGGTCCATTAGTCATTTGAAATTATATGCTACTTGCATAATGTTTGGTAGTCATATTTATGATCTACTTTGTTTAGATGAAATATCCTATTGAACTCTCCTTCAATCCATTAGTACAAGTTTGATACTCCTCTTTAATTATTTGCTATGAAACTTTACACACATGCTCATCACAAGGTTTACATGGTCCTAAAGAAAACTGCCACATGGACTTCAACTATGGCTACCACAACAGCATCATTAAGTGTGTGCTTTTCCAAACTTGATGATCATATTGAGATAGGCATTACTTAATGATGATGATCATATTGAGATAGGCCTTACTTAATGATGATGATCATATTGAAATAGGCATTACTTAATGATGATCATATTGAGATAGGCATTACTTAATGATGATCATATTGAGATAGGCATTACTTAATGATGATGATCATATTGAGATAGGCATTACTTAATGATGATGATCATATTGAGATAGGCCTTACTTAATGATGATGATCATATTGAAATAGGCATTACTTAATGATGATTATCATATTGAGATAGGCACTACTTAATGATGATTATCATATTGAGACAGGCCTTATTTAATGATGATGATCATATTGAGATAGGCATTACTTAATGATGATTATCATATTGAGATAGGCCTTATTTAATGATGATCATATTGAGATAGGCATTACTTAATGATGATCATATTGAGATAGGCATTACTTAATGATGATGATCATATTGAGATAGGCACTACTTAATGATGATTATCATATTGAGATAGGCATTACTTAATGATGATTACCATATTGAGATAGGCATTACTTAATGATGATTATCATATTGAGATAGGCATTACTTAATGATGATGATCATATTGAGATAGGCATTACTTAATGATGATGATCATATTGAGATAGGCCTTACTTAATGATGATGATCATATTGAGATAGACATTACTTAATGATGATTATCATATTGAGATAGGCATTGCTTAATGATGATCATATTGAGATAGACATTACTTAATGATGATTATCATATTGAGATAGGCATTACTTAATGATGATGATCATATTGAGATAGGCCTTACTTAATGATGATGATCATATTGAGATAGGCACTACTTAATGATGATTGTCATATTGAGATAGGCATTACTTAATGATGATCATATTGAGATAGACATTACTTAATGATGATTATCATATTGAGATAGGCCTTACTTAATGATGATTATCATATTGAGATAGGCATTACTTAATGATGATCATTAGGGCATAACCGACTTTTGATCCGGAAATCGGATTCCACCGGATAGTATGAACTTCCGATTAATCGGAGTCGGACAAGGCAGCAACGACCAATTCGGATAATAAAAATAATAAATTTGAATTTCTATAGCACAGTGTCTAACACTGCGTGTCATTCGATAGTGCGTTAATAAAGTTAAATAAGAAGTCAGAAAAGTCCAATATGGTCAGCACAACCACGCTGTGAGACAATCTATTTGAACTAGCGGATGAAAACCGGAAATGAAGCCGGATATGGTAAAATACTAAGTAACATGCTAGACACGGCAAAACCAGATACCAGAAACCCGGAAACGGAAGATGAAATTTTTTAGAGAAAAAAAATACGGATTTAGCATTTCCGATTAATTGAATCGTATCCGGAATCGGAAAAATTTCATGCCCAAAATCCAGAATCGGAAATCAGTAGAAAAATGCTAATCGGTTATGCCCTAATGATCATATTGAGATAGACATTACTTAATGATGATGATCATATTGAGATAGGCCTTACTTAATGATGATAATTTGTTGCTTGTAAATGAAAATTGTCCTAATTTGATATTTATGTATGGCCACCATGGTAGCCATCTTGAATAAATGTTATCACTGCTCTTCCTAAAATGAAAGTCATGTCGACATGGGGTTTTCATATATAATGTTTAGCTTTATAATGACCATCTTGAAAATCATGTTATCTCTACTCTTTCCGCATAGAGGGTCATATTGATATTAAGGTTTTCATTTACAAGAAATATGTATGCTGTCTAGTTTGTCCTAAATGAAAATGTTACTGATCTTGCATCCATTATATCTGCTATGGTAGCCATTGTTAACGTCCCGTTGTTGTTGTTACTCCTCATGAATGTGTATAGTCATATCAGCATGAGGTATTTACCAAAACAATTTTTATGCTGTCAAGTTTGTTCTAAATTAAAAAGGTGCTGATCTTACATCAGTTATGGCCACCACAGCTACCAGTTTGAAAATCTTGTTAAAATAATATAAGAAATGGTTTCAACACCAAGCTAAAAGTAGAAATGGTCATGTTATCAGTTCCTATTAGTTCTTTTCAGCCAGTATTGTCAGTTATTTTGAGGACTTGAGTTTTCATATTGTTTCGATTGTAAAATACAAGGCTTTAGTTCAGTTTCATGAGATTTGTTATTGTTATTTAATTTTTTTAAAGATGTTTTCATAAATTTAACTGCAAACACTTTTTAATAATACGTGCCATTTTTTGTGATTCTTGTAGAAACAACTTAATGATCTGTTAAAAGTCACAACTGCAAGTACTAGGTTATTTATCTTTGTGCTTTTAACATTTCACCTCTCACAAAATGGGCGGGGGGGGGGGGGGCTCATTTTTAAATATTGGGACTTGGCTTACCCCTTTTGCAGTTACTTTTTAAGTAAATAATATTTTACAATTGACAAAATCTTAATTTGAAATATTTTAAAACAATTATCAGAAGGTGATGGCAGTTTACTACAAATATTGCATGCCAACTTTGATGATTTTAAAATATTGTTTCATTTTTTGCAGACATACTACAATTGTTTTGACTGCAATCAGCTTTACTAATTTTGTTAGTACATGTTCACCTGTTTTGCTTAATTTACAAATAAATTGTATAGATGCACCAGAAACACTTGCTGCATTATTCATCTGAAAAAGACAATGCTGTGGATGACTATAGTTAATATGCCCTGTTAAGAAGATAAACATTGCTGCATTTGAGTGTGTATTGTTTTGTAAAAATAACATTGAAGACGGTTAAACTTCTCTTGAAATGTTGTTTTCTCTTTTCATAATACTACAGAATATGGTCAGTAATTAAATGTCTGTGTATTTTATTTGTCAAAACTGTTAACATGGTTGAAGCAAATTATTTGCTTACAAATGATACTTTCACTTTGATTTTCAATAAACAGGAAACGCTATCAACAAGTCTTGAATATTATGTATAGATCATCTTCCTGCTTGCAAATCTTGCCTTCCTGCCTACAAATATTTCTGGGTCCCCAAGTGGCTGAGTGGTCAAAAGTGCTCTCCATTACAGATCACTGCTATGTCACCTCTTTCTGCGTGGGTTCGAGTCTCAGATTCAGCCAATGTGGGTATATGAAAAAGATTGCCAGTAGCTTCTCGTCGGTCAGTGGTTCTTTCCGCGTTTTTTTCCCAGGTTCTTCCTTCACCATTAGTTCTGGCCGCCATATATATCCTATTGTGTGCACAAAATGGCGTTAAACCCTACAACACCACCAAATATTGCCTTCATGCACACAAGTCTTGCCTTCCTGCTTATAAATCTTGCCTTCCTTCCTTCCTACTTACAAGTCTTGCGGTTCTGCTTCCAAATATTGACTTCTTGCTTTCTTGTCTTGCTCTACTTTTCACAGGTCTTGCCTTCCTGCTTATAAATCTTGCCTTCCTTCCTTCCTACTTACAAGTCTTGCGGTTCTGCTTCCAAATATTGACTTCTTGCTTTCTTGTCTTGCTCTACTTTTCACAGGTCTTGCCTTCCTGCTTACGAGTCATGATATACTGCTTACAAATCTCGTCTTCCTGCTGATGAATCTTACTGTCAGCAGTTTCCTCCTTAGCCCTTCTGCTGTCATTAGAGTGGACAGATTTTATTGTCCAATAGGGCCAATATCATGCCTTGAACATATTTTTAATTTATCAGTGTCACACAAGAAAAGAAATTTATCTCAGCTTTTATGGATCATGCAGACATATCTCTCTGGTCTGGAAGGGACAGAAAAAAAAATGGTAAGAATATTTGGTAATTTCACCCAGTTTGCCCATCCACCTCTTCTTCAACAGCCATTTAACGTTATGGATTGTGCAGACATTTCTCCTTCGAATACATATTCGATTATATTAACGTGTTATATATATATATATATATATATATATATATATATATATATATATATATATATATATATATATATATATATATATATAAATATATATATATATATATATATATATATATATATATATATATATATATATATATATATATATATATATATATATATATATATATCAACAATCCGTCCATACTGATTCGACAACCTCATATTGTGGATGCAGCTGGTTAATTCGCGGATTTCCCTCTCGTGGTATCTTGACCTTCTTAGAGACAATGACCACGCCCCATCTATGCCTCTGGGAATGTACTACGATCTTGATCCCAACCGGAAATGTTCGAACACTGAAAATGGGTACAAACTTGATGATAGTTTATGCTCAGATCCATACATGGAGTGGGACTTATAGCTCTACGGCGGCAATAGAAGAATTTACGGGGTGTTGCCGAACTTAGAAAATCCGCCAACCACCAACTCCATTTATATCTTGATACAGTCATGGCCTCAGCTAGTTTTGATGACGGAGAATTCAGCTCTTCCTTCCGTCTTTCGCCTCAGTCGGTGCTAGAAAAGGAAACTGTCGAGAGTCTTTCTGCCAAAGTGAGTGACACAGGCGATTTCAAAGCCTTTCTTTTTCTAAAAGTCAATTTACATCGTTCTTTCCAATCTAGCTGGAATAACACTCATTCCATGGCCTTCACATATCTCTCGGTGTTAGATAAGAATTACACTGCGGTCAGTCGGAATTTGTCTGCTTCTCTTCAGTGTATAAAGGCATTCTGCACTTAAGTTCATTCGCAATAAAGTGGCCACATCGACGTTGTTAGACCTGGCCTTTCTGAAGAGCTGTTCCTATTTACAGTTAAGTCTGGAAATGTACATACCTGACCCTGACCTCTTTTGATCGCATTTGCTGTTCGGTGGTAAGATCTAGGAATTGTGGTGGCAGGCAACACCAAATTCCAGCTCTCTGCACAGCAACCATCGCCACATACATCTCCAATTTACACTCGATGTAGTGATAACTGGAGACAACCCAAAAGTCAGCCACGATTCGAATCGTATACATGACAATCTGCTAATCGGTTTTAGAGGCTGCTCTATCGAGAAGGCTCGGCCGACCGCAGATAGCTACCCAGTAGTTTGGATCAATCTTTATCCGCAGAGGGAGTGGGCGATCTAAATTACATCAGAAGGGCTTCGGCTCTTTTTTTGCTAACCCATCCCCTTCGTCCTCTTTATTCCTGATTGACGTACCATCGGTCTCAATATATGAGATTTTTGTAGCAAGAGATCCGGACGCTCGTCGAGAGGTGGATAGTGGAGATTGTTATTAATCTACAATCACCAGATTTCTCCTCCAAACCTTTTATGGTTACAACAGTTCTTGACATTCAAGCTATTTATGACAAGATCAGTCAAACTTTCCTTCCATCCGAACGAATTTGCTATCTGTCTCGAACTGACCGAAGTATATATTCACGTTCCCGTCCATCCATGTTTATGGATATTTCTGCGGTTTACCTACCGAGAAAATTGTTATCAGTTTCGCGCTCTCTCCCAGCTTCAACATAATAGATTGGATTTTCTTTGACTATTCCATCGTATCGTAGTCCTGTTCCATACGACTTCATCTTGCTTGGACGACATCCTCCAGAAAAATAGGATCAGTTCCATTTTAGTCAGAGTAAAGAACGGTCTCATTTCCCTTTTTATATTTTCTTGGCTCTCTGATCAACTGGGAAGTCCCATCTTTGTCCATGCCATCAAGTTGTTCGTCTGGGTATGGATTTTATCACTTACCTATCCCTGGTACGTCTTCTGAACTTTGGGTGATCTAGATAGTCGTCCTTGCAGAAATCATTTCTAATAAATTGATCACAATCGGAGAAATTCTTCAGCCCCTCTGGTTTACGAAGCAAAGGATCTTATCCCGTTGCCTCTACAGGCACACTTTGCAAATTACCTTATTATCTCAAGTGCATCACACTTCCTTGCCGCTCTGTTACAGAATCAGCTTTACGAGATAGAATCCTTCCTGGACCAGTGACTCAGCCAAGAGTGGTCCACGACAAGAATACCTCTCAAACAGCCCAACCAGATACACAAACGCTAGTACCTGTGTATGAGGAACCCATCTGTTGATCAACTTGGATTCTGACCAGAGGAGTGCAGATGACATGGGTCTCCACTCGTTCTTTTAAAGATGAAAGCTGTCATCTAAGTCTTTCATTTTCGGTGCGACTATCTTCAGAACAATATAGTGTCAGACAAGTCGTCGGTGGTGACATACTTCCTCAGACAGGACGGTTCTGAATCACCCCAACTCTACATACTTGTCTGGGCAATACTCCGTCAGGGGAACAAAGGAATGGTTAGAAGCCATGTATGTATTTTAGACGCCTCGGTATAGTTTGAAAGGTACTAGAACCCAGCTTTGTTGGGTGTGAAAAGTCACACGTGGATGTTGAAAGTCTTGTTCAAGAACAAATAACCCTTATTGTCGTCGTAAATCCCACCATGCTGACAGACGGATCGGGAGCATTGTCTGCCAAGTTGAGGGTAGAGTCGACATCCAATCGGGATTGAGAGAGGGTGTGGTCACCATTTCCAATCTGAATTTAACTTAGTACTTTCGAAGCTAGGAACTCGGTAATTGCCCAAATATCGTGCTGAAAAGGTTATAAAGCAATACTCTGAGAAAGCCACTTGTAATATGGCGAGGAAACATATGAAATTCTAAGAACGACACAGGTTCATGAAGGTCAGTAATTGTTTGCTCGATTGTTGCAGAATATTACGGCATTATAATTGTAAGTATGTGCAGTATGTAGATTTCAGTACTAGAATCACCTTTGTCTTGTTTAATTTGCATGTGTATTTGAGATATTAGCTATGATTATGCAAAGAATTATGTAGATTGCCAGCTTGTGGTCAGAATTAATATTGTAATTTGCTAATTGGTTACTTTGCAGTAAACTAGTGCATTTATTCATGTGATATTCTAGATTTTCCAACTGTTGAATTGAATTGTAACTTTGGAAAATGGTTGCAGTGTGTAAATTTAGTTAATATGGATGTAAGGATATATCAGAGCTTGGATATTTGAATATTTGTGTATACTTTGTAGGAGTGTAATGTACAGAAATGTGTATTTTGTGTTGTTGTTCAGCATACTGATGTGACGCAATTTATTGATGTCTCTATGATAAGTAGTTGATACCGTGATTTTATTACACCGCTGTTTACCTTACGAGAACGTATGGGTATTTCGATGTGCACGAATGTTTGACCGACAATTGTGATGGCCTTTATCTGATGATCGATTATTGGTTAGTACGAGACGAGATGGCTAAAGAAATATGATAACGTCCTTGTGTTTTCACATGAAGCTTTTAGGTGGACAGACTTCCTATATAGTTTAGTCACTAGTCTCGAGACGAAATAAAGACTAGCGGAGAAAGCGATTGGGAATCGAAGGCTAGTCCAGAAAAAGAGTGGTGGAGGAGAAATTGGAGAAGGAGCAGTCAAGGAGGAGGAGTTAGGAGGGAAAGAAGTGAGATATAGATGAGTAGAGAACAAGGACAGGTGGAAAATACATCTCACACTATACATCAAATGATGCAATAGGCTACCACTTGGTCGAGAGGAAGAAGAGTGATTGGGGAATTTTCATTGATCATTGAGTTTTATTGAATTGTTATTTATTTGAATCTCATCTTTTTGTGTACTAAAAAATTTAATTGTTGACATAGCTGACTGGGGGCTCGGAACTTTACCTCTCCTTATCAATAATTTCTCTTCCTACAAAATCGAGACTAGGTGGGACTTCTATAGCAATTTAACTAAAATATTAGGAGCACCCCAACCCAACCATAACAGCCCCTCCACAGTGTGCAAAATGCTACACCGACATCCAGATCAGATACATTCGCATGAGATTCACAGTGTTGGCCTGCTTTTTTTTTTCAGGAGGGAACATATTTTTCTTACAGGATAGTCCCTTCATGCGTCGAATTTTCATCCGATTGCCACATGTGGCTATGGGGGCATCTGATGATTGATCTTTTTACAATGGGTAGAATCATATACTGTCCTCCTTCATGTCTTCCCCCAGTTTTGGATCTCGACGCTATGTCCGTCGATGCTCTTCCCTTTGATTGCGCTAAATTTACCCATAAATATCCTGGCCAGGCCGAATCTTCTCAAACAACCTTGAACACACGTATTCCACCCCTGCCAGGACCGTCTTCTCCTTCACGTTTAGTTCTTGTCCGGAGAGACTTTCACTAGAAACAATTCGACCTTTCAATCATGGAATGAATTGCACGAGCTAGAGAGCCCATCCACTGTAAATGCTTACGAAGGGGAGTGGCGCGTTTTCATGCACTGGCAAAAATTGTAAAACATCGTCTCTTTGATTGCCTCCCTCCCACAAGTAACTGATATTTTTTTTCCTTTGCCTATTCGAGGAGAAACAGTTGGCTCCGATTACTATTAAGGGAACGTCATGTCAACATGGTAAAGAGGATCATGGTCATATGAAAGACATCTCTGACTCGTCCAGCTTTTACTTCATTTGTCTAGGAAGTTATTATCTAGCTTTGCCAAAGTACATTTGTAAAACAAGACGAATAAGAAACGAAACGAAAGAAATGCCTGTCAGGAAAGTAAACTCTTTCAAATCGAAGTAAGCAATACTATTTATATTGCATTCATTGAGTAAATTCAATATTTTCTCAGGGTGACAGCATCTTTTGGTGGATTGTCGGTTCTTTCTGGTCGTTTCCCGGGTTCTTCTCCCACCATTTATACTGACCGCCATGTATAGCCTCACGTGCTGAAAAATGGCGTTAAACCCTACAACAACAATACCAAACAAACTTTTTAGGTGGGTGATGCCTCATCAAAATGCTTCTTAGCTGTGAGATTATACATTTGAGAAAAAACGTTTCAATGTCAGTGGACACTGGCAAAGAATTCACTCTTGTCGAAGTTTACCCTTGAGGAGGTATGCATGAGTCTGTAATAACATACACACTACTACAATATCTCTGCTATTTGTTGCGTACGAATGATACCGTTCCCAATTAGGAGTTTATGTATCGAGACTTGTTTGTGGAGTTTCCTTTCGGTGTATAATGGGATCTAAGGTCCTTTCCAAACTGGCTAAGTGAATCATAGGGAAAGACACTTGGCTCCCGTTACCGTGACGTGATATGTAGCAGTATCAGGATAGGTACGGTAAAAACCAAAATCCTAACAAACATATTTTCCCCCAAATGGTGCTTATTGTGAGGGTTTTCTTTAGCTGTGTTTGTGCGCATGTCTGTATATGATACGTATTAATCCATCATCTTCCTGACTTTTTGCCTTCGGTTACGAACATACTGTTCATTTGGGCGTGGTGGAGTATACAAGAGAATGCTGCAAAATAAACTTGCAAACGCAAACAGAGGCGCGGTTTTTGATGACATATATACTTACTTATAATTTACTCTTGCATGTCAAGGTAAGTGGTTTCGAAACGAATGAATATTTATCTATTGTGTACATCTTGTACATTCCTATTTAAGAGAAGAATAGTAGTTAAAATGGTGTATTTCAAATTAAGATGGGTGTGGGATAATCTGTATTATATGTATATTGCAGGTAATACTATCCACTAAACATACTTTCCTTGATTACAACGACCATTAAACACCTGACTGGCTCTAAATATTTGGCATAATACGTGGAAACAAAATTAAACAAAAAATAAAAAGTAAGAAGCATCAAACCCATGAATTTTTCATATATACAATCAAATCAAATCGCGGAGACGAAGTATTGTGCTAGATCTAACAAACTATTATTTGGTGCTTGTTCTGTTGTATTTTTAATCTGATTTTCACCAATTAATTTATTTCGAGCGCCAATTTTTCTTTCGTTATGTGCGATTAATCTTGACAAGACAAGGAACTTACCATTTTGAGCCTTGTATTGTCAAACGTCTTAAGTCTTACGTCGCACGTAGAACCAATGTAATATCAATTAATTTGCCCGTATTACGCAAATAAATATAGGATAGGGAGAAGGAAAGGATTAAATACAATTCTTGAGTACTTGCCTCAAGAGAGAGAGAGAGAGAGAGAGAGAGAGAGAGAGAGAGAGAGAGACGTGTATTTTTAATGAAACCCCCATAGTGACCCATTGTCGAATCTGTAATTTTCGATATGAGACAAGGAATCCCTGAAAATATATGATCTTAAGAAATGTTTAAATTCCATATTTTACTTCATCTTTCTTCAGAAAATAATAAAAAGTCTTTCAAAAGAATTAATGATGTAATTTCAGCTGGAATATATGCCTTGAAAAAATTGTAATTTTATACGAGTCGGAATGGATGCCATGCACGATATGTCATTTCAGCAACCCATAACAGAAGCAAGCGAATATGTGACTACATTAAACTTATTACATAAACATTTTTTATTCACATCATGTTACATGTAGCCATATATAATACAAACGTTCAATTATGTTATTCTCTTTTTCTCCTCTTTCATATTTCTATTTTAAGTAATATATATATATATATATATATATATATATATATATATATATATATATATATATATATATATATATATATATATATATATATATATATATATATATATATATATAACTGTGCTTGAATGCCGCCCCATATCTAGCAGAATCATCTCCATTCGTCTAAAAGCATCTCCCTTGAACATCACAATTATCCAAGTCTATGCTCCAAACTACCGATCATGATGATGAATAAATAAAGGAGTTTTAGAACAAACTCCAGGGTATTCTAAACGTGGCCAGTAAAAATGACATCCTCATCATCAAAGGAGACTGGATATACATGGATGCTATTAAAGGCTGGGATGATCATTGTGGACCTTATTTCAATGAGCGTACCAATAAAAGAGGGAGACGGTTGCTCGAGTTCGCAAGCTACAACAACTTGGTACTAGCCAACACCATTGGCCAACAGAAAGCTTCGCGATGCTGGACATGGCACGCACCAGATGAAACCTATCATAACCAGATCGACTACATCCTGTTTCACAACCGTTACCGATCTGGCATCAATAGAGCAAAAGCAAGAACTTTCCCAGGTGCTGACGTTGAGAGTGATCACGACCTAGAATTTATGAACTTACGAGTGTGGCTGAAGCAAATTAATAAGCCAAACAACATCAGGCTCAAATTCAACCTGGAACAACTGAAGGACCCTAATATCTGCAAGCCATTCCAAGCCACAATTGGAGGAAATTGTGTTCCACTCCTTGTGATGGATGTTGATGTTAAAGTGATGACAGACATATTCAACACAGTCATGACAACAGCTGCCAAGGACATTATTGGCCTCCATCGCCAAAAGAAAGACCCTGGGTTACAGAACGAATTATGAATTTGTGTGATACCTGAAGACTAAAAAGACATTCCAGACCGTGAAAGACCTCACCAGACAGAAATAACCAAGAGTCAGTGCGATTCAAGATGAAAATGGAAAATGCCTTACAGAAGAGAGTAACGTTGCAGAAATATGGACTGAGTATTGTAAAGAACTCTACAACCATCAGTTCACAGGAGACTGAGAGGTGATTGAAGTTCTAAACTCCACAAATTATGATTTCCCCATTCTCAAACAAAAGGTGGAGTTAGCAATAAGAGCACTGAAAAATGGGAAGGCAGCTGGAGTAGACAATATTCCAAATGAACTTATCAAGAATGGGAAGGGGGTAAGTGCTATAGCTACTAACAAAAATCTGCAACGAGATCTGGCAGACAGGTGAATGGCCAACACAGTGAACCCAGTCACGGATTATAACACCACCACCCACCACCCACCCAAAAAAAAAGAAGAAAATCTGTTGCTGTGTCAAACTTACAGAACTATCAGTTTAATCAGCCATGCTAGTGAGGTGATGCTGAAGATCATCCTGAAAAGACTGAAACCAAAAGCAGAAGAAATAATCGCTGAAGAACAGTCAGGGATCAGGAGTGGAAGAAGCACAACTGAACAAATATTCAATCTAAGGGTTATATGTGAAAAGTACTCTCAACATCAACAAGACATCTATCATGTGTTCTTAGACAATGCTCTATATTAACACGGTTATGAAAGTATGGGACGAAAGTCGATATAACCGCTGTTATGTAGCTGTATTAGTACTGGACAATGGTTTATATTATCACTGTTATGTAGCTTTAAAAGTATGGGACAAAGGCCTACATTGGCATTGTTATGTAAGTGTATTAGTACCAGACAATGGCATATATAAGTACTGTTATGAAACTGTATCAGTATGGGACGAAGTTCGATATTACCCCTGTTATGTAGCTGTATCAGTATGGGACGAAGTTCGATATTACCCCTGTTATGTAGCTGTATCAGTATGGGACGAAGTTCGATATTACCCCTGTTATGTAGCTGTATCAGTATGGGACGAAGTTCGATATTACCCCTGTTATGTAGCTGTATCAGTATGGGACGAAGTTCGATATTACCCCTGTTATGTAGCTGTATTAGTATGGGACGAAGTTCGATATTACCCCTGTTATGTAGCTGTATTAGTATGGGACGAAGTTCGATATTATCCCTGTTATGTAGCTGTATCAGTATGGGACGAAGTTCGATATTACCCCTGTTATGTAGCTGTATCAGTATGGGACGAAGTTCGATATTACCCCTGTTATGTAGCTGTATTAGTATGGGACGAAGTTCGATATTACCCCTGTTATGTAGCTGTATTAGTATGGGACGAAGTTCGATATTATCCCTGTTATGTAGCTGTATCAGTATGGGACGAAGTTCGATATTACCCCTGTTATGTAGCTGTATCAGTATGGGACGAAGTTCGATATTACCCCTGTTATGTAGCTGTATCAGTATGGGACGAAGTTCGATATTACCCCTGTTATGTAGCTGTATTAGTATGGGACGAAGTTCGATATTACCCCTGTTATGTAGCTGTATTAGTATGGGACGAAGTTCGATATTACCCCTGTTATGTAGCTGTATTAGTATGGGACGAAGTTCGATATTACCCCTGTTATGAAACTGTATCAGTATGGGACGAAGTTCGATATTACCCCTGTTATGTAGCTGTATCAGTATGGGACGAAGTTCGATATTACCCCTGTTATGTAGCTGTATTAGTATGGGACTAAGTTCGATATTACCCCTGTTATGTAGCTGTATCAGTATGGGACGAAGTTCGATATTACCCCTGTTATGTAGCTGTATTAGTATGGGACGAAGTTCGATATTACCCCTGTTATGTAGCTGTATTAGTATGGGACGAAGTTCGATATTACCCCTGTTATGTAGCTGTATCAGTATGGGACGAAGTTCGATATTACCCCTGTTATGAAACTGTATCAGTATGGGACGAAGTTCGATATTACCCCTGTTATGTAGCTGTATCAGTATGGGACGAAGTTCGATATTACCCCTGTTATGAAACTGTATCAGTATGGGACGAAGTTCGATATTACCCCTGTTATGTAGCTGTATTAGTATGGGACGAAGTTCGATATTACCCCTGTTATGAAACTGTATCAGTATGGGACGAAGTTCGATATTACCCCTGTTATGTAGCTGTATCAGTATGGGACGAAGTTCGATATTACCCCTGTTATGTAGCTGTATCAGCATGGGACGAAGTTCGATATTACCCCTGTTATGTAGCTGTATTAGTATGGGACGAAGTTCGATATTACCCCTGTTATGTAGCTGTATTAGTATGTGGCAACAGCATACAGGTATCATGGTATGTAACCGTTTTAGTCTGGAGCTGCGATGGTGCAAACGTTTATAGAATGGTTTCTGTCAAATATTTTCATGGTACTTTCTGTTGATATCAGTGTAAACATTAAGTTTTACTTATGTGTTAGACGCCCCCTAAATTGTTGACAGCAAGGAATGGAATCTGTTCTGCTTGGGGCATGAATTGAATTTGTATTAGGACTCGCGCGGTTAACGTTAATAATGCAATGTTAACGCAAGGTCAATAGCGGTAAAACAAGGGTTTAGAGGGAAAGACGATGACATTTGTTCTATCGTTATTCGCATAGTTTTGTAACTCTCATACTGGGAGAAAGTGAATCAATTCACATGTTTTGTTCAATTTCAGTTTGTTTATATAATTGATAAACTTGTATTTTACATGCGAAGGCTCTGTTGTCCTATTCTATATTACATTTGAGATCTTTGATATTCCATCCATTAATATCAGTTTTCTAAATTAATTAATCGATCCCGGCAATAACACATCATCTCCTAGATAACTATGGCCAAAAAAACATAAGGAGTTGGAGAGATCACACATTTCCACCAAATCTTGACAGGGACACTGTTATGTAACTGTATTGGTATGGGGCAATAGCCTACAATATCACTGTTATGCAACTGTATTAGCATGAGACAATGGTTACATTATCCATGTTATGCAACTGTTTTAGTCTGGGTCAACGGCCTACATTACTACTGGTATGTAACTGTATTAGCATGGGTCAACTGCCTACATTATCAATTCTGTGTAATTATATTAATATGGGACAATAGCCTACTCTATCACTGTTATGTAACTGTATTATTATGGGACAATAGCCTACATTAGCACTGGTATGTAATTGTATTAGTATGGAACAACGGCCTACAATATCACTGTTATGTAATTGTATTGGCATGGGACAATGGCCTACAGTTTCACTGTTTTGTAACTGTGTTATGATGGGACAATAGCCTACATTAGCACTGGTATGTAATTGTATTAGTATGGAACAACGGCCTACGATATCACTATGTAACTGTATTGGCATGGGACAATGGCCTACAGTTTCACTGTTATGTAACTGTGCTATTATGGGACAATAGCCTACATTAGCACTGGTATGTAATTGTATTAGTATGGGACAACGGCCTACGATATCACTATTTAACTGTATTGGCATGGGACAATGGCCTACAGTTTCACTGTTATGTAACTGTGCTATTATGGGACAATAGCCTACGTTAGCACTGGTATGTAATTGTATTAGTATGGAACAACGGCCTACAATATCACTGTTATGTAATTGTATTGGCATGGGACAATAGCCTACACTATCGCTGGTATGTAATTGTATTGGCATGGGACAATAGCCTACATTAGCACTGTTATGTAACTTTATTAATATGGGACAATTGCATATATGGGACATTGGCCTACATTATCACTGTTATGCAACTGTATTAGTATGGAAAAAATGACATATATTACCAATGATTGTTGTTATATATGCGGAGTTTTAATGGCAAAGAGCAGTAAAACGGTTGAAAATCCGCGTTTGTACAGGATTGATTGAGGTATTTAGCCTGTACCGGATTTGGACTTAAAATCGCGATGATAAATAAGGCCATTCGTTGAAATGGACTATTATTTCCAGGTGACTGCTTGTTCCGTTTTGATTGGCTAATTTATCTATGAGGTAAATATTATAATATATTTGTGTAATCTTCCTATCGTTGTATATATAGTAGAATCAACATAGAAGATCACTTACTTTGCAGTGAAAACAATTCAACATGTTATCCCTTATTTTTTGTACTTTACTGCTTGTACATATTGCTCAGGTAAGTAAGTGTAAATATTCATTGATTTTATATGATTTATTTAACTGTATGTATGTATGTATGTATGTATGTATGTATGTATGTATGTATGTATGTATGGTGTAGTATGTATGTATGTATGTATGTATGTATGTATGTATGTATGTATGTATGTATGTATGTATGTATGTATGTATGTGTGGATGTCACATGTTCGTTGAAATGCACATAAAATCAGGGATGTCCGCAGAATTATTTTGTGGGGTGGGAGGCAAGCCTGTAGTAGTCAGCTATTAAGTATTATAAAGACCACAACTTGTTTGGAGGTGAAATCGAAGCGTGAATGGGGGGTGGGGAGAAGCTCCCACTACCAATATATGCTGGCGTCCATGCATTAAATATCACACGAACTCGGTCAAACTGTTGATTTTCCATTCAAACAGGACTACAAAACTGTTGTTAATGAAATGATTTTAAGAAAGGATAAGATGTTTAAAGTTCGATGACATCATGTGTTAGCGTTTATTTCTGGGATACTGCTTGCCTGTCGTCCAATATGCATGTTATGTTTTTTTTTCTTTTCACCCCTAATTCTTTGCCTTGTATGAAGGCGCTTCAGGATGTGACAAGTATCCAGATGTCACACCAGCAGAGTTATAAATTATTACTACGAAGTTCTGTTTGCTATAAAATTGGCGCGCGCACAAACACACATACATTAAGTACCAATATAGATTTTGTTTTAATTTTTTGTTTGAGTTTTAAACCTATGGTTCTCAGATGCAAAAACAACCGTAACTAACACTTAATTATAAATGAAAGCAAGATGGTTATTCTTATTTTTTTCCCATTCTTTATTCAAGCCTTTAACACCCACTAAGTACTGTAATGACGCAACGGACTGTGGATATGGCAAATGTTGCGTGACGGAAACCCAAGTCAGAGGAAAACGTGACACAACCCTGCAAGGAACGTGTCAGAGACTCGGAACTGGTGGCTCACGTACGTAAATGAAATCACATTTTACTATTTTAACAATTAGAAAAGAACACAGGAAAAATAGGGTATCGAAATTATATTTTCTTGATAATCCAAGCAAAGGTACGTGAAAATTGTAATATATTAGAGGAATTACAACCGTCTGATAACGATTTGTATCAATCTAAGTATTAATTGTAGTGTGCCCATGTACTATGCATCCAAACCAATCACAGCTGGAATAGATTGTATATTCAATCGGAACATAAATTCTGAAACATAAAACTCTATGAGGTCACAAAAATCACACCTGAAATCAGGTTGAAGATTGAATCGATCTGACCATGATTACCATTGTACTGCTATAGAAAACCTATCAAAAATCAGTATTACAATTACAGGTTGCTTGGTCAGTTTTCCCCAACCCCTGCCGTCCGGAATGTATTACGTTTGTCCCTGTGCCAAGGGCTTCAGATGTCGGCCCACTGGTCCACATGAAATGCCACTTGGACAGATCGGTACATATATATTGTATTTTTTTGCATGAAAATTAATTGATTCATTTGTATATTAAAATCTATCTATCTATCTATCTATCTATCTATCTATCTATCTATCTATCTATCTATCCATCCATCCATCCATCCATCCATCCATCCATCCATCCATCCATCCATCTATCTATCTATCTATCTATCTATCTATCTATCTATCTATCTATCTATCTATCTGTTCATTTGTTTGCGTGTTAGTCGTAATTTCTTTTAACGCTCACGTCGTTGCTTTGTTGTTTTTTTTTTTTTGTGGTTTTTTTTTTGGGTTGTTCTTTTAATGAGTTACTGATGCCTTTTTCACCGATCATAAATACGGTCAAAACGTCAATTATTTAAATATTTTTTTCCGGCCATTTTTAATCTCATAAGAGACTGGATAGGCGTTGGACTTAAAACATATTACGTTAACTATAAGTGTTATATTAATCACATTTTCCCACTGTATATGACATTTAAACTTCAACTTCTGTTGATCAAAATGGATGCTTATTATTATTTCATGCCATTTATAGCTGCAAACTGAATGGGGGCAATAAGAAGGAAGCTGTAAAATAATTGTAAATGACTTTACGATCAAACTGAGACTTTTGTAATACTATCATCTCCATCTGCAATTTTATTTTGATTGATGCCACGAAAACTTGCTTGTTGTCCTTAGAACGTTCAAGACATGACTGTTGTTAATTCACTTCCTAATGGTTAGTCTTACGACAGAAAAATGAGTTCAACACACGGCTGTTCGGATCATCTTTAGAGTACAAAGAACTGGGCACATCCCATCCCACCCAGCCTATTCTGTAATCTTACCTGCTCAATTTAGAATATGTTAACCGTGCTACATTTCTCTGACTGGCTCAAGTCCAATATACCTGTCTGACCTGACCCATGTGTATACTCCTCTTCCGACACTCGCATTCTCATTGTTCCCACTGACGGACAACGTTCTTTTGCTTTCCAATGTCCATTTGCGTGGAACGAATTGCCCATAGATCTTAGATACAAGGACACTGTGATCTCATTCAAGAGTGCTCTTTAAACACAACCTATTTAGACTCTAACAACAAACTAAATGACTTTCTAATGTTGATTACCTTGATTATTCCCAGCATTTTTTTTCACATTGTTTTAGTATTCTTGTCGTTGTAAATGTTTATATGTTATCTAATATTGTAAAGCGCTTAGTGCTTCTGAAGATTAGGTGCCATTCAAAGTCATTGATATTATTATTATTATTATTATTATTATTATTATTATTATTGATTATTATTATTATTAATATTATTATTATTAATATCATTATTACTATTATTACTATAAATTATTATTAATGTTGTTGTTGTTGTTGCTGTAATGGCCTCTGAAATTTCTTCATCTAGTTCATGGCCTCGTAGGTGTTTTTGCACGATGTAATGCATACTCCAATAATTGAAATCATGAATGCGGAATAGAGGATGCATCTTGCAGAGTACTATGCTTATCACAAAAGTGGGTTACTGTTGCCTATATTTCCGGCATCACGTGACTTTATCAATTTTTTTGCTTTAACTCTAAATCTTGTTATTATTAATACCTAAGTCGTATAAAAAGTTACTCTAACCAGCAGTTCACATTGTATTAATACCTAACTCGTATAAAAAGTTACTCAAACCAACAGTTCACATTTTACTTACTTAGGTTACATATTTAAGTTTAGCTTATAACGTAGAGGTTTTTATTTGTTTAACTTATATACTTTCCTTTCTAAAGTTGATGGGGATGCATATTAATTCGCACTATTCCTTCACTGAAAAAGTAGGTCATCATGGCCTATTTCTGACGCTTCATTGACTTAGGTTAAATGATGTGCAATGTCTGTCTCTCAGACACTGTTCCTGCTAGAATCGTGGAATTGTTTATAATAACCATGTCTGCTAGTCCATCACCCTTACAACAAAACAAGCTCATAGTGGCACGTTTCTGAAATAGAATACACGTATGAGTACACTGTTGACACTATAGGAACGTACAGATTTACATCAACACGTTTTCGGAAATAGAATACATCGTATGAGTACACTGTTGGCACTATGTGAATTATTATAAGTACAAATCATATAGTGATTATTTAATTAGGGTTTTTTTCTTCTAAAATTATTATTTTTGGGAAATCTATCAAAAAAGTTAGCATTACATTTTTTTAAAAATTAATTTTTGTATTTTACTGAAACGTGATGAACCACTTGATTATTCCTGTTAGTAAGCGATGACGTTGTCCTTGGCTGGAGAAAAAATGCTTCTTTGTGAAGTTGCTGAAGACAAAGTCAATTGTACCATTACTTCCAAAAATTAAATTTGCAACAAGTGTTTCTACCATTTTAAGACATCTGAAAAAACCCTTACAGATCACAAAAGACAATGTTTCAACATCAACAACTTTATTGGCATCATGCCAGAAAATGTTATGTTTATAACTTAACCATTGAATTTAAAATTCCATGTTTTGCTTATCGTAAGTTTGAATCAGTTTGTGATAAATAACTAAGAAAAAAATAAACCATCTTAAAAGTAGGACGGAAATATTTTAAACCACATTCCATCAGTTTTTGCATGCACATGACGGCAATTCATAATGATTACGCACGGTTCGTTCGTAGATAGGTATACTAATTTTAATCCGGTAGTTGATAACACGAAGAGTTAAAATGAGGAAATGCTAGTCGATTGATTTCCAAGTAAGTAAATACTCTAATAACCCGGAACTACCTTGTTGTCTACAGTAGTACATTCAAAAAGAATGCAAATTCAAGACTGTTTAATACAATAGTAGTATATTCAAAACGAATGCAAATTCAAGACTGTTTAATACAATAGTAGTATATTCAAAACGAATGCAAATTCAAGACTGTTTAATACAATAGTAGTATATTCAAAACGAATGCAAATTCAAGACTGTTTAATACAATAGTAGTATATTCAAAACGAATGCAAATTCAAGACTGTTTAATACAATAGTAGTATATTCAAAACGAATGCAAATTCAAGACTGTTTAATACAATAGTAGTATATTCAAAACGAATGCAAATTCAAGACTGTTTAATACAATAGTAGTATATTCAAAACGAATGCAAATTCAAGACTGTTTAATACAATAGTAGTATATTCAAAACGAATGCAAATTCAAGACTGTTTAATACAATAGTAGTATATTCAAAACGAATGCAAATTCAAGACTGTTTAATACAATGTCTCACGTACTAGACGCATCGTTTGTAATGCACGTGTGTTTGGATTGGCATGTGTCAAATCAAAATTTCAAGCTTTCACCAGTGTTAAACATTCTCTGAAAATGAAAAGAAGAGAAAGACGTAAAGAGCCTGCAAAACTGTTGATTTCCCTCGGAACATGTACTATATATAAAAATTATGACTTAACATCATTATTAAGATACACAAAATAGTTACAAATACAAGTTACGAAACGGCTTTGAAGAAAAATACAACTCTTGATGCGCCAACAGCACACATTGTTGGGACGATCAACAACGACGGAGTGTAATATGAATCCAACACACCTAAAATGAGGCGGATACGAGAAATGCCACCATACTATGGTCGAATCAGGTATAAGATTAAAAAAATGTTATCTATCACAACACCACTTTGATGTTCTCATATTTCATTTTGTTTCCTTACAGGTATTTGCGATCGTTAAAACCAGTGTCAAGGAAGTCACGGCTGTCAAGACATCATGACGTCTGTTTAATACACTAAGACTAATAAATGTCTACACAAAATATTCTACTTATACGTTTCTCGGAAGTAGAGATTGTATTTTTCTCGTGGCGCTGAATATATCTAGTTTATTTACGAGAGAGAGAGAGAGAGAGAGAGAGAGAGAGAGAGAGAGAGAGAGAGAGAGAGAGAGAGAGAGAGAGAGAGAGAGAGAGAGGTTCTGAGCTGTTGATTACCAATCTCAGCCAATATGTAATCTTGCCGTATATATTCCAACTCTTTTCAGAGAAGCAGCCATTAGTGTTTTAATGAACTTTGTAAATCAGATGACGCATCGTAAGTAGTAATAGGGGACACTATAGCCTCAATGGAAAATCCAGTCAAAAAGTGCTTGGGACACTATAGCCTCAAGATTTATAGCCTCAAGGGAAAATCCAGTCAAAAACAGCTTGGGACACTATAGCCTCAAAACAGCTTGGGACACTATAGCCTCAAGGGAAATGGAACATGGGGGATCTGTATAGCGTCAAGGGAAATTGAACATAGTGGGTCTATATAGCCTCAAGGGAAATGGAACATAGTGGGACTATATAGCCTCAAGGGAAATATAACATGGGAAATAAAACAAGGGAAAAAAAGGGTGGCAATGAAAGCTACTATCTTTTCGAGACTTATGAGTGGCCCTGAAAAGGGCCTTTGGATACTTCTTTTTCTTTTATTTTCTGTCGTTGTTCCACCACCTTTTAAGTTTACCAATGATTCCCGTTTTCTTCTTCTTCTTCTTTTCGTCCTCGGGAATCCAGTCAGGATGTCCCATAGCTCGAAACTTTTCCTGAACTCTCATCCATCTTAGATTGAGTAGATCAAAGTCCTCTTTCTTCTTTTTGTTCTTTTTTTCCTTTCTCTCCTTAGACCAGTTTTCTTTAATCTGGATCACCTGTTCTTCCATCACCATTCTCATCATTGCTTCTGCTTTCTTTAGCCTGTCTAGACCCCACTGCACATATTCCCACTCTATGAGATGTAATGTTTCTTCTAGAAAGCACCTGACTTTGATGACATGATCAAGTGCCTGCTTCAAATCCCCTATTCTTATATATTTTCTTTTAATACGTCTTCTTAATTTCTGGTCTTCCTCCTCTATCATACCTTCTAATAGATCTCTTGCTAATTTCAGTTGGCTTACAAAGCCATGGTTACTTTGAAATTCTTCCTCAAGTCTTTCCACTTCATATTCTGCATCAAGGATCCCAAACCAACTGTCTCGGAGTTGGATAAACAATTCAAAATTCATCTTGATGTGTTCAAAATTGAATGGCTCCAAGGACTGACGATTGCTTATATATATCTTAAGCACGGACGTGAAAGTAAACACCCCCCTACATTCACTTGTCATATTATATACTATCCACAAACCATACTATATACTATCCAAAATCACACCCTATACTAACCACACACACACGGGGAAGCAGCCAAAACAAACCATACTATATACTATCCAAAATCACACCCTATACTAACCACACACACGGGGAAGCAGCCAAAACAAACCATACTATATACTATCCAAAATCACACCCTATACTAACCACACACACGGGGAAGCAGCCAAAACAAACCATACTATATACTATCCAAAATCACACCCTATACTAACCACACACACGGGGAAGCAGCCAAAACACACCATACTTTATACTATCCAAAATCACACCCTATACTAACCACACACACGGGGAAGCAGCCAAAACAAACCCTATTATATACTATCCAAAATCACACCATATACCATCTAAATAGAGTCAGTGTTTATAATCACACTACTCCTCTCTCACACCCATTGGCAATTGACATAGTATTTCTTTTCTTGTTATTTGGGTAGCCCTGAGAAGGACTGTTTTTTAAACTTCAAAATACACCTGGCTAATGCTGGCATCTCCCAGGTCTAGCCCCACACACACATCTCCTACTCCAATCATTCTCCCAATTCACTCTTGTGATTGGGAGCGCAGAGGGAGAATGAGTGGCTTCACTATCCCAGTCTTCACTTTGTGGGATAGTGAAAGTCTCTTCATTTCTTCCTCTATTCCGCAACCGTGGATGAGGCTGTGGTTGTTGCGGCTGAGACTGTGGTTGTTGCGCCCAATTCACTCTTGTGATTGGGAGTGAAGAGGAAGCTGCCTGTGCTTGACGAGCTGATTCTGGTGGTGAAGGCGTCCTCACCTCAGGTTTCACCCGACAGGCTTTAACCATCATGCGGTGAGGCAAGATCGGTCTTTTCTTCTCCTCCTCTTCTTTCTTTTTTCTTTCCTCCTCTTCTTTTTCAGTCTTGGCCTGCTCTGCTATAGCCTCCATAGCCAGTTCATCCAGGAGACGCCTAGCATTCTCCAGGTGCATTTGAAGCTCTCTCAATTTTTGAAGTCTACTCATCTTTGGTGTTGATGCGTCAACGATGGGTAGCCAGACTGACTGACTGACTTGGTTGTTTTATAGCTGCAGCCGTCTACTAGAGACATATGTGCAGCTTTTATAGACACCATATCGGTGTCCATTTAGTTCCTTCAGGGAGGGGAAGGATGCACTCCCTCCCTTTAGGGTTTGAGTGCTTAATTGCACCATATTTCAGTCTTTGTTAGGCGTTCCCCTGAATTACTAAAAAGTAACTATCAAGGGAAATGGTAGCCTATAGAGTGGATAGGACTGGCACTACACACATCCACCCCCAGTTAAGTTCCAATCGATGTATTATTAAAGGTAGCAAGGAGAATTTTCTCACTTCGCTAGTAATGTCATGTCCGGAAGCGGCAAAGGCGGAAAGGTCCAGTTCAGGAAGCTCCAAGCTCCAAGGTACTGCAATCGTCGTCCAGCACGAAGAGGGGGCGAACGCACACCCGGACCCCAATACGAGGAAACAAGAGGCACACCTTAGGTGCTTGGCTACTTTACAACCTCATGGGACATGTATCAGAGTGTATGTGCTATAAAGTTGTGTTTTGTATTGTTTTGATGTTATTTATTGTGTAACATTTATTTGCAACATTGTGTTGCGGGAGCCTGATAGTCCTGGATTAAGACTACCTTATATTAACTAAGAGGGGCAGAAGTGTGTGTACGTATATGTGTGCTGTCCATGAGGCTGCATTCCCTATGACTCTATTCAATTATCCAGTTGTACTAGTGGAATTCCCTATTCGCCAATAATGTGTTAGCCACCTATGCAATTACGTCAAAACTATATAAGTTACTGAGTTTTGCAAAAACTTAACACTATATCAGCAATTAAGTACAGAATGTACAGAATGTACTATATGAGTCGCCACCATCCTGGTGAAAAGCCCTTCTTTCGAGGGTAATTCACCCTATGAAAAAACAAAATACCTATACTATGTCAGAGTGACTGCATCAGTTGTTCACGGTGGATTGTTAAAGTTGTTAATTTGGTAAGGTGTGCTCCGAAAGGATCAATTCAATATTGATATTGGTTAATCAAATGGAATTATGAGAATTCATGTTGTAATAACATATAACAAGAAGACAATACATAGTACAGAATGAGAAGGGAAAAGGTTCAACATCAGCTTCCCTGAGAAATTAATTGAGTGGATACATACAGAGGTGTACTAGGCTGTACACATATATTTCTCCAATCCAGGCTTGGAATACCCGTATCTCCACTGTTCCACTGATCTTCACCAAATCCCAAAGAATACACAAAAAAAGGGGGGAATAGATATATCACATTGACAATACAATTACAACAATGACATTAACAACACGAGTATATTAACAATATTAGTAAGCTATAAAACTAAAGGTCAGTAAAAAGTAAATAACAGTATCTTTAGTATAACATAGTTGTATTAGTAAAAAATTTAATACAATATTAGTAAACAATAAATATAACAATAACATGTTAACAAAATTATCATCAATACAAACTATACTAAGATTAGCATCAATACAAACTATACTAATATTAAGAGAACAAAAACATAACAAGAATAAAATAGCCCTGAAAAGGACTGTTGTATAATCCTATGAATCTGTAGTCCGTCCTCCACGTTTTCATTGTCCTCAAGGATAGCGCCATGAACTCCATTGATATTCCTAAGCTGACCACACTTTGTGTAAAGTTCTATTATACTTTAGAATATCAAGTGCCAATGACTTTGCTCCAACAAGAAAGTGGTGAGTAAGGTGTTAGTAATTGTTTACAGACTACAGTTCAATTTAGTAATTTATAGCGATGATCTCTGCAGAGCACCATAATGAGCGGATATAGACTCGTGAGTAACGTATCAGTTCATTATGAACTAATTTATCTATACCCACCCATATCATGCATCAATCAGAGTCACAGGCCATTGAAACTTATTTTAATTGTATGTTTTATTTAATAATTATTTTATAGCTAACCAAAACCTACATAGCGATGATCTCTGTAGAGCACCACAGTGAGCAGGTATAGACTCGTGAGTAACGTATCAGTTCATTATGAACTAATTTATCTATACCCACCCATATCATGCATCAATCAGAGTCACAGGCCATTGAAAATTGTTTTAATTGTATGTTTTATTTAATAATTAGTTTATATCTAACCAAACCCTACATAGCGATGATCTCTGCAGAGCACCATAGTGAGCAGATATAGACTCGTGAGTAACGTATCAGTTCACTATGAACTAATGTATCTATACCCACCCATATCATGCATCAATCAGAGTCACAGGCCATTGAATTTCTTTTAATTATATTAATGTATGTTGAAACATTATTATATTTTATGCATTAGATTTGAGTTTGTAATAAAATCCATAATATAAGTAACAGTCATTTGCATATTAGGCTGATTTAGATCAAGAAGTTTTGGGTATAATTTAGTTGATTTACTTATTTTCAATTTATTTTTAAGGATATTTCTATATGTTATGTTTTTAAGGCATTTATTAAAAATATGATCCAAATCTTCCACTTGGTTACACATAAAACAGTTAATATTGTGTGGAAATGGTCCTAAATATTTTCCAAAACTGTTAGCCAGTTTTGTTTTTCCTACCATTATCCTATTAATTTTAATTTGCTGAGTTCTTGTTTTACCTAAAAGAGTAATTTTTCTTTTAACTGTTTTCATGGTGTTATACAGTACTCTCCCTTTGGAAGATATATTCCAATTGTTTTGCCACATATTATTTATCATGTCAGAAATAAAATGGTATATTTCTGTATGACTGTACTGTATTCGTTCATAAGACAATTCATTTAGTTTTTCTTTTGCTATTTGGTCTGCCAAATCATTACCTTTGATACCTATATGTGAGGGAATCCATAGGAAATCTATTTCAATATCTTGGGTACTAAGTTTACTTATTTGAAACTGTAATAAATATAGAAAAAATTTTCTGCTGTTAGAGTTGTTGGTACTAATAGATTTTAGAACACTTAATGAATCACTAACAATTAGAAATTTTTTGTAGTTTGAGTTTGAGTGTTGTATCCATTTTAATGCCTGAAGTATAGCCCAGAACTCCGCAGTATATATGGAGCAGTAATCTGGTAGTCGCATTCCTTGTTTAATAGTAAACTCGGGAATAACCCATGATGCTGCTGTTCTTGCAGGATCTAGTTTTTTGGATCCATCAGTGAATATTTTGACATAATTTTTGTATTGAGTATTTAGTTTTTCATTGACAGTCATTTTAAGATAGTGGGAATTCTGTAATTTATTTCCTTTATCTTGTAAAGTGTTGTCTACTTTTATTGTTTTTAATCTCCATGGAATTATAATGGGATTTTTAATTTTCTGTACATTAAATATATCAGTAGGTAGGTTCGTTTTAAGACGAAAAATTTGTTTACCAAATGAGGTAGAGTATTTGCCCCGTTTAATAAGTGGTTTAGTACACTTTTTAATTGCCTTTAAGGTAGGATGCTCCTCATTTTGAGTTGACAATCTAGCTACATATCTTAACATAATTTCCTGTCTCCTGAGGTACAATGATGGTTCACCAGTAAGAATTTGTAATTCTTCTGTGGAGGTAGATGGTAGTGCTTTAGTTGCAAGGAGAAGGGCTTTTCGTTGAATTGAGGTGATTTTATTTAGTAGAGCTGGTGATGCTGTGGCATAGATATGACACCCATAATCAATCTTGGAGCGTATCAAAGATCTATACAGTGTCATGATTGTATTTTGACAAGCACCCCAATGTGTGCCTTGTATACTTCTAATTAGATTTAGGTCAAGATTACATCTACTAATTATGTTATTAATATGGTATTTCCATTTCATATTTTGATCAAAATACATTCCTAGAAATTTAACTACTTTGACAAAAACTATATTTTGATTTTGTAGAGTAAGTTTAGGATAAATTTTATTATAATTAAAGGGAGAGAATACAACTGCTACTGTTTTTGTATGAGAAAATTTAAATCCCCATTTATCAGCCCAACTACCAATATTATCTAAAGTTTGTTGTATTTCATCAATATGTCGTTGATTGTTAGGATCTCCAGCGCGCCATAGTGCACTATCATCCGCAAACTGAGATAAGTCAATATTGGGGGTAGCTAGATTTGTATCAAGATCATTAATCATGATATTAAATAAGGTTGGGCTGAGTACGCTCCCTTGGGGTGTACCATTATCTAATACATACTTTTCAGAGTATGTTGTTCCTACTCTAGTTATAATTTTACGTTCAGTTAGAAAATCTTTGATAAAATTAAATATATTACCGGTTATACCATATTTGTTTAATTTAGTTAGTAGACCTTTAGTCCATACTAAGTCAAAAGCTTTTTCCATGTCTAAGAATACAGCAATGAGGTTTCTATTTTTTTTTTGATGATTATTAAAAGCTAATTTAATTGCTGTTTCTAATTTAATAAGTTGATCTATAGTAGATCTATTATTTCTAAAACCACATTGATTCTTGGATATGAAATTGTTGATTTCTAGGTGATATTTAAGTCTATTATTTATTATTATTTCCATTATTTTACATATATTATTGGTAAGAGAGATAGGACGATATGAATTTACATCATTCCTATCTTTGTTTTGTTTTAATATTGGTACTACTACTGCTGTTTTCCATTTAATAGGTAGTTTTCCTGTCTCCCAAATTTGATTATACATATCAAGTATTATTTTAACAAATTTAAGTGGTAACTTCTTATATACTGAATATCCTATGGTATCTTCTCCAGGTGATGTATCTTTTTTGGTTTTAAGAGCTTGATACCATTCATTAATTGTAATTTTATCATTTAGATAGGACTTTTTAGTTCCCATATCTGAGAATGTATTTTTATTATTTATTTCAATTTTAGATCTATGTTCCTGAAATTCCTTAGTGTGATTTTTATTACTACTCATATCTTGGAAGTGCTTTGCTAATGAGTCAGCTTGCTCTTTGTGATTATTGGTATTATTTATTTTTGGGGTATTGTTAGTATGCTTACCCCTTATTATTCTAATTTTGTCCCAGACTTGTTTTGAGTTTGTTTTATAATCAAAGGTACTGCAATATTGTCTCCAAGTATCTTGCTTAGCTTTTTTAATAGCATTTTTAAGTTCAGTTTCTATTTTTTGATATTCTTTAAAATGATGTGTATTATTAGTACGTTTAAATTTATTAAGTGCTTTACGTTTATTTTTCCTCATTACACTAATGTCATTATTCCACCAAGGGACTCTAAGTTTAGTGGGATTGCCTTTTGTTTTAGGTATTGAGGCATTAGCTGCCCTTGTTATAGCATTAATTATGTTATCATAGTAATGATCTATATTTTCATTTTTAATGCCCTCAAGTGTTTCATATTTAATATTTTGTTGAAACTTATTCCAATCTGCTTTTTGGTAGTTCCATTTTGGGATTTTATTATCATTTTGCAGTTGAGCAGAATTTTGTAATTTGGTTATTATAAGAAAATGATCACTGCCCATACTATCTTCTTGATCAACACTCCAAGATGCTAATTGAGCAAGTTTGGGAGTACATAGTGTGAGATCTAAGGCTGCTAAAGTGCCATCTACCGGATTAAGTCTTGTTTTAGTACCATCATTGAGTAATACAAGTTTCGTTTTATTAATCCAATTTTGTACTCTTTTACCTCTATTATTTGTTGATTCACTTCCCCATGTAACATTGTAAGAATTAAAATCACCTAACACCATAGCTTCATTTTGTCCTATATGCAATTTAAGCGCTTTCAATGCTAATTTATGAGTTAGTGCAATATCATGTCCAGGATCATAAAAGTTATATAAAATAAATTTAAACTTGCCTGTATTAATTTGCAAAGCTTGTACCTCTATTGCAGAATTATTAATTGCTTGTAGGTTAATTGGGACTATTGTTGCAGAGGGTATGTTATTATTAAGATATATAACAAGTCCCCCTCCCTGACCCTCATTCCTATGTTGAAAAAATCCAGGTGAATATCCTACAATTGTCGGTAATGTTTTAGTTTTATTTGTTATTTTAGTTTCCTGAATACAGATTAGATCTGGTTTTATTAAAGTATTAATTAGTTTTAATTTTAATTCATTAATATTAATAACTAGACTACGCGAATTCCATTGCCATATGGTTAAATTTGTGGTATTAGAGTGAGAGTTGGTTACTACTTTTGTTGTATTATTCATGTTGGTTTAATAACTTTCCTGATTTTATACCCTCCTCTACGTGTTGGATAAGGACATGGAGCCCGTTCGTGAGGGTAGATAAATAACTACTGTTTTGGTTTTGTGCGTTACTAATGTAACGACCTATTTGAGAAATAGCTAGGCCTATTGTATTTAGACCCAGATTATCTGTAAGGTCTATAGAATTTTCTGTTTGAGTTTGGCTATTAGAGGTTGTTTTATTAGTAACCTCTGTTATTTCTATAGTTTTGCCAATTACAGTTGATGTTGGAGTAAGAGTTGTCTTTTCCTGTTTTTTTTTGATTTTTGGTATTTTGGTTTTGAAGATTTATTATGTTTCTTGCTGTGATATAATCATAATTAGACGAGTTCATAAGGGTTATGACCTCGTTTTCAAAAATAGCAGCACTACATTTAATAGAGCTAGAGGGATGGTCTTCCTTACAATTACCACATTTAGGTTGTTCTCTTTTACATTGTCCTGTATGTGGTCCACCACAGTTTTCGCATCTATGTTTAAAGGTACAAGCGACCTTATAGTGACCCCAATGCTGTATGTGGTCCACCACAGTTTTCGCATCTATGTTTAAAGGTACAAGCGACCTTATAGTGACCCCAATGCTGGCAATTTGTACAGAATCTTACTTTATTCACAAATGACTGAGTTTTATGATATATTCCCAGAGATCCTACTTTGATTATTGCTGGTATTGGCGTTGTTGATTCAACAACCACCACAGTTTGATCTGTAGCTTTTTGATTTTGACCTATTTTGTAGATTTTAGTAACTTTATTTCCTCCTTGTGTAATTTTGTCTTTGATTTGTTGAGTGGTGCATGTTGCCATTTGACCCTTTAATTTCATTACTGCCTTGTATTTTATTGGGCGGGTTTGTTGTTGTTGTTGTTGTTGTTTTTGCTGTTTGATTTCTCTTTGTTGTTGTTGTTGTTGTTGTTGTTCCTGTTGTTTAATTTCACTTTGCTGTTGCACTTTATTTACTTTTGAACTTTTATTGTTATTGTTGTTGTGGTTGTTGATTTTGTTGTTGTTGTTGTTGATTTTAGTAACTTGAGATGTTTTAGCTTTTTTGTGCAGCTCCATAATTACTGGCATGCCGCAAAGTTTATTTATTTCCAAGAATTTTGCAACTTGTGCACGTGTGCTGCAATGCAAAATTATGTAATTTGTTTTAGGGCGTACAATTTTGCATTGCCCTGAATGAACCTTCAGTAATGCCTTAGCAATACTGATGGTTGTGAGATCAAATATTGTGCTTGTTTTGCCCTTTAGAAACACTGTCATATCCACGTTATGATAGTGTTTATTTATTTTTGTGTAATGTGAGCTGACTTGTTTTTTGTTTTCAGTTTTTGAAGAGTTTTTAGCAGGTCTTTGATATTTGGGGTTTAGCGCCTGTTTCCCCTTTCCTTTGTAAGCGGGGGGGGAGTTTTCTATATGTTGTACCGTTTTAGCTGTTTTGCTCTCTCTATTACTTGCAGATGTTTCTGGTATTTGGCTACTATGGTACAATGTAGCTTTGTCTGCTTGGATTTGACCTACTTTCCTGCCAGTTTTAAGTATTTGGGCGTAGGTAAATTTTGCCTGTGTTAATTTAGTTCCGGTCTGCACAGTTTTACCCTCTATCATTTGTGTACAGCCGAGTGGTGTGGTAGTACTTTTGGCCTTATCAGATTTAGTCCCTACCTTTTGTATGGACTGGGTTTTGTCCGAGTTAGCGGAATGGGGGGTTGGTGTGTCAGAAGGCAAAGTATCGTCTAGGTTTTGAGTGGTTGAAACCTCAATGATTTTAATACCTACTGGTTTGTTTTTCTTGGTAGTGGTGTTTGTTTCATTAGCAAAATTGTCCCCTAGATTAAATCTAACGGGAGATAGGGGATTTAACTTGTCTGCCTGCTCTTTTCTTAGGCGATATTCAGGCGATTTTAAAAAATTTAACTGTTTGATTTGGACAGGTCTCTTACTTGGCTGAGGCGTGAGGTCAATAACACCCATTTTTGTTGCCAAATTTGTTTGAATAGGCTTTGCAAGCCCACATTTGACCAAAGCTGCGAGTCTTACGTTATCTCTGTGCATTTTATACGGTGTTGGTGAAGAGTTGAAGGATTTAGGTTCTAATATTTATGAATTTAAAGTACTTGTAATGAAGATGAATTAAATAATATTTAGTATTTGTGATTTATGATAAACTGAGTTATAGAATAACTGTAGTAGTCTGTATTTAAATATTAGTTGTTAGGGTTTTGTTTAGAAACTAAGTCAGCGGCACTCAATTTGAACCCGTAGGTTTAACAATTTACCTTAATTCGATGTGTAGCTTAATAGAATATCCTGATAACAAATCTGTATCCTCCTTGGAAAGCTGGTTACTTGACTTGTGGAATGGTATGGTACTCGCTATCCGGGATTCACTGTGAAACCGTGGCTGCCGAAAACAGGTAACAGGTTACTATAAAGCTTGAGTGAGAGATTTTCTGAGTGCTGCGACAAACACGTCTGTACAGTACAGAGCGGCGAGTGCAAGTGATGATGATGGGTAGCCAGACTGAGAGAGAGAGAGAGAATGATTTGTTTTAAGTGCTTCGTCCCGTAGGCTCTTGGCACTGTTTTATCCCTCAAAAGAGGGTTATTTAATTTATCCTGAGGGGAAGGAATTGTGCCACATCCCCTGCAGGCGTTTATGTGGTCAAAGGACCACTTATTTAATTTGGCCGTCACCACGGGGCAGTTATTGAACTGCCACTGGGTGAATGGAAGGCCGTAGGGTGGGTAGGAATAGAACCTACACACACCCACCCAATCATTCTATTCTAGTACCTACCAGTCTGCAAGAGCAATGAAGCGAGAGAAAATTAGCTTTCTCATATCGCTTTTGGCTGCGTAATGTGGTCGTGCAAGCACGAGAATTTACTGCAGCATGGAGCAAGGTGGTGAAGCGCCAAGCACGCTTGTATGTCAAATTCAGTCCAGTTATACTAATGGACACCTTAACAACCAATAATGTGTAAGCCACCTGTGCAATTTACCAAATATCTGAGTTATAAAAAATATTAATTAAACATCCTATCAAAAATAGGGACTAGTACTAAAGCGTACATGCGTAAGTCCCTATTGTATTTAACTAAAGTGTCTAAGCGACACATAAAAGTGTAGTCAATGGTAGGGGATTTTGGTTATGAATTTGTTGCAGGCGATGCCAAAAAGGTCAAATTATTCTTTTCAGGGCCATATAGTTAGTCGAAAAGGGAAACTCCAAGCCAAATGAGTCCCTATTATCATTCAGGCAAATGAAAACCTTGCTAGTTATGCTGTCATCTTTTTTCTCCAAGGGGTATCTGCGGTGCGGTAGGTCAGCCAGTCCGTACTTTTCCGTGTTCCGTACTTTTCCGTCCCGGCTGTTTTTCCTGTTCCCCCTTGGCTGTGCAGTGGAAATTGGGTTGTGGCATTGCCACGTTTCATTCCTTTTGGCTCCCAGCTCAAAGCATGTGCCCACCGTTGATGGTAATGGTGGTGCACACTGGTCGCCATCTTGAAATCCACGTGGCATGGTATCCGTTTTCTGCACAGTCTTAGGTTTCCCTCTAGCAGCACCGCTGTAGTCTGGTTCAGTGGGGTGATTTCTACCCCGGCTCGGTTGCCCGTCACCGTAGTGGGTAGACACCTAGGTCGCTCTTGTGACTGCATTTTTATTTGATTTACAGGTCTAATGGCGCCTTTTCTCACTGCCGGCTATCATATCAGTACTGGAGAGGTCCGGTCACCTTGAAGTCCGCTTGCTGAATGAATGGTAGCCAGACTGAATTGAATTGAATAATAGGTTTAAAGTGCTCCGTCCGTGAGGCTCTTAGCACTGTTTTATCCTTCAAAAGAAGGTTATTTAATTATCCCGTGGGTGGGAATTGTGCCGCGCACCCACTGGGCGTTTATGTGAACAGAGTTCACTATTTAATTTGGCCGTCACATCTGGTCAACATTGTATTGACACGGTGTGATTGGAAGGCCATTTGGGTGGGTAGGAATAGAACCCACACACACCCACCCCTACAGTATTCTTTGTATGTGCCTACCTCTGCAAGAGCAAGAAAGCGAGAGAAAATTAGCTTTCTCATATCGCTTTGGGCTGCGTAATATGGTCGTGCGAGCACGAGTATTTACTGCAGCATGGAGCAAGGTGGTGAAGCGCCAAGCACGCTTTGTATGTCAAATTCAGTCCAGTTATACTAATGGACACCCTAACAACCAATAGTGTGTAAGCCACCTGTGCAATTTACCAAATATCTAAGTTATAATTATTTTATTAACATCCTATCAGATAAAGGGACTTAGTACCATGAGCGTACATACAAAAGTCCCTTTTTAATTAAGATTAAAATGTCTAAGTGACATATATGAGTGTAGTCAATGGTAGGGGAGTTTGGTTATGAATTTATTGAAGGCAATGCCAAAAAATATCATATTAATCTTTTCAGGGCCAAAAGTTAATCAAAAAGGGTTTTCTCTAGCCAAATGAGAACCCTATTAAAAATGGCAATGACAATAGCCCGTAAGGGCTAATACTCCACGGGTTGGAAGGTAGCCCTTCTGTCTTCCATCTCAGCAAGGAATGCGGCAGTTCTTTCTTCCAGAAATATCCGTCTAGGGAAGTAGAAACCATGTTGTTTGGCGATATAAGCTGCCGCATCTTGTAGGTGGTGGAGGGGTCTGTCTTCAAAAGCCTCGTAGTAGTAACTCCCCAATATGTTTAAAGCGTGATGCCATTGGTTGACTCGTGGGGGCGATGTTTGCAGCGATCTGAACCCAATATATGTGACGGCAGATACGAAATTTGAGGCCTTTTTCTTATTTGTCAGTAATGGCTTTAGGCCCATCTCGCTGCATAATTTGCCCATTATTTTGTCTTTGGCGGCTTCGTCCATTCTCGCTGTTTTAGTGGGGGACTCCCATTTGGCTTCCGAGTTGACCTCTTCCAATTCTTCTTCCAGGGTCACTGCCGGTCCTGGTGATGGAGTAGGGGGTGTCGATGTAAATAACACCCCCTTTTTCCCCTTTCCCTTTCCTTTTTTCTTTTTAGGGGGTGGTGGCGGTGGTTTTGGTGTTTCCAGTGCTGCCTCTAGTTGTATTTCCACAGGAGAAGTGGCCGCTTCCACTGTCTCCGCTGTAACAAGGGTCAGCATACGTTGGGATAGAATATCTATCTGCTCTTGAAGAGTTTTAAGTGTAGTCTCAGGTACGGATTGGACTGGGTCGGTCTCAACTGAGGCTACCTCTTCTTGAGTTTCTGGTGGTGGGGTGGGTGTGCCTCGTGCAGGTCGGTTTTTTTCCCGCCTTTTCGGTTGGCTTCCTCTATCTCTCCTGTACAAGAGTGTCCCCTTTAAGTGTGTGCTTTCGTCTTTTTCCCATACAAGTAGTAGTGTTGTTCTTCTACCTGCTGCCCTAAGACTCCAATTTGAGGCTTCTTTTAGCTCTAAGCCTATCAAGGCGTTTAGTGCTGGCTTCGGGATAACATCCATCGCTAGCGTGCTCAGTGTCTGATACATGTTTTCGAGTTCACTACTCTCTGCTCGTTCGCTGCGGACTGTAGCCAGACTGATTGATTGATATGATAAGTTTAAAGTGAATCGTCCACTTGGGCTCTTTTCACTGTTTTATCCCTCAAAGGAGGGTTATTTACTTTATCCTGAGGGGAAGGAATCGTGCCACATCCCCTGCAGGCATTTATGCACTCATAGAGTGCTATTTACTTAGGCCATCACCACTGGGCAATACATGTACTGCCTCTGGGTGTGACTTCGGCCGTCACCACGGGCAATAATTGTACTACCCGGGTGAGTGTAAGGCCATAAGCCATAGGCCATAGGGTGGGTAGGAATGGAACCTACTCACACCCACCCCTATCATTCTGTTACCTACCGATCTGCAAGAGCAGTGGAGCGAGAGAAAATTAGTTTTCTCATATCGCTTATGTCGGCGTAATGTGGTCGTGCAAGCACGAGAAATTACGGCAGCAGGGAGTAAAGGTGATGAAAGCCAAGCGCTCACCTGTATATCAAATTCAGTCCAGTTATACTAATGGACAACCTAACAACCAATAATGTGTAAGCCACCTGTGTAATTTACCAAATATCTAAGTTATAAAAAATATTGTTTAACCATCCTAGCAAAAATAGGGACTAGTACTAAAGCGTACATACGTAAGTCCCTATTGTATTTAACTAAGGTGTCTAAGCGACACATATAAGTGTAGTCAATGGTAGGGAATTTTGGTTATGAATTTGTTGCAGTAGCCAATAAGGTCAAATTATTCCTTTCAGGGCCATAAGGTTAGTCAAAGAGGGCTACTCGATACCAAATGAGTACCCTATTTTTCCGGCAATTGAAAGCAGCGAGATTGAGGGTCATCTGTGCTCCGCAGCAGGCTTCGACGTCGGTGTGCAGTCGGTGGTGGTCACAGTGTTTCTATGGCCTCCTGTTATCCCTCTGCAATTTGGTCTTCTACTCCGTTGTTATCTGGTTCGACGAAAGGTTTAGTCCACATGGAGTTCCGCCATTTTCGCCCAAGCAGTAGTGACTCTGCCAAACGCATGCAGAGTCGTGCTTGAGCGGCCATCTTGTTCGTCCACGTGGTGCCATTTCTAGTCAACGAAGTAGAAGATTCCACAGCGGTCTTTCTGGCGGCTGGATTTACAATGGTGAAGTCTCAGCTCCTTGCTACTCCTTGGGTGCTTTCTGTTTAGTCACTCCTAATGGGTAGCATTTATCCATTGTCCCATGCTCACTCTTGAGAGCCCGCTGTCCCGGTCCGTCCTGCTCGGTGTTCAACTGCTGAATGTTGGTATGGTAGCCAGACTGAATTGAATTGAATAATAGATTTAAAGTGCTCCGTCCGTGAGGCTCTTAGCACTGTTTTATCCTTCATAAGAAGGTTATTTAATTATCCCGTGGGTGGGAATTGTGCCGCGCACCCACTGGGCGTTTATGTGAACAGAGTTCACTATTTAATTTGGCCGTCACATCTGGTCAACATTGTATTGACACGGTGTGATTGAAAGGCCATTTGGGTGGGTAGGAATAGAACCCACACACACCCACCCCTACAGTATTCTTTGTATGTGCCTACCTCTGCAAGAGCAAGAAAGCGAGAGAAAATTAGCTTTCTCATATCGCTTTGGGCTGCGTAATATGGTCGTGCAAGCACGAGAATTTACTGCAGCATGGAGCAAGGTGGTGAAGCGCCAAGCACGCTTTGTATGTCAAATTCAGTCCAGTTATACTAATGGACACCCTAACAACCAATAGTGTGTAAGCCACCTGTGCAATTTACCAAATATCTGAGTTATAAAAATTATTAATTAAACATCCTATCCAAAATAGGGACTAGTACTAAAGCGTACATGCATAAGTCCCTATTGTATTTAACTAAAGTGTCTAAGCGACACATAAAAGTGTAGTCAATGGTAGGGGGATTTAGTTATAAATTTGTTGCAGGCGATGCCAAAAAAGGTCAAATTAGTCTTTTCAGGGCCATATAGTTAGTCGAAAAGGGAAACTCTAAGCCAAATGAGTCCCTATTATCATTCAGGCAAATGAAAACCTTGCTGGTTATGCTGTCATCTTTTTCTCCAAGGAGTTTCTGCGGTGCGGTAGGTCAGCCAGTCCGTACTATTCCGTGTTCCGTACTTTTCCGTCCCGGCTGGTTTTCCTGTTCCCCCTTGGCTGTGCAGTGGAAATTGGGTTATGGCATTGCCACGTTTCATTCCTTTTGGCTCCCCCCTCAAAGCATGTGCCCACCGTTGATGGTAATGGTAGCGCACACTGGTCGCCATCTTGAAATCCACGTGGCATGGTATCCGTTTTCTGCACAGTCTTGGGTTTCCCTCTAGCAGCACCGCTGTAGTCTGGTTCAGTGGGGTGATTTCTACCCCGGCTCGGTTGCCCGTCACCGTAGTGGGTAGACACCTAGGTCGCTCTTGTGACTGCATGTAGCCAGACTGACGAGTGCTTCTTTATATATAATTCAAGCGCGGACGTGATGGAAAACACCCCCTAGATCCAAAAATCTTACAGTATCTCTATCATTACCAAAACACGCGGACGTGATGGAAAACACCCCTAGATCCAAAAAACTTACATTATTCCTATCATCATCAAAACAAGCTGACTTTTAAAATAAAACACTCACTCACTTTTATACTTGACTCCTATTAATTATACATTGAACAAGTTATTTTGAAAAAATACGTTGTGCTTATAGACGCACTTCAAAACAAAAGTAAAAAGAGACAGTGATTATAGACTCACTTCTAATTTTTTTCTAACTTCCTCACATACCATAAGCAAATTGAATGATTAATTCTTTTCGAGAATATTGGGTAGCCCTGAAAAGGGCTGTTTTTTTGTGTTTGTGTGTACGAGGAAGGATGGCAATCTTTTATCGTCTAAGATTGCGTCCTCGTTTGGCTACACGATAGGGTCTGCTTCTTCGGAAAGAGAAAGAGAACTCTTTCGTGTCCACACGACAGTCGACAAAACTTCTGTCTGGTTCCTGCTGCTGTTGTTGCTGTTGCTGCTGCTGTTCTCTCTGCTCTCTCTGCTGCTTTTGAAGTCGATACTTCTCAGTCCATTCTTCTTTCTCTTTTTCAATTTCCTCTCTGAAGAGTTCTTCTATGAGGTCTTCCGTTACTTGTAGCATTCTTACATTCTCAATCTCTTCAGGCTTTGGCATCAGATTGTGTCTGATACGATGCAGAGTGACATAAGCTTCGTTCAGCTTAGCTAGTCTTGAGCACATCTTCGTAGTAGGATGAGTCAAACAATGGATGGCCAGACTGGAGACTACCCCTGCTTTATATGGTTCAAGCGCGGACGTGATGGAAAACACCCCTCTACGGTTTAGGGCTTGGAAACGTTAAGATAGTTTGATGTGAGGGATAGAAAGAAAAGTCAAAGAGCATTTATATGAATACAAATGTAAAACAAACGACAGACGCATTGGTTTTCAAAACACAACATTTTTATTCAAATAACAAACATTATTTCAAATAACAAACACAATTTTTTCAACTAACAAACATTATTTTCAAATAACAAACATTTTTTTAAATAACAAACATTTATTTCTTCCATAACACTAATACAATCTCTTTTGACATGGTTGACAACGTTGTGAATTAAATTGAGATTTCCACTGTTGGAAGTCATTGGGCGATTGATGTACACTACGTTTCCTAGCTAAAGACAACAGATAGCCATAATGGTCACAAAACCATCGATCTACTTTGTCATCGTTTCGAGACGAATGACGATCAAAATAAGTCACTAAATGTTCTAAAGAATATCCAAGACTGCGATGATGCAGATAATAGATACAATATTGTCCACACACCATAGAATCTGTGCTTTGTAATTTCACATTATTGAATCGTGTCGTCTGAGCATTTCTTCTCATAAAGTCAATGATATCATCTTCGAAAGGAGGCAATCCATACGAATCAAAATACTCCGCACATCCCTCTTGAGGAAAGTAGACAGCTACCCAGTGAGTTCCTGGAAGATGACTGTCATCTGTGTTGATGACATAAGCTTGATTCTCTTGAGGTTTGCGATGAGGTAGTTCATCTTTAGCACACACGACAGGATTCCAAGAAGCAGTGTACGAACTACGGTTCAAAAGATAATAAAGTTCCCAAGTATCCATTTTTTGTTGTGTAGCCTTGTTTTTTTCTCTCCTTTCTTCACAGGTGATGATAAGTCATCAATTCGATCCAGACTTTTTGCTTGAAACGGTCTGACAAGTAACTGATGGTTTGCTTCGTCTCTTTACTCTTGGCCAAGAGAGCTTCGATGCGATCAATTTCTCGAGTAAACAATGGAGGAGAGGAATGATCACGTAAGCCTTTATACCACTGAAGTAACACGTCTTCTTCGGAGATGAGACTCCAAGCTTCGTTCAGATAATCATCCAATTTTTCTTCTTGACTCATCATCATACATTTATCGTGTTGAATTTGACTGGGATGATCGATTTGACATCCATAACAATCTTTTTTAATCATGTCTCTCATTTTATCTTCCAAGTGTTGTGCAAAACAAGCCACTAACTGTTGTTCCTGTTCTGGCCATCTGGATTGCATGATCACTACTTCTTCTTCTTTTTGGTCTTGAGGGTTTGCTTTCTCTGTAACCTCCCATTCCATGGATTCTCCACTATTCAAAGAGGGACAAGGGTCTTCCATAGTGTCTAATAGTCTAGAATGACTTCTCTCAAACTGTTGATTTCTATGGTATTATCGAATTCAGCATACAGAATGACATTCACCGTTTCGTCAAGAGCCTTTGCAAACTGAAGTTCCACACGTATCTGCCCAGATTTTATAGGGTGGAAATGACCCTCGTCGCTGCCTTGGTCTGGAGTGAAATCAAAAGCCCACAACGCGTAACCTCCTGCATAATCTTCGTAGGAAATACCGTGACTGGTGTTGGTTCCTAACTGTCCTGTGGCTTCGTACAGTGACAAGTACGACCTCAAGTAATTCTTCGCGGCAAACTTGGGTTCGAAGGGTCTGGTACACAAAGTTTTGCCATCGCGACTGACTTCGATTTTGGATACTCCGTAGTGCTTAAACTCGAAAGGATTTTGAGTGTAGGCACCGTTGAAGGCTGCATTGCTGACGATACCAATGAATAAACGTTTGGGTAACTGTCCTTGGAACAGATGATCTTCGATCTTAGATTGGAGTCCAGCGGCAATGGTGAACGTTTTGACTTCCACGCGTCGTATCGGATACTTGGCTGTCGTTCTGCTCAAAGTGTGACTGATATCATTTCCCACTTTAGGTAACACTTCCACACGACGCACGTATAACTTGGCTTCTTGGATACTGATTTTACAGTGGTGGATAGTCTTCTGATCAGCAGCTTCAGGTTCATGAGCTATCAAATGGAAAGCAGCACTGCTACGATTTAGTCTCAAGCGAATATCCACTCCGTTCAGCAAATACTTCTCTTGAAACCACATGTCCAAATGCAAACGATCGCACAGTTCTAAACTACGTCCAAGAATTTTCTTTCGACGCTCGATAAAACCCACATTGTGGGTATTGTTGGCTTCTGAGGCTGTGGCTGCGTCGTTAAACTTATCTGCGGTGTCAGGTTTCCATACCACGCAAGCATCTAAATGAGTGTTCTTGGCTTCTTTTCCGTACGTCAAGAGATTTTCGAGGTACGCTCGGTAAGGGTAAGTATCCATGCTACTGCTGACCAGTTTGTTATTCATGTACAAATCCACTTCGCTGAACAAGGAATGCATGAAATTGTTGACGGGAGCTGCTTGGGTATCGGCTGCTAGAGCGGAGCCGTCCGTTTTGGTGACTTTCAGTTTCAAATACAAGTAACTGTTGTTGAGATCGATGTAATCTTCGGGTTGTCCTTTGATTTCAAACTCGATGGGAGCTGAATCCGTCAAAGAGGAGACGGGATGAAATTCGACCCATTGGGCTTCTTGCATGGTCGTCATGGTGGGTGGCATGGCAAAGAGATCTAGTTCCGACTTGGAACAGGCACAAGATTCTTGGTGCATCATTTTTTCTTTATGTTTTTTTCTTCACTTTTAATAATCAAAAATGTCTAAGTCTCGAGAGGTTCTTTTTTTCTTCGTCTTTCGAACTTTAGAGGTACGGAGACTTTTGAAAGGGTGCATTCGTCGTCGCTTTCTACCTTGTCCTTGCTGTGTCGTCAGGGAAGCAGGAATGCCAGACTCGGTACCGTTTAGGGCATTTATAGGACTTTCTCGTCGACCCAAAATCTCTTTACCCGTTTGAAGCAAGACATTTTTGCCTGCTCTCAAAAAAGCTTCTTTAGGGTTTTGTTTGTCAATGAGAACATTGTGAAGAAAATCTTTGCCGTGAGTCAATGCGGCATCTTTTAAGGCGTGCAATCCTCGTGTCACCATCGGTTTCAAAACAGGGACCACAGAACGAAAGGCTGATTTAAACATATCTCCTAAACCATGTCCTCGTTGTCGAGCGACTCCTCGGTACACAGGATACATCACTTTTTCAGTTGTTGGAGAATCGTTTTTGAAAATGGAGTTTCACTGTGACTTTCCCTTTGGTAAATGGAATATTTTGACCTAGTTCTCCTTTTATAGTAATGTTGACACTGTCGAAATACGACTTACTGACAGGTAAATAATGAGGATGTACAAATTCACGGTGAATGTGATAGGTATTTCCACCTTCCTCGTCAGCGGCGACGGCAGAATCCACTTTGAAAGGAATGACACGTAGTAACGGTACAGAGGTGTGTCCTACCACGTTGTACTCTACCACATCGGAGTACACAAACATCAAGTTGAGTCCTTGGTTCAATTCTACAGGGAATCGAAAATATCTTGCAAACATGATGTTACTGGTTATGGATGGTATTTGCTTTTTGTTCTTGAGCGACTCGGTGTCTCCACCTAAAATCTCAAACAATTCAGGACAAAAGGTAATGCCTATCATTTCATCCTCTGGAAATTTGATCATGAGACGACGAGCCACTGAATAGTACTCAAAGGTAACACTTTTTTTGACGGATAGTTTATCCAGGGCTTTACCAAACACAGCATTAAACCTGGCAGCAAGTGTAGTCACTAAATGTTGACCACTAAAATAATAGCCTGCAGGAATGCTGATCACATGAGTGGACAGGGTTGAAGTTGTGGGTCCAACTGATGATTTCTTTGTGTCAATGCCAATGATGCCTCGTTCGATTAAGGCTTTTTGCAATTGCTCGTCTTTCACTTCTACTGTAAAAATGTTTTGATTTTCGACGATGTTTTTGATTTGTGACGGGTGTATTATTTCCACTAAAGCCACTTCCCAATGAGCATCTTGATCCAAATGCATGGCTTGAGGTAATTTAGACGTGTAACAACACAATGTGTTGTTAGGAAACACCTTCATGGAACTGTCACTGGGTAACGTTAAGTAAAATTGGTTCATAGTGTTGTTCATAATTCCAATGTTGTTCTGTCCGAGGAGTTACTCGAGGTTAAAGGAGTGTCTAAAAGAGGATTGTGATTGGAAGGGTGACTGTCAGGAGAAGGACTAACGTTGGACGCAAGACTCCCAATATTGTTACTGTTGTTCCCGTTGTAAGAGTATTTCAGGGAAGGATTAGGAAGAAGATACCCGATGCAACTGCTGAGTAAAATAGTCCACAATTGTTTGTCTCCTTGTTGCAAACTCAAATTAGCAATGGCTGCACCGATCACACAATACACCACAAAGATTTGACAGAAAAAGACGATTTGGGTTTTAGGGACACGTTCTCCACACCACACCCACAAGGGTTGCTTTTGTAAATCTTGCAGAGATGACGTGGGTGAAGGAGTAGTCACTGTGGATGCTGAAGCTGTATTGAAGGGCATGATGGTCACTTCTTTTTATAGTCGATGACTTGGGCAGCGTCAATCCAAGAATCAAAACTAGGAGGATATCCTTTCCAACGTACTTTGACTTCTTTGACACGACGTTTTCCTACTTTACGGGTTCTTCGTTCGAGAATGCTTTCAATGTCGTACACGTCGTCTTCTTTTTTGGTAACACGTTGTAACTCAGGCAAGTAAAACGTTCCTTTTAATACTTCTCCGTTCATGTCTTCCAATTTATAGACGGTAGGATGACGATCGCTCACTCGTCCAGTAACACGAAACAATTCGGTGGTCCAATTGGGTAAGTAACCTTTGTCGAAAGTGCGTTTGGTTTTACCAATGCGAACCCAATCTCCCGGGGTTAACACTTCTCCACCTTTCTTGGGGACAGCCCTCGTTCGGGACGTACCAAACAGACGCTCAAAAACAGTCACTTCGTTGTCGGGTGTCACCTCTTGTGGGGCCCGTCCAATGCTTCTATGGTAAGATTGATTGTAGGCTTGGACTAAGTGCGGTAAGACGTCGATGTACTTGAGAGTGTGTTGATGCGTAAAATATTTCCACATGCGTTCTTTCAAGGTACGTTGAAAACGTTCCACGATACTGGCTTTGGTTTCAGGATTTTCAGTGGTGAAAAAATGAATGTCACGTTTCTTTAATTCTCGTTGGAAAGCTTGGTTTAGAAATTCGGTGCCTTTGTCGGTTTGCCATCGAAGAGGGTGACGACCACTTTGTTTCAACACCAGTTGCAAAGCTCGTACTAACTCTCCGCTCGATTTGGATGTCAATGGTACGACCCAGGCAAATTTAGAAAAGACGTCGATGACACAAAACAAATATTTGTAGCCACGATTGTAGGTGGCTAAATGAGAGACATCGGCTAAATCGGCTTGCCATTGATGATCGATGCCTTCCACTTGAGTGCGACTTCTGTGAAATTTTCGTCGAATGGGTTTGTGTAAAGTGTACGTCGCTTGTTCTTGTAACCATCGTTGTACTGCTGGTAAACGGAGCTTTTTCAGGCGAGTTTTGGCAGCACGATACAATTTCTGAATGCCTCCGTAACCTGCAGGGTGAGCTGGATCGTAGTAAATGCTGGCTAAGACCTTCTCCATGGTTTAGGTTAATAAGTGACCCACTCTTCGAGGATATTGCTTTGGGTGGGACGAAATGGGGGTTGTTTGGAAACGGTTTTACGTGTCCGATGTGCCACAGGAGTTGACGTCGAGGGTGGTGGTGGTGGTGGTGGTGGCAGAGGTAATGAGATAGCTTTGGTCTTCTTTTCTTTTCTCACCTCTGGTTTCCTTTCTTTCTTTTTCACTTCTGTTGAAGCAGGAGTAGCCATCATTTTTTTAACCCAAGTTTTGAGTTCTTCTCGTTGGGGCGTGGGAGAAGGGGTTAATAAGGAAGCGGCAATCTTACTCGGAATGGGAGTAGCAGTGGGTGTTTGAAAGAGATCATGGGGTTCTTTTTCTTCCTTGGGTAATGGTGGGGTGACGTCTGTTTTGGCTACTGTAGAGGGTAAAGGCGACGGATTATTCATTAGTGCCTTCAAATCGGACAGTGTGGGTAGAGCTGTTTGTTCCACAGCTTTTCGATGAAAGAGTTGTAGTCGTTGCAGAAGTTGACCGTACTTTTGCGATTTTTCGGTTTCGGACAAATCGTGGCGATGCAGCAAGGATTGCAATTCGTGTTGTAATTGGGACATCTCGTTCAAATCAGGATTGGGTGGTAAATGGGGGGTACGTTGTTCTTGCCAACGATGGTATTCCATCCATCGTTTGTAAGGAACTAAAGTCAGTTTTCGTCCTTCCATGGGCTTCCAAAGGTTACGTCTGAGATCGTGGTGCTTCATGGATCCCTTTTATCTTCTGGAAGGATCATACATATTGCTACCCATACCTTGGGGTCATCCCTTGGTGCATCCCCGGGGCCATCCCTTGGTGCATCCCTGGGGACATCCCTTGTGTCATCCCTTGTAAAAAACCTGGTAATATGCTGGATAGGATACCGGATTTCGCTAATCCTCCCAACACAGGAAGAAGAAAAGGTAAAAATCCTCCGCGTTGCACCAACATTTTTTTCTTTTGACGGACGGGTATTTTCTTTTGGACCATTTGACGAAGAACGTGTCGATGTTTGGCTAAGCATTTTTTCTGGTGTGAAGACAAAGGTATCGTGCCTTTCAAGACATTCAAACAACATTCGCACACGGTATCGATGACATCTTTGGAAGCCGTTTTAATGATTTGTTTTCGCATGGGTGGAGAGGCTTTGGACAGGACAGACAACACGTCTCCGTGTTTGACCAAACGAGGAGGTAGTCCTTTCCTTTTCTTTCCTTTGTGGGATGAAGAAGAATGTTTTGTGCGAGGTGACATCTTTGCTTGTTCGTTCCACAATGCCACTGACGTCCATGACTTGAAACACACCCTCTTTTATCTTTTTTTTTGTTGTGCCATCACTTGATTTATAAGTGGTATCACTTTTTCTGGAAAGAGATCATGGGGTAGGAAAAATCCTCCGCGTTGCACCAGCATTTTTTTCTTTTGACGGACGGATATTTTCTTTTGGGTCTTTGGACGATGAACGTGTCGATGTTTGGCTAAACGTCCTTTCCTTTTCTTTCCTTTGTGGAGTGTAGAAGAATGTTTTCTGCGAGGTGCCATCTTTGCTTGTTCGTTTCACAATATTACTAGTGTCAATGACTTGGTAGACACTCTCTTTTATCTACTTTTTGGGGAACTACCGCTTCGTCAAAAAGGTAACAATGTCTTTCACAAAATTACCAAAGGATCCTCCTTTTTGGTGACTCTTCTTTTTCTTTAAAGGTCTACGTCTTTGGAGGGAAGGACGTTGATGTTTGGTTTTAAAGCTTTTGGTGAGATGACGAGATTGTCTTTTTCCAGCTCCTTTTTGGACAGCAGAACGACGAGGGTAGTGGCGGTGGTGGTGTGCATGTTTTTGAGGAAGCATCCTTGAGTGTTCACCATCAGCACAGAAAAAATACTGATTGACGTCGTGGTCTTCAAGTCATATTTTTATACTGGAATGCGACGCCACTGATTATCTTTGCGTCGTATCAACTTCATGGCAGGTAACACACGTCGTGAAGGAGTTCGCAATGGACTCAATCGGGACAGTTCTTGTTTGGACAAATCTAGTAAACTCTTTAACATGCCAGATCTTTCTTGGACTTTGACTTTCGGGGCAGGTACTTTGTGAGCAGCTGCTACTGCCGCTAAGGTGGATGAGGGTGTCTCCGGTGGAGGAGACGTTTTGGGAGACGCAGATTTCCGATGTTTCATCAAATTAGGAAAAACGGGTGTCAAATTGGGTTTGGCTGGCATCACCCGCAACGGAGAAGTGGCAGCCCCTGAGGCTACTGGCAACGTAGTCCCTGCCAAACGTCCTTGTAGATCTTTTCTTACAGGTCGTGGTTGACGAAGGTAAGGTTGTGTCCTGGCCGAAGTGCCTCTTTTGCGGGTGACCGCTTTTTTCTGTGGACTTTTCTTTTTCTGTGCTTTGGTCTTGGTACCCTTGTTCTTTTTCTTAGGGGATTGTTTGGCCTTTTTTGTTTTCTTCTTGGGGTGAACTTTGGGAGTATTGGGATCCCATTTTAAAAGGGAACGAATGATGACACCTCCTAGAGAACCACTACCTCCAGGTTTCAATATGATTTGCTTTTTGGTGTGAGTGTCAATGCGAGGATTGGCCAGTTGCGTCAAGGCTACTTTGTTTCTGTCAAAAAAGCGTTTGGTTTGATGTGGAAGGTGAATGATGCCTTGCAGTATTTGACGTGCTGTCACCGTAAACCATCGTAAGACTTCTTTGAGACTGGCTTCTAAGACGTGAGCACGTCTTTGTGGATTTTTTTCGCGACTGATGCCGTACAAGGCACGAATCAATTTGATCGGAAGATGAGACTGAAGGGACGTCATGTTGACGATGTATGAGACCAGGTCAAAGTAACCCAAGGTTTTTATAGATTTTTTTAGTGCTTCATAGTGTTATGTCGACGAGGAGGACGTGTACACGACAAGTCCTCCGTCTTGACACCAGTCGTGAAACAAATCGGTACGAAATCGCAAATAATCAGGGGTAGTGGGTTTTAAATCCACGAGTAAATAGGCGTGTGGCGTTTGAGTGGCATCATCGTACGCATGAGTTAGCCAAGGTGTTCCTAACTGTTTGGCTAAAACTTGCACTTGTGATTTATCTCGAGGACTTTTAAACAAGACCACGTAATGAGCATTGAGACTAATGGTACGATGGGCTTTACTTTGTTGAAATAAATTTTGTGTAATGTAAATGACACTGGCATTACGATGATGCCCTTTACGTGTAAACCACAGTTTAATTTCTTCTTCGTCTTCTCCTAACATGTCATCAAAAATAACCCAATGAGTTTGACTAGGGTCAGACACGATCCCCTCGTCTTCTTTAGGAATGCCTGCTACAAACACAATGGAATCACCTTGACTTTCTTGCAAGAGGCTGTATGCCGATTGCCACTCTTTGTAACACCACACGATGCGTTGAGGTGGACGATCGATCAAATGATGTTTATGTTCGATCAAACGTTTGACAAATTCGGTTTTGCCTGAACCGCTCGGTCCAGCAATTAACATGTTAAAAGGATGACGAAGATACAAGGCTTTCCAACTAGCCTGATCTAAGTGTTCGTCAATGACTTTGAATGTGGAGGAGGAAGGAGTAGTAGAAAGAGTAGAGTGAGCCATAGTCGTGTAGTGGTATGTCAGTATTGACACAAAAACAGACAAGACAAGAGGTTTTTATACTTTTTTCAAGACACGTTTATTTGAATGCATGTTTAAATTTGAACAACACGAAAACATAAAAGCCAAATGGATAAATACAGGAATAAAATACCTAGGCAAACGATCAAAGTGGAATATAAACAAGTCACTGTACAACGTGGTTTGGGTAACGAAGGTGTCCTAGAGGTAGTATGTAATGTTCTTATAGTCTCCTCTACAGGGGGTACAGTCACATAGGTGTCTTCTCGAAAGGGTCTTTGTGGGGAAATGTCCATGACAGTTTTGTCTTGAACAGAAGGATTGTCTTGGGTGATAGATTCTTTTTCTTTTTCTTCTTCTGGTACTGTTACTAACACAGGATTAAAAGTGACTTTTTTCACACGACGATACATTTTAGGAACACAACGCTTGGGCATAATGGGATACTTCGTTTGTCCAAGCCTCAAAATCCCAACTTTTCCAGTCACGTACATCTGTCCAATGAGGGTGTAAATCACAAGCTACACACACATCTTCGTACACTGCTTCCGTACGTAAAAGTTGACGAATCTTTTTTTCTTGGAAAGGTCGAGATGTATCCAGATGAAAGCGTAAGGCTTTGAACAGAATAAGTCTCTCGTGGACATTTAAAGGAACCACCATACTGTCTTATTTTTTTGATAGGTAGTGTTCGTAAAGTGTCCACAAGGAATCGGCAGGTAAACGAAATCCCAGAAAGCAAGTCACTAAAACACACACGACACGTCGACCCCAATTCATAGGGTATAGTTCTTGCAATAAGTGTTCGTAATCTTTCACCGTGTGAATCTTCTCATTGATATCCTTCCACGGAATCTGTTGGATCACCAATGATAAAGGTTGTGGCATGGTCGTTCTCTTTTATACTTCTTTAGGTCGAAGATCATCAGTGTAGATTCAACCCAGAATTAAACACAGAATTAAATTTGCTCAAAAAGCGAAAGTGATTAATATAACGTGTAATTTCGTCCCACTGCCATTCAGGGTAACGGTTAAGAAGGATCAAAGCATCTTCAGAGGTAAACGTAGTAAATTGGTAACAGAGCAAAAAAATACCCTTGATCCAGAGAAATCTAACACGTCGGTTAATTTTTGTCACTTTCCTCTTGTGAATTTCACGACACAAAAGTTCTACAGTCACCCATTGCGATTTTTCTTTAGCAAGACCCTGCCAAACGTCCTTGTAGATCTTCTCTTGCAATTCGTAGGGTAATCCTTGAATATAATGTTTTATATTATATACTGGTCTAGGCGTGTTACACGACATGGAGTAGTAGTGTCACTTCCAATCACTAGGTCCCACTAAAGGTAGGTATTGACAATTCGGAGACCATCGAGCATGTTCCAGGTAAGCGGAATCTTTATGTTCCCACTCGTAAATGGATACACCACAACTGAAACACTTGACTTTATCTCCTTCGCCCAAGTAGAAAAATCCAGCTCTGGCTAATTCTTCAGGAGTTGGTCCAGGCAGATATTTTGGCCATTTATCTTTGAAGGTTTGGAATCGACTTTTAAAGTGGCAGTATTCAGGCAAACTCGTCGGGAACGAATATTCGACTCTCCTCACTTCAGTTCGATGTAGGTACGGTGAAATTCCTAGGAGTCCACGATAACGTGACGCACCGCTTTCGCATCCCTCAGGTTTGACACGCACAGCATCACTTTCCAGGGTAGATATAGGGGTAGTAGTCATAGCAAAGTTCCCACGATATCCTGCTGAATCGCTAACGTCACAGAGCCTGGCATCACTACAATCGCAAGGTTTAGCATCGCACTCCACTTGAGAATTCCCAAATTTGAATGATGTCTGTTTAAATGGATTCATCTTCTTTTCGCTGGGTCGTTGTAGTGATAAATGAACTATTGGTCTTGGACGATATCCCTTTTTATATGCTGCCCAATTTTGACGTGACCGTACGGTAGAGTGAAGTGATTGGGAAGTCGTACTCTCTTTTGGTACACGATTTGATAGACTTTTTCCAAAGGTCGGCTAACAATTTGGTGTGTGGGTAAACGGACAATCTTGTGCGGTTCGTGGGTAGTCACTTGAAACGTTTCATCCTGTCCCGACTGCAAGGCTTCTTGTAGTACGTCAAAGTTCACCACTTGACTGGTGCGATAATTAAGAGTCAATCCCTTTACTTTACATTCGGTGTGCATTTTTCCTTGGGGGTCTCGGTATTCGTAGCCGTAATTTTTAGGACCGCCACTTGCAAAACATAGAATCTTGTCGTCGGGATGTTCATCGGTCCAGGCTCCTAAACGGTCTCCTTCGATGACAGGGTTACACTGGTTCGGTCGGTGAATGTAAATGCAACTGTCCGTGTCAAAATACAACACGCGATCTCCTAACAGTTCTAACACTTCGTACAATTTTAAGCGAGCGTGGGCTGTCACGTAAGCCGCAATGATGACATTTCCAAATTTGTCGGCTTCTACAAAGTCTAGTTCTTCTTCGTAATTCACTAAGATCAAGTCCTCACGAATGACGTCCACGTGTTTGATGACTTTGGTTGGGTCGTGAATCATCTGGAAGTAGCGAGACGGTTCGGACAAATACTCCGTCTTGGGTAAAGACGGACGTTGTGCCATTTTACCCCACAAACAATTGAGCATCACTTTGGCAAACGACCGCCTTCCTTCGTTTTTCTCGATGTGGTCTAAAGTGATACCTTCCTGCTCCCGATATTTTTCTTTGAATATCTTTTGGTCTTCGGGAGTGTGACACCAGAAAGGATAGCCACTAGCTTCTTGTTTTAGTTTTAAAAAGGCATCCACGTAGTCTGCAAAAATACCTTTCTGTCTCTCGTCGCCCTTGGAGTATTGTTGTGTTTTGGGAAAGTGGTAAATTTCGTACACTTCTAACAGTTGATATCCCAGGTCCAGAGCTTTAAACAATTCCACGCTCACCCACGTTCCTGTCAAGGCACGTTCTTCCTGAGTGTGATGACAAGGTTGGTCTTGGTTGCACGTTTCGGCACATGTGCGACACAAAGGAAACATCAGTTTTCCTTGGCAATGGTGAGGTAAAACGGGATGGTACAAGTCTGTGGGTGGTAAGACTTTACACTTGATCAATCCTTCGTACTGTCGAATGTGGTCCAAATCAATGTGTTCTGTCATCAATTCTGGATGCCCTACGGGAAAGTGACAATATTTGCACACGTAAGGATACAACGAACACACGTCCAAGTATTTGATTTCTTCTCCCTTCTCCTCGTCCGCTTGGTACAGTAAACAGGTAGCATTCGTTCGTCCTCCGTACAAACTATCCCGAGGGTTCAGGGGGTCCACCCACTTGTAACTTTCTACGATGCGTTTAAACTCGGGATCGGTTTTCAAACGCTGATCGTACTCGTGTTCCCACATTTCCACCACCTGGTATCCTTGCTGTTCTAACTTCAAACGTCGCTGACACGTGGTCTGGTACAAGTCTTCCATGGTTCGTTGTAAAAACTGATTTTTGGTGTTACGCTGAGGGTAGCATAGGGGACATCCGTGAAATAAACATCCGTTAAACTCGTACACGATCTGAGGGTTTTCTAAGTCCCAACCATCTACCGAATACGTTCCGATGGTCTTTTCGCCTCCTCCGTTGCGAGCGTGTTGGATCCATTTGTCTTCCTTGTCGCACAAGTAATGGAGCCAGCGTAGAGCTTTAACCGAGTATTGACGTTTGACAAAATTTGTCGTTTGAGGACTGATGACCGCTAGAGTATTTTCGGGCATAAAGCGTTTTCGGTACACTAAGGAACATGCTTTGGCAATGGTACAAGCTTCTTTCAAAGGATCGATCCCTCCGTATTCCATGAACAGTTCTCGAAATTTTCCACAACAGCGTCGTAAAATGTCCACGTCAGATCGACAATACTTTAACATTTCTTCTTGAAAGTCAAAGGGGTCCGAGGCGTGAGTCTGGTACCAAGCATGGAAAGCTTCTCGTTGTTCGGTGCGCATGTTGTCGGGGTCGTAGTCGTCAACCTCAGGCAAATGGGGTAGAATGGCATGTTGATTGGCTTCGGTATTAAAAAAGTGTGGAAAATAACCTTTGGCCATTTCTGTCATTCCAAACGTTTTAGGCATGCGACTCAAAGGCATGGCCAAGTAACACATCGAATCTTTAAACTGTACTTGTCCTACTTGCATAGAAATGATTTTGGCTCCGTTCAAAGTCACTTGAGGCCGTTCGGTACTTTGTTCCGCATAGTATCTAAGCAGAAATTGCCCATCGTATCCCGAGAATTTGTGAGCCATGACCGTGGCATGGCAATGACACTCTCCGTAACGTTCGATGTCTTCTGGACTCCACGTTTCGTCGATGGGATTTAAGATCCATTGGGCAAAATCGGCTAGCGTGTTTGACCCTCGAAAGATTTTTTCACGTCCTCCAGGAATCTTGCTACAGTGAGGGCAATGACTAAAGATAGGTTCTTGGATGCACTGCTCGCACGCTCGATGAGCCACGCAGAAATTGGGAATGTGAATACCGGTCTCTTGCATGCATTCGAAATCAAAAAAGATAAAATTCCCTTTCTTCTGGGTATCTTTTGGTTGGGGTTGATATTTTTGAATGAAGCATTCGTGCTCCAAGTCCACAATTTGGCGACAAATGTGACATCGTTTCTTCCCTCGACAAACGTGTAACTTAACACTATTGGTACGTATGCCTTGTCCACAAGTAGGGCACAATCTCAGAAGCTGACAAGCATTTCTCTGCTGTGAACCTTGCATCTTCAAATGTTGTTGGTAACAGGTAAGACTGACAAAAGTGCGCTGACACACAGGGCAATGCACTCGTACTTGTCCTTGGTCCAGACAAGGTTGTGAGGCCAAACATCCCTCACATTTTGATCCACAATACTTGTGTTGTTCTCGATTGTTATAACCATAGTCACATTTTTCACAGTAGTAACCGTATTTCAGAAATCCAGTGATACTGGTAATGGTATCAAAATGACTATCGTGATGATAGACGTGAATGTATTTTCGGTCTTTGAAATCGTGGCCTCGAAACAAAAGAGGTCCACGCACTTCTTGAGGGTGTACTTTCAAAGTGTAATGTGGAGACAAGACGTCTTGCAACTTTTGCATTTCTGGAATGCCACAAGGAGTGTCTTTGGATATCCCCGCTTGCTGTAACAGAAGTTCTGCTTCACTTCGTTGTTTGGCTCGGTCCGATTGTCTAATAGTTTTCCAGGCTCTTTTCCATTCTGTCGTGTCGTTCTTGTCGGCATACGTTCGTCCCACGACGACAGCACGGGCTAAACACATTTGGTCTTGAGGATTGTTAATTTGGACGAGGCTTCGCTTCATGCTGCGAAGGCTGTCGACCAATAATACTTTTTTGCGTCCTGTCCCCTGGGGAAGAGACACGTGGGTCATAAACAGTGTGGCTTTTCCATCGTCAATGTGAAACTTGTCGTTGGATTGTTGCACATGTTGAATTTTGTCGATGACTTTGGAAGGTGTTAATTCTGATGGGCTAGTAAACTCGATCCAAACGGGAGACTTCAAATTATCGTGATGAATAGAAAGTCTCAAGCGATCGTCTTCTTTGGCTTGACATTGCTGTTTCAGTGCAGTTAACACAGAATCCCACACCTCAGTAATGAACCCTTCTGTATTCTCCAAAGGTACATTGGACTTGAAATCTTTAAACTTTACGGCATACGTGTAAGCCGTTGTTCTAAATTTTCGAGAGGAACGCTTTTCTGTCTCTCGAATGTGATAGTAATTTTCAGGGTTTACTAAGGGTGGTGCACTTTGCTTGGACGTGGATTGTCTGGGTGTGGATTCGGGCTCACTCATGTCATCTTCAAAATCACTGGCATGAATTTGAGCCAAGACTTCAGCTACTGTGTTAGGCGATACATTACGTTTCTGTCTCTTACTGTCTTTTCCTTTCTCCACAGCATGATGTGGTCTTTTCATCTTGTCTGCAAAAAGTCAAATGACTACCTTTTAAAGACCATAACCCTATATATTCATGTTCGATCCGTGCATATATATATAAAGGGTTAGTGTCTAACCTTTCAGTATTCCTTTCACTCTCACATTGACCAGAACGATGGAAGAACCTACACAAGTGGAACTTCTCATTAGAGCTTTACGTGGGGTCATACGAAAGTTTTCGTCAGACCAGCCGACGGTCTACTCTCCTTCCTATCGAGATAAAAGTCAAGATACTTGCTATATCTGTAAGAAGAAAGGACATTGGGCTACAGAATGTTCAGATCGTAACAAAAATAAAAAAGGCTACAATAGAGACAAAAGTCAAGATACCTGTTATTATTGTAAAGAGAAAGGACATTGGTCTCCAAACTGCCCTAAGAAACAACAGGAACAGGAGGAGGAGGAGGAGAAAGAGGAGGAGGAAAGGAATTCTGAACAGGAGGAGGAAGAGGTACCCTCCCCCAAGGAAGAACCCCGTCACGTTCACAAGAAAAGAAGACGAAACGAAAGTGAAGAGGAAGAAAAAAAAGCTGTGACAGTAAAGAAAATGAAAAAACAGAAAGAGTGAAACAGAAGAAAACCTATGAACTTTTTTAAAGTGGTCTTGTGTTATGTTATGTTGTGATTTTGAATTGTGACGTTTGTACTAGAATAAACTAAAGAGAAAAAACATAAGTGTCTCTTGGTTTTGATTTGATAGTATAATTACCTACACTCACACATTCATTCACTCACACGTACATCATGGGTTTTTAAAAACATAAAGGACTTTTGAGTTTTCATTGAAATAGGCAATTGACATAGTATTTCTTTTCGAAATAATTGGAGTGGTCCTGAAAAGGACCGTTGGTGTTTTGTGTTTAAAACAAAACAAACTCAGAAACGGGATGAAATCCTCTTGAGCTGTCTTAAGCCTTTGCCACGGCCAAGGCCTACTTCGGGACTGGTGGTTCTTGTCAATGATTTGGTAGAAATCACTAACGGTGGTAAGGTAGACGTAGTCACAGAGAGATCAGGTTGTTTCGCTCGAGAAGGTCTTTTTCTCTTCGGTCGTGATAAAGAAGTCTGATACATTTGTTTCAGACTCCTTAACTCAGCTAAAATATCTAAAAGTACCGTCGTAACCGTTTGATTTTCACTATTTTCTTTCTGTCCTTGGTCTTCATTCTTCTCCGTTGCTGCTACTGTTTCTTCCTGGTGTTTTCTTCTTGCTTCTTCTTCCTGCTGTTGCATAAGAAAAGCTTGTTCTTCTACTTTCTGTTGTTGTAAAAATCGCTCCAATTCTTCTTTTTGTCTTTGTTTAAAATCATCGACGTGTCCATAAGAAGATACAGAAGGCAACGAAGGTTCCGGAATAAATTCTTGCGATGTTAAAAAATCCACAATATCCCAGTTAAAATCAACTTCTTCTGGATGTAGATTTGTCATGACTTTAGTAGTCACTGTTGGTCCATGACTTGCTATCTCTACTCCTGTCTCACTCCAATTCATTGTCTTCTTACTGTCCGCCATGATTGACAACTCTCTTGAATCGATTGACTGCGCACAGGCGCTAGTACCTCTATATAGAAAAGGTGACGTCACAGACTGCTCTCTTCCGATTGGATGGCTGTGTCTGACTTTTGTAACGCACGTTTGGATTGGTGGATACACTCAATCCGTTTCAATCCGCTCTTCCCCTATAAATAACCGCAGTACACGGCATTCGATTCACCTGTTCTCATCAGAAGATGTGGACTAATGTTGAATCGTCAACCCTTGTGTCAAGTATGCTGTTTAGGACTGACATACCCATGTATGTCAGATCATCATGGAGTGTCATTCATAGGACGGAGACAGCCTATTGGAAGAGAAGAGTCTATGTGGAAAGACAAGGTTGCTTGAAGAGAGTTCTCTTCTATGGACCCACAGTAAGAAGAAGTTTAAGGAAGAGAAGAAGATCTGTGAGATGTCCTCTGTGTTAACAAGACAACGTTAACATTACACCTAACGGCCCTTTTCAGGGCCACTCATAAGTCTCGAAAAGATAGTAGCTTTCATTGCCACCCTTTTTTTCCCTTGTTTTATTTCCCATGTTATATTTCCCTTGAGGCTATATAGTCCCACTATGTTCCATTTCCCTTGAGGCTATATAGACCCACTATGTTCAATTTCCCTTGACGCTATACAGATCCCCCATGTTCCATTTCCCTTGAGGCTATAGTGTCCCAAGCTGTTTTGAGGCTATAGTGTCCCAAGCTGTTTTTGACTGGATTTTCCCTTGAGGCTATAAATCTTGAGGCTATAGTGTCCCAAGCACTTTTTGACTGGATTTTCCATTGAGGCTATAGTGTCCCCTATTACTACTATCGTAAATCACATTATTTGTATGCGTGGACGTTTCTCATGATTCAATTTTTTAAAGTTTTTTGGAATACAAACTAACATTCAGATTTAAACCGTTTCCCTTGCGAAGTACAAGGCCTTAACCACAAACGACCGTGACGACTTGAGTTGACATGTCTATTTTCATGGAAATCAGTTGACATGTCTAATTTCATGGAAATCAGTTGACATGTCTATTTTCATGGAAATCAATTGACATGTCTATTTTCATGGAAATCAGTTGACATGTCTATTTTCATGGAAATCAGTTGACATGTCTATTTTCATGGAAATCAGTTGACATGTCTATTTTCATGAAAATCAGTTGACATGTCTATTTTCATGGAAATCAGTTCTAGATTACTTCTTCAGGGATGGTAGAAGCCATGTCAATCGAATGTCAGACTACCTCAATAGATGTATGTAGCACACAGTCAAACATCTCTATGATCTATAAAATATGAGCTTCCATCACAAGTTTAATCAATATCAGTAAGAAATACGGACTGTAAATATTAAGGTAGAGGTAATATGCTAACCATGTCACTTGGAAATATATCTTGCACGTCTTTAGGTCATTAGGTCAAGTTAATCTATTAACCATGTCAATCGGTTGCAAGTTTTCGGGTAAAGTTAATCTGTTAGGACATGTGGCTTGCAAGTCTTTGGGTATAGTTATTCTGCTGTGTGTGTGTGTGTGTGTGTGTGTGTGTGTGTGATTTGAACGCGGACGCTCTAATTTCTAAGCCACCGGAGCTGTCAGTTAATCTGTTCACCATGTCAGTAAGAAATATGGCTCACAAGTCTTAAGGTAAAGTTAACGTAATCTGCAGTTTTATCATGATATGTATATTCAAGACAGTAAATAAAAAGAATTTTGAAATTCCCAACGTTCATTTTTAGTATTTCGAAAAAGCGTGTCCCTATTTGAAAAATAGATTTTAGTATCTGAAAGAGAATTCACTTTTAGTCCTATTTATTTAGGCATACTATGGAACTGTTCAAAGAGAATTCATTCCAAGTCCTATTTCTTTAGGCACACTATATAACTGTTTAAAGAGAATTAATTCAAGGTCCTATTTCTTTAGGCACACTATATAACTGTTTAAGAGAATTCATTCCAAGTGCGATTTCTTTATGCACACTATATAACTGTTTAGTATTATGAATCTGTCATATTTCTTTAGGCACACTATATAACTGTTTAGTATTATGAATCTGTCATATTTCTTTAAGCACACTATATAACTGTTCAAAGAGAATTAATTTAAGGTCCTATTTCTTTAGGCACACTATATAACTGTTTAGTATTATGAATCTGTCCTTTTTCTTTAAGCACACTATATAACTGTTCAAAGAGAATTAATTCAAGGTCCTATTTCTTTAGGCACACTATATAACTGTTTAGTATTATGAATCTGTCCTATTTCTTTAGGCACACTATATAACTGTTTAAAGAGAATTCATTCGAAGTCCTATTTCTTTAGGCACACTATATAACTGTTTAGTAATATGAATATGTCCTATTTCTTTAGGCATACTATATAAATGTAAGTATTATGAATCTGTCCTATTTCTTTAGGCACACTATATAACTGTTTAAAGAGAATTCACTCCAAGTGCGATATCTTTAGGCACACTATATAACTGTTCAAAAAGAATTAATTTAAGGTCCTATTTCTTTAGGCACACTATATAACTGTTTAGTAATATGAATATGTCCTATTTCTTTAGGCATACTATATAAATGTAAGTATTATGAATCTGTCCTATTTCTTTAGGCACACTATGTAACTGTTTAGTATTATGAATCTGTCCTATTTCTTTAGGCACACTATATAACTGTTTAGTATTATGAATCTGTCCTATTTCTTTAAGCACACTATATAACTGTTTAGTATTATGAATCTGTCCTATTTCTTTAGGCACACTATATAACTGTTTAAAGAGAATTCATTCGAAGTCCTATTTCTTTAGGCACACTATATAACTGTTTAGTAATATGGATATGTCTTATTTCTTTAGGCATACTATATAAATGTAAGTGTTATGAATCTGTCCTATTTCTTTAGGCACACTATATAACTGTTTAAAGAGAATTCACTCCAAGTGCGATTTCTTTAGGCACACTATATAACTGTTCAAAAAGAATTAATTTAAGGTCCTATTTCTTTAGGCACACTATATAACTGTTTAGTAATATGAATATGTCATATTTCTTTAGGCATACTATATAAATGTAAGTATTATGAATCTGTCCTATTTCTTTAGGCACACTATATAACTGTTTAGTATTATGAATCTGTCCTATTTCTTTAGGCATACTATATAACTGTTTAGTAATATGAATATGTCCTATTTCTTTAGGCATACTATATAACTGTTTAGTATAATGAATCTGTCCTATTTCTTTAGGCACACTATATAACTTTTTAGTAATATGAATATGTCCTATTTCTTAAGCAACACTATATAACTGTTTAGTATTATGAATCTGTCCTATTTCTTTAGGCACACTATATAACTGTTTAGTATTATGAATCTGTCCTATTTCTTTAGGCACACTATATACCTGTTTAGTAATATGAATATGTCCTTTTTCTTTAGGCACACTATATAACTGTTTAGTATTATGAATCTGTCCTATTTCTTTGGGCATACTATATAACTGTTTAGTATTATGAATCTGTCCTATTTCTTTAGGCACACTATATAACTGTTTAGTAATATGAATATGTCCTATTTCTTTAGGCATGCTATATAAATGTAAGTATTATGAATCTGTCCTATTTCTTTAGGCACACTATATAACTGTTTAGTAATATGAATATGTCCTATTTCTTTAGGCATACTATATAACTGTTTAGTAATATGAATATGTCCTATTTCTTTAGGCACACTATATAACTGTTTAGTATTATGAATCTGTCCTATTTCTTTAGGCATACTATATAACTGTTTAGTAATATGAATATGTCCTATTTCTTTAGGCACACTATATAACTGTTTAGTATTATGAATCTGTCCTATTTCTTTAGGCATACTATATACCTGTTTAGTAATATGAATATGTCCTATTTCTTTAGGCACACTATATAACTGTTTAGTATTATGAATCTGTCCTATTTCTTTAGGCATACTATATAACTGTTTAGTATTATGAATCTGTCCTATTTCTTTAGGCACACTATATAACTGTTTAGTAATATGAATATGTCCTATTTCTTTAGGCATACTATATAAATGTAAGTATTATGAATCTGTCCTATTTCTTTAGGCACACTATATAACTGTTTAGTAATATGAATATGTCCTATTTCTTTAGGCATACTATATAACTGTTTAGTAATATGAATATGTCCTATTTCTTTAGGCACACTATATAACTGTTTAGTAATATGAATATGTCCTATTTCTTTAGGCATACTATATAAATGTAAGTATTATGAATCTGTACTGTTGGGAAGTAAACTTATTTCTAAAATATCGAAAGGACTGTAAATGATTTACATCATTACTAAAGGCGTGTCTATCAGATAGAATTTTGAAGACTGGAGTGAAGGTCGAGGCTATTCTTATCAACATTTCACGAGGAGAGGCGAGCCCAGGCAGATGACGGCATTAGGATTCTATAATCTTGAGAGCAGCAGTAGGATCAAGGCTGCTATACGGCTGATTATTTTTAAGTTTTGTCGGTCACAGTTGGCTAATTTTAGATCACAGACAAACAAAAATAAATAAACATAGTATAGATTTAAAACGTATTTCATGTCAGCAATTAGATTATTCCCGATTTGACTATTATTACAATAATATGAAAAATCACCGTATCATAGAACACTTGTTTAGATGTGCTGATTTGACCACGAGGGTTAAGCTGGTACATAGTGACCTAGACTACACACTTATCTTATGGCTCAACAACATTGACAACATATACACAATTCACAGTGGTCAAGAACCGAGCGAAATGGTGTCCCTTGTTATTGGAATTTTATTTTTCACACATTTTACTCAGGTAAGCAGGAATATTCATCAACTTTGTCTAATATGTAGATCTGCATTCTTGGATCTAATCTACTCCGCATAAAAAGAAACGTAAAAGTCGGTTTTACCTAGTATTGAACTTTATTTATTACACAGTATTTACCTGTAGTACCTATATATATATATATATATATATATATATATATATATATATATATATATATATATATATATATATATATATATATCTTTATTTACCTGTAGTATATATATATATATATATATATATATATATATATATATATATATATATATATATATATATATAGTATTAACCTTTATTACAAGTAATATTGTCCACCGTAAAAGTGCATTGACTCAATACTAGGTATCTTGTACACTGTACATTAAGATTTGATAATTTTAATACCCCAGTAAAGCTACGGAGACCTCAGCAATCCGATAACGTTCGGGCAGCGATCCCGCAGCGATCGGAAAAAGCATATAAGAAATACCGCAGTTGCTGCCGTTGCACATACATGTGCAATGCTTACCCAATGACGTCATGAGAACACGAGGTTACAGTTGTTTAGTATTTTGAAATGTACACACTGATGTGGTCAGTCTGATATGGGAATAAAGCTAATAGGAAAATATAAGTATGTTGGTTTTTTTTTCTTCTCTTTTCTTTTATGACAAGAATACAGGATGAATACATAACAGTCGATGACGTTATGAAAGCTCGGGCAAGCCTCACTAGGTTAACGTTTTCTTACCCTCGACCAAAATCGTCTTGTATTCAAAAACATAGATTTATTAAATTTCTGTACTGAAACGTCATTACCAGCGCTTGTAAAGAATGCGATCTGGTAAAGCAAGTGCCATCGCGCCTTGCCGTGTTATTGAATTTAGTTTCAGGGAAAGCACAGTTCTTACACCGGAATCATAAAGCTGATGCCTCACTTTGATGCAATAATCCGGATGTCAATGCGTTGTCTTAATTGCAGATTTCGATTTCTGTGGAGCCTAAGTGGCCAAGTGGGAAAGACTTTGGAGTAGTTAACAGGAGGTGGATTCAATTCCCACCATAAAATCGTTACGGAGCAGCGATTGAAGTATGTTCTTGGATTCAATCCCCACCATAAAATCGTTACGGATCAGCTATTGAAGTATGTTCTTGCACAATCACGTTGGATGCATCAGCACCATTTAAGTTTCAAGTGATACTGTGCTATAACAAAGTGTCCCGTACGCATACAAGCTCACACATCTCTGAGGTTTCCTAACGCTTCCTCAGTCTTGCACCATAACATGTAATGCCCCTTGTAGGTTCGTTATTGTAGAGTAGGCCCATTGTACCTTCCCTTATTTCCTAAGCGGCGACTATTATGGATAGTGGTTGTAGCAGTGCAGATGTTCCAAACTGGCAATCGAAACGGTACAGGTTCGGATCCTTGGGCAAAGCACATTGCTCCAACTGCCGTGGCGTAAAATACCCATTTGTGTTGCTGTGCCTTAATATACAAACTAACCAACTAACCGACAACGAACTAATACCCACTTGCTAGCATGTCGGTTGTCGGTGCACATCTAAGACACGAATAAAATGTCTACACAAACTCGCTGCGACGAATGACCTCAAGGCTTTGTACCAAATTAATCTTCAGATAATCGAACTTCAATTTAATGGACAAATTGCACTTTTTGAACCAACTTTTATGAAGTTCAAGAAAGGAAAACTCAAACTCAACCCTTTCGCTCAATGAATACAAAATTTTAACTAACCACGTTTAATTATTTTGATTACATAATTAATGCCATCTAGATCAGACACACCTGTCTAATATGAACATAAAACTTTGGTCACCCTTTCTTACCTCGTATCAAGAACACGTGAGCTTGTAACAACACGATACTTTTGAATGGCGTGACTTTTTAAGTGCGTTTGTTCACTTGTCTACCGTAAACATATTCATTCATTTCGGACTATTAATTAAGCTCTCTTGTTTACCTTTTTGTCTTCATTCTGTTTATAGAAGAGTTTGCTGCATATCATACTAAACCACAAATTAAACATTATATAATTTACTTTTCCAAAAAAGACATGTTTACCTTGCTTCTGGACTAACTAGCATGGACAGATGACAATACATTATTGTTGCTAAAAACTAATACTGCTTTAAAGAGTAAAATCTCTATAATTTCCACGAGGGTGCCTTCATGCGATGACTATATATTTGCTTTTTGTTTTTAAATTGTTACAAGGAACATTCGTAAGCTGGAAATTTAAATTAAGACAGCAGCAAAATTATGGGAAACACGTAAATCTGTTGTTTGAAAGGAGCTTTTGAATATTTTTTATATACAAGCTAAATTCCCTGTTAATTTATACAATTTGTATGAAAAAATGTGCTGTATGAATAATAGGATGACCTTCCAGTTAGCGATACACTATGACCTTCCTGTCAGAGATACACAATGACCTTTCAGTCAGAGATACATTATGACCTTCCTGTCAGAGATACACTATGACCTTTCAGTCAGAGATACACTATGACCTTTCAGTCAGAGATACGCTATGACCTTCCAGTTAGCGATACACTATGACCTTCCAGTTAGCGATTCACTATGACCTTCCAGTCAGATATATGCTTTGTCCTTCTAGTCAGAGACACACTCTAACCTTCAAGCACATTCTTGCAGATGTCAGAATCAAGTGTTAGGAAAATATTATGATCAAGACGATTTTATAGTAAAAGGAGAAAACATAATTTTAGGTAACTGTGATCATATTTCTTAAGAAATCAGCCTAAACATCAATAGCAGCAGAGAGGGCGAATCCTACAACGTTTTCAGACAAAATTTTGATTGAATCCTTAAAACGAGCCTTCCTAAGATCTCATTTTAACCAAAAAAAATGTCTCAGGGGCAAACCCTACAACGTTTTCAGACAAAAAATTTATTGAAATCTTAATGAGCCTTCCCTACGAAATCTCATTTTAACTAAAAAAAATGAAAACGGAGACTTTTACGATTTTTTAATCAATTTTGGTCGCAACTTGTTGTCATCGCCCTCTCTGCTGCTATGGGTTAACAAAAAATAAGAAATGATTTTAACCGAATATTTGATCCAGTCCGATACGATATCGTGTCCGAGGATCATGCAAATTTATTGTTGCGAATCCGTGCGGAGTCGACTGAGCATGACTAAAGAAATCTCGAAATTGATTGAAGTCCATATCAGAACACCATGTCTGCCAAATATTTCTAAGAGTATGAGTATCAACTCCGTTGAATACAGCAAGAATATTGCAGTTATCTCTGATGACGTTTGGAACCTGAGTGTAGCGTTGAGTGACATATATCACGTCAGTGTTTTTATGCCTGCCTCTGGAAAAGATCCTAGCAGGATTTTTTTGTTTATCCAACATTATATCGTCGTATACGACTAAATTGTTAATATCTCCATCAATATCATCAATACTCGGTGCTTCATCGATATCGGTTATAAACTCAATAATACCCTCGCCGGATTTTTCTACCGCGCTGTCGTTAAAATCTTTTAGCACTTCATAACATCGTTGATCTTCTACGCTAGGGGCAATTAAATACAACCTATCCCACTTCATCTATCTCATTATTAAATTGAGTAACAATTGCGTTTTACCGGATCCAGATGGCCCGATTATAATCATCCGGATAGAGTTTGGTAGCGCTGCATGATGCTTAACTGGTTCCCTTGTTTTAGTCGCTGAAAAATCAATTATATCCATATCTCTATACATAAATTATGGATCTATATTGTGTGAAGTGTAAAACGCGTACTAGCACAAATGATGTGACGACGGTTACAACTAAAAATAACAGATCAGCACTTACTGGTAGATGTGCAACATGTGGTACAAAGAAATTTAGATTTGTGTCTATGAGATCTGATTTAAAAAAAAACGAGGAGGTGATATCGCAGCCAAATTGGCAAAGCTCCCTGGAACCCCATGGGCAAAATACCCCGGAGAAAAGCACCTTCCAGGATATAGCTACTGTGGACCGGGAACCAGACTTGATATCAGACTCAATGATCAAAATCAGTCCCGACCCGGTGAAGAACCAATAAACGCCATTGAGAAGGCCTGTCACCTTCATGATGTTGCTTATAAAAGCAGCAATCTGCAACACAGGCATCTAGCAGATGTGAAATTAATTCATGCGTTAAATGCTATTCCTGATAAATCCTTCAAAGAAAAATTGGCTTCCTTTTTGATAAAATCGGCTATGAAAAGTAAATTGATGTTAGGTGCCGGTAATTAATAATATGGAATCAATTTATTATTCCCCAAGAGGATACTGGAGGGGTAAATCAGCAGTCCATAAACTCGCTAGTGCTGCAAAAGTGAAAAAAACCACTGCGGCTAATTGGTTATCCAAACAGGCACTATGGCAAATTTATCTACCACCGCCTAAACAGATTAATTTCTCGCATTTTGATGTGACCGCTCCTAATGAAGTTCATCAGGCTGATATATTATTTCTGCCACATGATCGTGGTTACAAATACGCGCTAACCGTAGTTGATATTGCAAGTCGATACAAAGAAGCAGAACCGTTAAAAACAAAATCAGCCACTGAAGTTGCTTCTGCATTTGAGATGATTTATCGACGAGGTCCTCTGCACTGGCCAAATCTATTGTAGGTTGATCCTGGCAAGGAATTTCAGGGTGCAGTATTATCTACAATGAAACATCATAATGTCACCATACGACGAAGGCATACTGCGCTACATCGCGATCAGGCCATTGTAGAACGATTTTATCGGACGATTGCTGAGCGGTTATTTGGATATCAATACGCAAAAGAATTCATCCAAGAAAAAAGATCCCGTGAATGGGTTAAAAGATTACCATCTGTGATTACTGCACTGAATAACGAGATTACTAGAACAATCAACATGAAACCTAGCAACGCTATTAAAAAGAAGTCTATACCCGTACAACCACAAAAAGATTTCAAAGAACCAATTCTTGGTAGTAATGTCACTGTTAGGTATTTATATGAACCAGGAGAGCTTGAAGGGGGTAGAAAAAGGGCTACTGATCCTATTTGGAGTGTTACTGCACACAAGATATCTAGTATAACACGATCTACGGGTAGACCTCCAGTCTATAAACTGGATTCAACTGCCCCTCAACGTGGATTTACTCGACAACAACTACAGGTAATTCCCGAGGATATTCAATTGCCACCGCATGGTCTTAACTAGCGCCGTTGCGTCTATTGCACTCAAGACAAGTCAACATCACATTGTTTCTGACATGACCGAGATTGTTATTTTTTCTGTCTACGGTGAATTGGCGAGGATCCTTATCCGAATACTGCCAACGCATTATACAATTGCAACTCGCGCAGTGATTATTCTGTTGTTGTTTCAGCGTAATTATTAATTTAGCATCAATATCAAATTCTCGTTGTTTTTTTTTTTGTCCTGTTGTTTGTAACCGGAGAGTTTTTTATTAATGATGCTAACATCAATATCACTTATTGTTGTGTCATTATCATCGAAAACAACTCTTCGAAGTTGATTTATTTTTCGTACTCTGGATACTGCGAGATAGACTAAATTCGACCATTCGATGTGATTATCCACCATCCAAACAATTGTATCCGATATTGTCAATCCCTGTGAAGAGTGTATTGTTGCTGCGTATCCTAGCGTCCACGGGGATTTATTAGCACGCAATGCATTTTCGACGACGCTGATATCAACCAGCACAATATCATTTAATACGAGAATTTGTTTTTCACTCTGTCCTGGAATATCAACTTCAATGTTCTGTTTTCGTGTATCCGATGGCCTATAACAAAGGGGTACTGGAAGCGTTGCAAATTTTTCTTTATGCAATTCAAATAACTTCATCTGAAGTGTGTCCCTGACTATTTTTCTACTTGCAATTATCAAATCATTTGGTCTCCATGTTTCCCAGAAATCATTCATTGGAGTTTATGAAATCACTTCACGCGCTATTTCGCATTGGATTCTATCCGGTTGTAATCTAATTAGCGCTTTGAATTCTCGTAATCGTTCATCAAGTGATCTATAATCAGTGGTAATTTCTTCATAATAGTCTACAAAACCCCTTAGCCATTCATGTGGAGATGCACCGACAAATGGTGGTGGTTGGCCGTGATCACCGCACATGACGACTTTTGTGTTTTTGTTTAACAACCACTCGAGAAATGTTTGTAATATATCTAATGACACTGTGCATATTTCATCCCAGATTATGATTTCAGGAATGAATTTATCACCCATACGCTCAGGAGTCCATTTGTCACCCTTCCATCGAAAAAAACTGTGATAAGTGCAAGCATTTACCCCTCGTTGTATCATCTCTCTGGCGAGTCTGTGAGTCGGTGTTAGCACAATCATGGTTGACCGACCAAATAATTCAATTGCACGAGTTGTCTTTCCTGACCCCCCACAACCGTTTAAATAAACTGTCTTGTATCTACATACTGGACCAGATACCGGTGGTGCATTAGAAAATTCTGATTGAATTTCAATACGGTTATATGAAAGATATTTATCATCCATGGCAACGTCTGCCGATTCACAATACTCATGTAGCATCTCCTTTTTAAATCGCCAACGCCCCCATGCTTCCTCCGGATCTGTGAATTTAGCTACAGCTGATTTGTATTTATTGTGTATATACATCGAATCAGTGGCCACTCTAACCGCGGTATTAGGAAATCTATTTATCATCGAAAATAGATTAATAGAAGCATAGGCTAGCATAGATGATCTTAAATGTGTATACTGGGAATTATATCCATCACAGTAGGTAACAACCGTACCTAATTTCTCACCATTGGATAGAAAAGCATCCTTACGGGATACAAGTTTTCCCTGTTTCATTAAATCCGTTACAATAAAATCGTATTCAGCGACGTCTATGATCAACCGCGAAGAATATTTTGCGTTGTCGTATCGTCCACCCTGGGTAAATTTACCGATTATTCTTCGTCCAAAATCTTTTGCTTGTTCTTTTTTAATTTCAAATAACTTCTTAGACCGATTCATGATTTGTTCTTCATTGAAATCAGGGAATTGTTTTCGCTGTTCGCTGATTATACGATCTAAATCGGGTTGTGGTAGCCAAACTTCTTTCTGAGCTCGATAGCATATAATAGCCTCGGAAACAATCAACGATATTAGCATACCACAATCAATCATATATCTCAATAGCACTATTGGCATCCAGGCCTTTTCAGATATATGTCTACCGAGCCAAACATAACTACACGGGTGTAACCCTGTAGCGAATTCGAATGATATCACACGAGCGAATCCGGTTAAATCAAAATCAGGTAATGGTCCATTAATCGCAACACGAGTCATTTCATGTGTGGGGTGTCCAAATCGTTTGAAGTACTCAGCACATTCCCCATACCCGAGAAAACTTCCGGGATAACACGCGGCTATATCAATTGAAATCATACCATCACGTGAGTATTTCGTATTCCACAGTCCTCCATGACCAAATTCGACGCAACTCAATTTAACATCTTCGAGAAAATCACTTCGTGTTGGACGCCATGAGTTTTTTTCTCCTTCGAAGTGATCTACCTCTGATAGCATAGTAAAACTATCCGTGAGTAGTTTTTCATGAAAACTCTCCGGTGAAAAATCACTAGCGATTTTTCTCATTCTGTTATCTAATTCTTCAACGCGATATAATTCGCCATTTGGTCTTACAAATTGATCAAATCCTATTTCGGGATCTTCATCACTTCTAAGTAACCACACTGACACAGGATCATCTTTACACAACGCATGAATAGCATCGAATAATTTCTCTTCATAGAAAACATCCCCGACGAACTCCTTAGGGATATATTTCACGGTTCGTTCTCGTGGAAATACTGTTACCGCAGGTGACCACGCGTGTTTGTTATGATCAATAATCTGTATTGGCGCTCCATTTTTGTTATATTTCGGTTCGTATAAAACCTCTCCGGTTATCGTCATAACGGTTATTGGAAATCTTAATGATGTTTCTAATTTAGCTATATCAGAAATCTTTGCACCATGCTGTTTCACTGTCAGTTCCCATTCGGTTATTTTCCTACGTCGCAGATCAGTTAGTTTATTTCCTCGGGATGCATTTGTGAAGTGTTCCATTACCCGTGTTGCCACGCAATTCAGTGAACTAGAATATTTCATAGGAGCTAGTTTTGCGATATCGGGTTTATCATTTAACGGATATATCCCATAAACCATTGCTGTTACGGGATAAGATCTTTCGTAGTATGGTTTGTCGATTCCAGTTAGAATTCCTGGTTTGGAATCTCTACTCACAATGATAGCTTTTTTATTCTTGAGAATTGGTTCAAGTTTATCTCTAATAATCCATTTGCCATCGACTTCAATAATGAATTTTATTCGGAAAAAATACTTTTTTTCCCCAACACGTGAAATTATCACTGCTGCTTTTTCATCAGTCATGGTAGCATCAACAACACCATCAATTCGAAATGTTGACCAACAATAAGATGCTCCATCACGCTTGAATTCATTAAAACAGTCTCTGATTTTACTAATCATGGCTTTATCAAGAATTGTATTCTTTGGTGTATTAGAAACTATATCGAGATTGAATTGAGCATCTTTCCAGGGTAATCTCTTGGACGTTTTTTTTGGTTTATCGAGATTAAATTTAGGATTAATTTTTAATAATTTCTTAAACTCTTTCATGTTTCCGTCTATTAAACGTTTTTTTGGTTTATCGAGATTAAATTTAAGATTAATTTTGTTACGTTTTCTTGGTTTATCGAGATTAAATTTAGGATTAATTTTTAATAATCTCTTAAACTCTTTCATGTTTCCGTCTATTGGACGTTTCTTTGGTTTATCGAGATTAAATTTAGGATTAATTTTTAATAATCTCTTAAACTCTTTCATGTATCCGTCTCTTGGACGTTTGAGATTAATTTTTAATAATCTCTTGGTACGTTTTTGGGGTTTATCGAGATTAAATTTAGGATTAATCTTCAATAATCTCTTAAACTCTTTCATGTTTCCGTCTATTGGACGTTTTTTTGGTTTATCGAGATTAAATTTAGGATTAATTTTCAATAATCTTTTAAACTCCTTATCAGCATTGAATTCAGCATTTTTCGAAGGCGTTCTCCTTAATTCCCTCATGCTATAATTAAAACAAGCATTTAAATGAAGAATTTATATATAATGAATCACTGCAAGTGGCTTATGATTGGATCAGTAACCCCGTGTAACAAATCATGCAGAAATGAGTTTTGTGGGTATCATATGCAAAGCTTTCGACGTGGAAGCCTTGGCCCGTTACCCTGCATACGATGTGGGGTTGGGGTTAGGGGAAAATCTCAGTTGTGTTTGAATTGCGGTGGAAAGCGATACAGGGAGTTGAAGCGTTATTATGATAAAAGAATAAAAAATGGACAATCAATCAGAAATTATGACCCTGAAAAAGTCCCTGACACTGACAACGTCCCTGACAAAATCATAAGAACTCCTCAAGACTACATCGAAAGATTCATCATTAAACCAAACAATGAATTAGACAAACAATAGTATTATGTATACGAATGAACCAAGAATTCAGACACCATCCCTTGATTACAAATTATGAAGCATCCAGTGATGGTGTTGTAAGACACTGTAGACTGAAGAAATCAGTTGGTGCTGTGAATAATCAAGGGTACTTGATGTTTACTGTTGGGAAGAAAACTTATCTCAATCATCGTTTCGCATTTGAATGTTTTTATGGATTGATCGAGGATGATTCTGTCATTGATCACAAGGATTCTAATCCGAAAAACAATTCTTTATCAAATCTGCAGGCTGTTACTCAAAGTCAGAATACCAAACGAGGAAAGACTGGAAAATGCAAAACGGTTGGGAAGAGACCTGTGAAATCTTTGAATACGATAACTAACGAAGAAAAAATATTTCAATCAATAACCAGCGCCGGTAGGCATTTCGATATTTGTTCACCCTCAGTACGAAAAGTTGCAGAGGGGATTTATCGATCGGCTATTTCAAAAAGGACGGGACAAAAAGTTCAATTTAGTTATGTCTAATGCGTCATATTTTTCATTTAGAAATATATCATTATTCTATAATAATGAATTCTGAAAACATGAATAGCATTTTATCCGAGATTTCAAAATTGAAAAGTTGGGATATTGAACTATCAGATAGGTAAAATCCTGATCAAATCATGTCTGATTTTCAGGATATAGAATACGGAGTTAGCACTAACAAGTATATGCTACCAAAGAAGTATGCGCTCATCAAGAGAATTCAGAATTCTATTCGGGACTCTCTCGCATTTTCCAGTGACGTAAGTGTGTTCGCTCCGTTGTATACCATCGTAGAACGAATACGAAAAGAATTGGGGTACGAATACGAATTGAAAAAGGAGGTTAATTCTAAAGTTAGAAACCTACGGGCGTTAATTCAAGAAAATGAACAATTTTGATTGACCATTTATCATTATTCGATTGACCAACCATTTATCATTATTTGATTGTGACCGTCCCTCAGAGAGATTTTCCTTTTTTTTTAGCATTTTTTGATTGACAATGTCAAAATCAGTGAATAAAAAATTGATGGCTGGTTCGGATTGATCAAGGGAAAAGTGTGGAAAGTGTGGTATTAATTATTTTTTATACAATTTCCACACTTTCCACATACCTGATAGAAGGTGTCTCACGATGACATAACACTTCCACGGTGGTATTAAAACTCATCCGACATGTCATAAAATGTTGAAAGTGTGATATTAATTATTTTTATAGCAATTATGACACTTTCAACATCAATGATAACGCCCTTAACACTTCCACGATGATGTTAGGTCGGGTTCGGGAAAATTGTTTCACAATTGAAAAAGTGTTTTGCAATTGAAAAATTGTTTCTGATTTCAAATAATGGTCAATGAAGCATTAACAACCCGATTGGCTCGTGAACGACTGGATGCAATTAAGAGATTTGTACCAATTCGCGACTCTGTACGGAATAAACTGCAACAACGACAGAGTCTTCAGACTGATTTTGCTGCGGGATCTGAAGAATTGTTTAAACCAGTAACCACAGCAACGAAGGAGATAGAGCGTGCTATACTGGGAGATGATCCTGACGGTAAAAGAAAAGAAGAGGGTCTTATTCCTGTGTTAGAAAAAATAGCAAAAAGAACTAAACAAACAAAAAAATCCTTGCAATCACTTCCTCAGGATATATCAACCGCTTCGAAACGAAAATTTAAAGGATTTCAGGAAGAACTAGTTAGTGGACTACCTAAATCAATTATATTTACCGAGAGCGCTAAACAACAAATTCTCAACGAGGATATAGACAATTTAGGTGAATTCGCTGCTAACAGCTATGATTCACAAGAGAAGTTTTTCACGGACAATTATTCGGATTATAGAATGTCACATAATGAATGGGCTGATATAGTGTATGAAATAAATACTGGGGGTTTAGATAGAAGGATGAAGGAATACAGAGACTTCAAGAGAAAATTTCAACTCCAAATAAGACAGCCATACGATGAGAAGAAATTTCTGGGGAGTGGTCTAGTTGGAAACGCTAGCGTTTCATGTCTTGGTAGTGTTCTCAGTGATATATCACGATTAGAGGTTCTTGTAGGAGGGTTCCGAGCCGGAAATAACTCACCGGAAATAATTAATGAAGCAGCTGATATCTGTAGACGATTATTTCAGGGTGGTATCATGGATATCAGCACATATCGAGATTTCATTGGCGAGTTAGTGGAAAGTGGGTATCATAGTGACTGAATTGAAAAGTCAATTGATTAGATAAATAACAATTGAAAAATTGTTTCTGATTTCAAATAATGATCATACACTACAATCATGATAAACCAACCCCCGTCTACGTAGTTAATTCACGGTTTCCGGTTTATAGAGCATACTACGGAGATGGTTTAGGTAATACCATTGCAGGGTTATTTGCGAGAATGGCTCCAAAAGTGATGCCGTTGGCTAAACAATTAGGAATGAAAGCAATTGATGTTATTCGTGATAAGGGTATTGGTGCTGTTGGAGATCTTGCTGGAAAAGCGTTTTCAACTGCGAAGAATAAATTAACATCATTAGTGAAATCACGGATGAAATCCAAAGGATTTTCAAAACCGTTACCGTCTACAGCGGAAATGCCTGCAAGTGTTAGTAGAATTATAAATAACGCAGTAGATGAAAAATTAGCGTCGATGGTTTTAACCCCCGACCAAAGCAATATTGCAAATATGATAGCAGGAAGTGGCTTTAAAAAACTACGACGATGAAAATGGAAAATCGCGATTTAGACTCTGATAAATAGAATAAAATGTTCAAAAAGTCACATGATCCAGTGTTTGATATAGACGCCCCAGTTGGCAAGGATGATTCTGTACGCGATTATCAATATTACGCCTATCATGCAATAAACCCAAATAGTCGAGCAAGAATCGATCTTCAAGTCCATGATACCAGTAAATACTTTTTGCCCTGTGAAGCGTTTATCGAAATCGAAGGAGAAATTGTAACAGCTGCTGATACTCCTGCTGTACCAGCACCGTATCCAGCTGGTACTCAAGTCGGTTTTGTCAATAATGGTATCATGGCGTTATTTGAGAGTGCAAAATATCTCATTGATGGAAAATAAATTGAGGCGATAGATCGCGATGTTGATGTGGCTACAACTAATAATCGGGTTAGCGAGATATTCCGATGATTATACAAGATCAGCAGGACCTTCTATGATGTTTGCAAAAGATGCTACAAATACCGCTGGAGGAAAACAATTTGTTGTAAGACGACCAAAGAATAATGCTGGCACCGCTAATATTGATGCCGAAGATATGATTATAAACAACGATGTTAATTTCAATCTAGGAGCTGCAACACGTATTTCAATGTTGCAAGGAGCGCGTAAATCATTTTCATGCGCGATTCCACTGCATCATATATTTGGATTCTGTAGAAACGTCCGAAAAGTTATTTATGGAGCGAAGCATACAGTATCGCTTGTACGAAAGAGTGATGATAGTGACGCAATCTGGAGGATTCCAGCAGACAATGCAAATCCAAATGCTGATGCCGGTAAAGTCAATTTAACAAAAATATCATTGTGGATGCCAGTGTTGACTCCAGCAATCACCGCAGAAGAACGATTACTCTCATTTATGGACCAAGGAGGAAAGTCGTTGTTGAGTTGGCTAACCGTGAGTACAGATGTGAAGCAATCAAATCTGAACGGGTTATTCACTTGGAACCTAGCATCAAAACAAGGTGTTGCTGCGCCACGTCATATATTTATTGCGTTACAAGATAACGCACGAGTTGGCAATCAACTCTTCAGCCATATGATATTTGATCAATTAGGTGTGAAAGACGTCTCACTGAGAATAAACGGCCAGCAGGAACCATCCGAGGATATACAACTTAATTACACAGAAAATCATATTGCTCGCGTGTATCATCGTCTGTTGTCGTTTATGGCACGCGATCAAAATGTGGATACTGGTTTGCAAATATCACAATATGATTTTAAAAATCTGTATCCAATCTATTACTTCTCACTGGAACATCTCGATTTGATGAGACAATCTGTTGTTGATATACATTTTAGAGCTAATGTGACTCGTGGTGCTATTGCTGATTATAGAGCGGTTGCTGTCATTCTCAGTGATAAATCAATGCTACTTGAAGGTGTTGGTGGAAGAATGAGAGTGGTAGATGCACCAGTGGAAAACATGTAAGTGAAATTGTAAACGATTTAGAATCAATCAATTATGTATAATGTCATATAGTAATATTAGTGTTGCGTTAACTCTCGGTCAATTAAAAAAATTGCAATCGGAATCAGCTAAAAAATGTGGAACCACAATCACGTTGAAACCCAACCAAATGACTGGTGGTGCAAATAAACTATCGCTGACAACTCGTCAGGTGAAACATTTCAATGATGCACTAGTAGCAAAAAAGGGTGTTCAGATTACTCTTTCTGCGGCTGCTATCAAAAATATGATTAAAACAGGCGGTATATTCCCGTTGTTAGCTGCGATACCAGCTTTGATTGCAGCGGCTGCCCCAGCGGTGGCTAAAGCGGCAGCGTTAGGAGCCGTTGGTACTGCAGCAGGAATGGCACTAAAGAAGGCAACTGGGAAAGGATATAAAAAAAAGGGAAAGGGTCTAAGACTACCAGGAACCCCGTATTCGTGGTACAGCGGAAAGGGTCTAAGACTAGGACCGGTTTATTAATTGGAGAGTCTATGACTCAGGAACCTATGGTTCCCATGTCCAATTTTGATTTACTCGATGCTGCTAAAAAACTCGCGATTAAAAACTTCAGAGGTGTCTTTATGAAAGATCAATTACCACATCAACCAAACAGCGTTGAAACCGGAATCATTAATTTAGATAACAGCACCGGACCTGGAACTCACTGGGTTGCATACGCTATTGATCCACGTGGGATTGTCTATTTTGACTCATATGGATTTGCCCCACCAAAAGAGTTTATGCGTTATATAAAAACCCTTCCAATGAAGACTTGGTATTCTACGCTACCAACACAACAAATGAATGACCCACCAATATGTGGCAGCGAAGTATTAAATGTCCTTAACGCTATTTCTAACTCCTTGAGTAACCCAAGCGGAAAACCACCACATGTTCTCGTGAATGAATACACTAGTAATCGCTGGAGAAAATCGAAGATTTTTCAACGAAGTCGTAAAAAACGATTTTAGAGAGAGAAAGAGTTTTACAATAACATGATTGATATTTGGGGGAGATCTTTGAAACCCAAACCCGATGACACTGCAACCGGTGATGTAAAAAAACTAATCAAAGATGAAATAGCTGAGACGTTAAATTTAGCAAGTGTTGACCCGAACGAAATAGTTGTATTTCAAGACAAGCAGGGTAAATTGAAAATCAGTGATGTGTCATTGAATGACATTTTGATACGGCAGCGCGACGCCGCTGAAAACTCTATTGCGCTGTATTCCAACGACTGACGACTTAAACCAGGCGCACTTGTGTCTACGATCACCGACGCGATTGCCGCCCACGACAACAAGATTGCCGCCCAAGACAGCATGATTACCACCCAAGACAACAAGATTACCGCACACGGCCGTGAGCTGGAGGATTATATACGAGGTTATAGTACTTTTCGCAAAAATGTCGTACATAGATTCTTTGGAACCCCGCTTGTGGTTGGCACGACTCTCGCTGAAATTAAAAACTATCTATCGCTATTCTTTTTTAACAAGGACGCGGGAAGGATGATGAATAAAAATGAAATCAAGGCAAATTATCTCGAGATTTCTAAACTAATAGAAGATCAAAAACCCACTAACGACGTCATTGTTAAGTGTTTTGGAACCCCGCTTGTGGCAGGCATGACTCTCGCTGAAATCAGAGAGTTTATCGGCAAGCACACTCACAATGCCTACATCGCTAATAGTTTCTTTGGTGTCCCGGCTACATCTACGATGACTCTCAAAGATATTAATATGTTTATGGTGAGACAAACAACACTTAATACCATCGTGGATAGATTTTTGGGGAGAACACCTGTTTCTGAAACCACATCGTTGACAGGTCCAACCCTCGCTGAAATTAAAGCGGTTATCGATAAAGTAAAAACTCCACATAGTGTAAGCGTCAATAACATCGTGTACACGGTTGATAGTGGGACTTTTGATTGGATCCGAGGAAACAGAAATTATCTTTATGTTGGCAACAAACATACTGGTGCACCAGGTTGCTACCGACTTACAATAATACATCACCGTAAATTTGATTTGGAATTCAGCAACACAGGTATCCGCGGTATTAACACGCTGACATATATATTAGATAAAGTACCAAAACCTCCACCTGCTATACCAATCTCATTTCCGATTGTTATAACCAATTCCGACGAGTATGTGATTAGGGGGTCACTACCCTGGATAATAGAATTTGTATCCGGTGTCCCCTCATCAGATCCTAAAACCGATTCGTTGGTGGGATAATTGAAAACACTAGCTGATTTAAAATAACAACAGTGATTCCATCATCGTCGTAATATCGATTCGACACCGTGAAAGAGTTTTCCGCGAATTTGAAATTACTTTCCGCGAACTTGAAAACACAATTGAAAACGCTAGTATTTTTAAAATAACAATGATTTCATCAACTCAATGTCGCTATGATCAGGTCAGAGAATTTCAAAATAGACTCAAAACCCTCACTGAGGAGTATCAAATAAAAATAAAAAAATACCGACGAAGAATCACCGCAATTGATATTACTATGTACTCGGTGTCAAGCGTTCTCGCTGGCGCCGGAATAATACTTGCATCGGTTACAATGATTGCCCCGGTCGTAGTTCCAATTTGCATTTCTGCGGTGGCTACAATCGGGGGTATATGAACCGGGATAGCAAAAAAGATATCATCATGCAGCCAGAGTAAACTGCAGAATTACTTAATTCAATTTCATATTGCATCAGCCGCATATTCGCAGTTATCCCTGATGATATCGTCGTCACTCGATAATACAATTATATCAGATAGTGAATTCTCAGCGATGGTCAGTATTTTTGATTCAGCGATATCGAAATTAGAGCGACAACATGAATATAATAACAATGACAACACCGATGGAATTGGAAAACACGAACCCAAAAACCAAAATGATCTCAATACTCTCAACCATACCAAATTGTGAGTTCTCAGTGATGGTCAGTATTTATGATTCCGCGGTGTCAAAATTAGAGCGACAACAACAGTATAGCAACGATGACAACACCGATGGAATTACTTCAACGAGTAGTGGAGAACACGAACCCAGTACAAACAAGCATGATATCAATAACATCAACGGAACCCGAGTTTAGTGTGAATTTCCCTAGCCCAGTCCCCGTGAAGGAGATAGCGCTAGCAAAATTACGAGTGTATCACAGTTGGCCTAATATCAGATCAAAATCATTTGGTGGTCAACAACCCAATAATTCTTTAGTGTTTGCGAATAAGAATAAAGATGACGGGACTCCAGACTGGAAAGTTGTTTCGATACCAACAGGGTCATACCAAATCGAACAAATCAATAATGAATTCGCGCGTAGAATAAAATCGATTACTGGAGTAGAGTCAAAAATCGCTATAACAGTTCATGAGCCGACGCTATCATCCGCAATTGAGATAAGCACAGAAGGATACGTCGTAGATATCTATCAGAGTTCTATTAGAACCGTACTAGGATGGCCTGAAAAACCACCGGAAAAATCCACCACCGACTTAACCACGGACGTAGAATCATATCATGAAATCAATCCCAGTTATCGAGATAATTTATCTGATATAAGAAAAGGAAGAATCGGCGATAGATTTATATTCACCAACAAAGACACATTGCAATGGGATTTTATCATTAAAAGAACAACCGACTCATCTGTTACTATTTCATTTACGCTAACTGACGTCCGTGGTTATTTTAATGAGATTAAACAATTATATGAAACACAACTAGAACAACTACGGAAAACAAAATCGCAAAAACACGTTGAAATAATAAATCAACTTATATCCGACATGGAATATATCTATGAACTAATTATTCAAACAATAATTAATGACAACAGCGACAATAAACAACGATTCCTAACCGATTACAATATCACAGAAGACAATCTGCGTAATTTCAAGTTTCCGAAATACAACGCTGATGAATTAGCAAGAATTGTTAAAACCGATATCAAAGCGCTACAAAAATCAGATTCAACTGTCCTCCTCAAATATAATAATGACCCAGACGGTGGCGGCAGGCATATTGCCCCTGAAAATGTGAATATTTCAACGGTGATTGCGCTTAATTTAGTATGTGATGTAATTGAAGGAAGCTATCAAATTAATCTAGAACAATCAAATCAAGCTCAGGAGGGATATATTCTTTATTCATTTGCACCAACAGCTCCTCCAGGATTCCTAATTATTGAAAACCCAATTAATCCTGTCTACATGCGATGCCATAATAATTCGTTAACGAGAATTAATTTCCGACTCACCGACCAGTCAAATAATCTGATTGATTTACAAGAAGAGGTGTTAGCGATTAGTTTGTTTGTGAAATCATAAATGATTTTCGTCCTAAGGACTTTCATCATAAAGACTGGATCAAATCATTTCTTATTTTTTGTTAACCCATAGCAGCAGAGAGGGCGATGACAACAAGTTGCGACCAAAATTGATTAAAAAATCGTAAAAGTCTCCGTTTTCATTTTTTTAGTTAAATTGAGATTTCGTAGGGAAGGCTCATTAAGATTTCAATAAATTTTTTGTCTGAAAACGTTGTAGGGTTTGCCCCTGAGACATTTTTTTTGGTTAAAATGAGATCGTAGGAAGGCTCGTTTTAAGGATTCAATCAAAATTTTGTCTGAAAACGTTGTAGGATTCGCCCTCTCTGCTGCTTCAATTCAACTGCAATTCCGCAAGATGCAACCAAAATCCTAACTTGATGGGGAAACTTGGAAAGTGTAGTGTGTTGTAGTCAGCGAGGAATGTGTAATGAAACGTGTTCTTGAAAGGTCTGTAATATGTAGAAAGGTAAGAGCAAATTTAACAGTAAATATGGTCATTCATGCCTCAAACATTCCGTATTATTATATGAGAAGTTATCTTGAAAGACATATTCTAAAATCAAAATAATAGAAGGATCTAATATTTGTCTTGCTCTGCTTTCTATCCCATCAAGGCTATACCAGCAACTGACAAGGGAGTCCTCGTTGGATACTGTGACAACAACTCAGACTGTGCCTCGGATGAATGTTGTGTGACAAATGCTCAGCTTGATGGAAAACGTTTCTTATCGACGCTCGGGACGTGCCAAAAACTTGGAACAGAAACCTCACGTACGTTAAAAAGGCCAAATTAACTTTCTTATATCAGGAATCATAAAAAGCAACTGATTAATTTGTTAAAAATTCTGCATAATTTAAACTTTTGATGTGCTTGTATAAACGGTGTTCAGTCTAGTCCATACACATCTCCAGTTTGACGTGGGTACCGAAGAGCATAAACAGATACAACAAAAAGTTTCCTCAAACGACACTCTGTATCGGAAACACGTGAACGTCAGAAAAATTACATACTTCCTATCATCCGGAATCTTTCTGATTTAGTACACACTTTCTATCATCAGGAATCTCTATGATTTAGTACAGATACTTTTTCCTAACTTTCATTTGTTGTCGGAATCCATATTTATCTAATTTTCAGGATGTTTGGTAAGTTCGCATCTATCCCCGTCGTCTGGAATGTATTACGTCTGCCCTTGTACTTCGGACTTCACGTGTCATGGGACAGGTCAATACGATGTTCCACTGGGAGAAATAGGTACTTATGAAGTATTTATAATTAATTTCATGGCATTTTTAAATGAATGAATGAACAAATATATCATTAATCTATCTATCTATCTATCTATCTATCTATCTATCTATCTATCTATCTATCTATCTATCTATCTATCTATCTGTCTGTCTGTCTGTCTGTCTGTCTGCCTGCCTGCCTGCCTGCCTGCCTGCCTATCTATCTATCTATCTATCTATCTATCTATCTATCTATCTATCTATCTATCTATCTATCTATCTATTTACTTGAATACTCGTTAGTCTCTTTGTCCAAGATTTTATCTCCCTCTTAAATCACTGATGCATATATTCTCTCCTTTTTATTTGGTTTCATACATAGAATAAAGTCTATGCTTTCTGTTTGAGTTTATACACTTTTTGCTTCAAAAGGGCATTATCATTATCCTTAAATATATTGTATCTGTCGTCGAACGAGTCAGTTTTAACTATTTTCTACTGCATTTTTCTGGGTTCTAAAATGACAAAAAATAGTCCAGAATGGTGTAATTCAGAAGATTAAGCTTTTCAAAACTTCATCCACCGTGAAAAAGAAATCGTTTTTGCACATGTATTTGACAAATAAAAGGAATGCATTCTGGTGAACAAAATCACAGCAATTGACACTAACCGACAAGGGATTGACGTACACGCAGTTACATCTATATACGTCTTGTGTGTTTATCTCATAATCGTGAAAATAGGTCCTCAATCCTATTGTGTAGGTGTGTATTACACTTATTCCTCAGTCCTATTGTGTAGGTGTGTATTACACTTATTCCTCAGTCCTATTGTGTAGGTGTGTATTACACTTATGTCTCAGTCCTATTGTGTAGGTGTGTATTACACTTATTCCTCAGTCCTATTGTGTAGGTGTGTATTACACTTATGTCTCAGTCCTATTGTGTAGGTGTGTATTACACTTATTCCTCAGTCCTATTGTGTAGGTGTTTATTACACTTATTCCTCAGTCCTATTGTGTAGGTGTGTATTACACTTATGTCTCAGTCCTATTGTGTATGTGTGTATTACACTTATTTCTCAGTCCTATTGTGTAGGTGTGTATTACACGTATTCCTCAGTCCTATTGTGTAGGTGTGTATTACACTTATGTCTCAGTCCTATTGTGTAGGTGTGTATTACACTTATATCTCAGCCCTATTGTGTAGGTGTGTATTACACTTATATCTCAGTCCTATTGTGTAGGTGTGTATTACACTTATTCCCATGTTGACCATCATCATTATACTGGCCCAACCGTATATATGTTGTACTTTTACTAGGATCTTGCCAAGGTCCAAGCATCAGAACGAGGCAGACGTGTCAATCCGGGGCCGACTGCGCAGCTGATGAATGTTGCGTCAGTGACGTCAGACCGATAGGTCGCCGCCGCAGAGAGCTTTTTGGAGCACATTGTCAGAAGATGGGCGTCAATGGAGCCAGTAAATATAGACGTCTACCTAAAGTATCCCCACAAAATACAAAATAAGCAAAATAAGGTTGCAGGTGCCCGCTGTGGACATGCGTTTGAATAGTTCTGTTCATGAAGGTTTTCATTTAGAGATACTCAGTTTATAGACTCATCTAAACATATATCATCTGTGTATTACGACTTTATGGTATTAACACAAGTAAAGGGTGAAAAACAACAAGCTTTATAAAATTCAACAATCAATTTATTTCACTAAAATAAAAATTGGAAATGTAAAAAAGGAATATGCATTATTGCGAATTAAATCCTAATAATCATAGAATTGCATACACAAGTCGTAAACATTAATGTTCCGAATAAAAGCTTTAGAGCAAATCCAAATTAAATCCAACACTGCAAGTGTTGATGTGGCATTGGTCTTCCGAGTTCTGGTGATGTATCAAACGTCTTTCGTTGAATCACGATACTAAATCCAAGACTATATCCTTGTTTGAAATTTCAGTATAAATACAAGTCTCTATTTCCAAGAATGTAATTTTGTATAATCACTTTGTAATTCTAAAGAAGATACACTTGAAATAAATCATTTGAATAAATATATTCAAGCCCAAATGAATTTATAGACACAACAATAACACAGTTGATTCTACTAGATATTTAAGCATGAATGAATAATTTCTAGATGAACCAGATGTTACGATCCTCTTCCTGACCTCAGGTTGCTGTTAGCATGTACTATAAAACAAAATAATAATGAGGACTTTTTATAGCATCTAATCTTGAGAAGCTCTAAGTGCTTTACATCATCTATAATGCTATGACTACAAACAAAACCACAAAAAACAACAACAGAAAAAACAAGCACCATGAAATTAGAAAACTAAAAGAAATGCTAAACAATTTAAGGTAGAAAACATAATTAGATCGTTAAGTGTGTTCTTCAAAGGGATCACTGTGTCTTTGTGTCTAATTTCGAGGGGAAATCTGTTCCACGTTGCTGTGCCTGGTATGCAAAAGAACGTTGTCCATATGACTTTGTTTTCATAGTGCGAATAATGAGTATACGATTGTCAGAAGAGGAGCGTAAGTATCTTGCTGGTGTGTACACATGTGTGATGCAAGATAGGTATGTTGGACTGGAGTCCGTCAGTGAAACGTAGCAAATAGAACACATTTTGTGTTTGATTCTGGACAAAATGGACAGTCAGTATATGGTACTGAGAAGCGAGGAGGTGTGATCTCTGAACGTGATACTCTAGAGATGATCCAATCAGCTGTGCTTGGAACTTTTTTTGAAATTTTTGGAGTAGATATTGAGACGAACCAGACGGAATTGAGTTACAATAGTGCAGCCTTGAAAGTACTAATGAACACACAAGTGTTTTAGTGGCATTAAATGACAGATATTTGTGAATGATCTGATGTGTCTCAGCTCAAGATATGCAGCTTTTCGTGTCTTCATGACATGTTGGTGCAATGTGAGAGTACTGTCTAAAGTAACTCCTAGGTTTCATACTGACTGTGAGAATTTAATGTTGGTGTTGCGATATTTATTGTCTGAGGTAAAGGATGTCGAATGAGAAAGTCATTGTGTTGTAATTAGAATGGTATCAGTTTTATCATTATTCATCTGCCGCTTGTTACATGTCATCCATCATTTCACATCAGAAATGCACCTCTATACACCCAGTATGGTAGCATCAATTTCAGTTGGGTGGCTAGACTTGTATAGTTGGGTCTCATCAATTTCAGTTGGGTGGCTAGACTTGTATAGTTGGGTGTCATCAGCGTTCAATTGGTGAGACACTGGATGATGATCCATGACACTTGAGAGTGGCTGAATGTATAGAATGAAGAAGCAAGAAGAAACCCCTGCGAAAAACCACAATATAGATCAACTGTGCTAGAGTGTTTTCAATTTGCAGACGCAATTTGTTGTAGTTGTAGTTGTTGTAGGGTTTAACGCCATTTTTCAGCACACGATAGGCTATGCATGGCGGTCAGTATTATTGGTGGAGGAAGAACCCGGGAAAACCCCCGGAAAGAACCACCGACCCACTAGAAGCTACTGGCAAGCATTCTCACATAACTACATTAGCCGAATCTTAGACTCGAATCCACGAAGACAGAGGTGAGATGGCAGTGATCCGTAACGGAGAGCGCTTTAGACCACTCGGCTACTCAGGGCCCCAGTAGCAAGTTGTGTTCTGTTTGCTAATTAGGACTTGAACCACACTAAGGCTATATTGTGAATGCCAAATACAAGCTGGGGACGGTGAAGTAATATTTCACGGTTTATTGTGTCAAATGCTGCAGACAAATCAAGGAGGGTGAGGACTGTAATCATTCCGCTATCCACAGCAGAGAGAATGACATTAACTACTTTCAGAAATAGTTTCAGTACTGTGGCAAGGGCGATATGCAGACTGTACATTGCTAAAAAGACTGTTTGAATTCAGATGAGATTCAAGTTGGGTTAGAATGACTATTTCTAAGACTTATTTTATATAAATGGGAGATTCGAAACTAGGCGGTAGTTCTTTTATTCGTTATGGTCAAGTGTTGGCTTCTTCAGCAGAGGCTTTACAATGGCAGTTTTGAAAAATGATGGGAAGTGCCCAGATGAGAGAGAGGTATTAATAACATCAGTTAATAAAGGCAATATTGGGTCTAAGTACTCAAGCAGCAGTGATGCTGGAATGTGATCAAGTTCACATGACTTTGGTGCACTCTTCATCACGATTGTCAGTACTAAATCCATAGAGACAGATTCAAATGCTCCTAATGGTTGTTGCTGAAATTCTGTACCGTAACTATATGGTGACGACGAGTCAATTGAAATTGTGTTCAAGCTTATCTCTAATGGTTTGTACTTCGTCACGGAAGAAAGTTGCAAATAGGTCCGGAAGGTCTACTGAAGAGAAGGCAGTTGGAAGTGGTGTATAGTTTGTTCCTTGTAATTAGTTTGTTAGTTATCTCGAAGAACTCTTTGCGCCTAGAACTCTGTGATCTTAGTACTGTAGTGGGTTAATTTGGCTAAATGGACTATGTTTGTGACGTTCTTCTTAGCGGTTGCATAGAATTGTTTATGAATAGTGAGTCTGGTTGAAAGCCAAAGCCTCTGCGCTTTACGGTGGTGTCTTTTAGCAGTCCCTAACGTTGCTATACCACGGGGAACACTTTTGAATTGATAATCTGCACTTGTTGGCTGGGGCATGTTTTTCAAGCAATGAACGCAGGCAGTTATCGAGTTGTTCCGCTGTAGGAGGTAAGGAAATTGTTAGTTTCATGCATTCGTTTGGTTCTATTTATCATACAGAGGTTTCTCTATGCAGCAAATAAAGGTGGAGGGTTAGGGACTGATACGTCCAGATGGCATATAATACAGAGGTCATCTTATACAAGTTCGTAGGATACAAGGGTGGATCGCAGAAGACTATCTTCAGGTCTACGAAAAATCAAGTCTAAAATGTGACCAAGTTTATGGGTATTGTTGGTTAACTGATTCTTTAAGGTTGTGCATGAGATTCCAGGACAATCAAAGAGAAAGTTGAAATCTCAAAAATAATCAGGTTGCCACCTATCGAATTTCCATACTCCAGAGGATTCGGAAACTACTCAGAAAAGAGAGATTGAGTCAGCTTGTTTTTTTCTAATAGAAGGAGGGCGGTAAAGGCAGACAAAATGGACTGACCTTTGTTCCAGTGCGAGTGTTGTTTTGGACTAGTTCAAATGATGTGTGGCAGAAATTGAATGTTGTGTTGTTTAAAAGACATTTTATCATGGAATTGTTTGTGATGACAGCGATTCCACCTCCTCGAGAGTGACGGGTCAACGACTTGATGGAGTAAACGGTGGGTGTTATATCTGCTCACTTGGGCTCCAAAGCAAAAACAATAAACAATATTACCTACGGGATAAATCATTATGGAAGGTTACAGATGTTTACCATATAAAATCTTAGTTATATTTAGAAGTCTTTTACTAAAATTATATTATAAAAGGAAGTAAACAACAGGTAGATCCGGCATTTCATGATGAGTTTTGGAAGTTCAAAACTCACATTGTGATAAATATGTTGTTTGCAAACCAAAATCATGTATTCAGGTCAGGTTGAAAGTGAACTTGATTTTGGACAAGGTCAAGTCCAACATTCATTGTTACATTATAAATGCTAGTAGCATACAATGAAATATTTTTATTTATTTTTAAAAAACCTATGCAAATTAAATATACATCACATGCGGGAATAGATGAGAAGACGAAATTATACCTTTCACGTTCCAACGTTGAAGAACGATGGTGCTTTAAAAATATGTCAGGGAAAAGAATGAACACACATACATGCATATGCGCTGATGTATTGCGACTCAGTACACCTTTAAAAGAAATACCCGTCCAACAAACAAACAAGAAAGACAAACAAAACACCCAAATACTCAGGGTCCAAGAATAAGGTATAAAAGACTTAGACTTATTAGACAACCATAAATTTAGATTTTAATTGTACTGGTCTAAGACAAAGGTACCATGCTTGAGATTTTGGAGGTGCAATTAAGCCTTGGTCAAACCACAGTTACACCTTTCCACAGTGGTCCATTAAGATTAGATTTCCATGACATGTGATAAATGTACACTGTCTAAGTGTTTAAAAGTGTAGCTGTGATATAGCCTCGGCATGCATGCTTTAATTCATTCTATGGGACATGATATTTCAATGTGGAGAGAAGGAGCACAGAATAAAATTCCATAGCTTTATAATGCAGTTAAAATCAGATTTATCACGTCCTACGTGAAGATCTGACGACGACCGCTTATGGACTATGTTCTAGTGACCTTTGAATTAGCCAATGAAAATGCAGCTTTCAAAAATCTGAAAATTAATCTAATATTTCGGTACACGTTCATTCTCTTCATTCACACTGCTCAGTTTCCAAACGCCAAGTTACTAGACTTCATCTGAACAGTTGATAAAATTAGCGATTATAACTATAGGTTACCAGAACACGACCCCTAGGTGGTCGCTGTCAGATCTTCGTGGCTAACAGTAGAGATCTGATTTTAATCCAATTGTGTTGTTTTTTTTCTTCCGCCAGGATTTGATTATCTTTTGGTAGCTGTTTGACTTTGTTCCTATATCGCATCTTGATTACCATTTCTTTCAACACAACATAACTTATTGTATTTAGTACTATTTATTGTATTTACTACTATTTATTTATTTAGTACTATTTATTGTATTTAGTACTATTTATTTATTTCGTACTATTTATTTATTTAGTACTATTTATTTATTTAGTACTGTTTATTGTATTTAGTACTATTTATTGTATTTAGTACTATTTATTGTATTTAGTACTATTTATTGTATTTTAGTACTATTTATTGTATTTTAGTACTATTTATTGTATTTATTACTATTTATTGTATTTAGTACTATTTATTGCATTTTAGTACTATTTATTGTATTTAGTACTATTTATTGTATTTAGTACTATTTATTGTATTTAATACTATTTATTGTATTTAGTACTATTTATTTATTTAGTACTATTTATTGTATTTAGTGATATTTATTGTATTTAGTATTATTTATTTATTTAGTACTATTTATTGTATTTAGTACTATTTATTTATTTAGTGCTATTTATTGCATTTAGTACTATTTATTTCTTTAGTACTATTTATTTATTTAGTACTATTTATTTATTTAGTACTATTTATTTATTTAGTACTATTTATTGTATTTAGTACTATTTATTTATTTCGTACCATTTATTTATTTAGTACTATATATTTATTTAGTACTGTTTATTGTATTTAGTACTATTTATTGTATTTAGTACTATTTATTGTATTTAGTACTATTTATTGTATTTAGTACTGTTTATATATTTAGTACTATTTATTGTATTTAGTACTATTTATTTATTTAGTACTATTTATTGTATTTAGTGCTATTTATTTTTTTAGTACTATTTATTGTATTTAGTACTATTTATTGTATTTAGTACTATTTATTTATTTTGCACTGTTTATTGTATTTAGTACTATTTATTTATTAGTACTATTTATTGTATTTAGTGCTATTTATTTATTTAGTACTATTTATTGTATTTAGTACTATTTTTTTTATTTATTACTATTTATTGTATTGAGTACTATTTATTTATTTAGTACTATTTATTGTATTTAGTACTATTTATTGTATTTAGTACTATTTATTGTATTTAGTGCTATTTATTTATTTAGTACTATTTATTGCATTCAATACTATTTATTGTATTTAGTACTATTTATTGTATTTAGTACTATTTATTTATTTATTTAGTACTATTTATTTATTTATTACTATTTATTTATTTAGTACCATTTATTTATTTATTACTATTTATTTATTTAGTACTATTTATTGTATTTAGTACTATTTATTGTATTTAGTACTGTTTATTTATTTAGTACTATTTATTGTATTTAGCACTATTTATTTATTTAGTACTATTTATTGTATTTAGTGCTATTTATTTATTTAGTACTATTTATTGTATTTAGTGCTATTTATTTATTTAGTACTATTTATTGTATTTAGTACTATTTATTGTATTTAGTACGATTTATTTATTTTGCACTGTTTATTGTATTTAGTACAATTTATTTATTAGTACTATTTATTGTATTTAGTGCTATTTATTTATTTAGTACTATTTATTGTATTTAGTACTATTTATTTTTTTATTACTATTTATTGTATTTAGTACTATTTATTTATTTAGTACTATTTATTGTATTTAGTGCTATTTATTGTATTTAGTACTATTTATTGTATTTAGTGCTATTTATTTATTTAGTACTATTTATTGTATTTAATACTATTTATTGTATTTAGTACTATTTATTGTATTTAGTACTATTTATTTATTTATTTAGTACTATTTATTTATTTATTACTATTTATTTATTTAGTACTATTAATTGTATTTAGTACTATTTATTGTATTTAGTACTGTTTATTTTTTTAGTACTATTATTGTATTTAGTACTATTTTATTATTTAGTACTATTTATTGTATTTAGTGCTATTTATTTATTTAGTACTATTTATTGTATTTAGTACTATTTATTTATTTAGTACTATTTATTTATTTAGTACTGTTTATTGTATTTAGTACTATTTATTTATTTAGTACTATTTATTGTATTTAGTACTATTTATTGTATTTAGTACTATTTATTTATTTAGTACTATTTATTGTATTTAGTACTATTTATTTATTTAGTACTATTTATTTATTTAGTACTATTTATTGTATTTAGTACTATTTATTTATTCAGTACTGTTTATTGTATTTAGTACTATTTATTTATTTAGTGCTATTTATTGTATTTAGTACTATTTATTTATTTAGTACTATTTATTTATGAATATTATTTATTTATGATCTACTTCATTATGTCTTTATCAATACTTTGTTTTTACATGTTAAGTGGGTATCATTATCTTTCAAGATTGTTATGTACGCTACGGATCCGGAAAGCCAAATGGAACGGTATTTGCTGCTTGTCCCTGCACTTCTGGTTTGACATGTGTTGGGAATCACATATATGACGTCCCTCTTGGAGAAATGGGTCTGTCCGCAATTTATCCACGCTTTCACAAACAGCAACAGAGAAAAAGACAAACTTCCACACACAAATTATACTTAGACTATGCTATATTATTTAATTCCAGTTTTTCATATCTTAGTTCAATTTGTGTGTGTATAGACTATAATATATTTTTAACTCCATTTGTTATCTCTTAGTTTTATGTGTGTGTGTGTGTGTGTGTGTGTGTGTGTGTGTGTGTGTAAATAAAGTACTATTTTACAATTAAGGTGTGCTTAAAGATCATGTTTGGCTTGTTTTCCCATCCACCCATGATGTATCTCAGGTGAAAGGATAACACCAGCAAAAAATTGTTAAGGTAATTACTGAATTCCAAACTGAGATTTTTCATATTTGTATTGATACATGTATGTATGTATGTGAATGTTGATCTTTGGATACTATTTCTGGGTAAACATTCAGTACAAGAGAAGAAGAATTGGTTGGGGTCAAGGAAAGTGGAGAGGGTGGGAGGAGGGGAGGGGAGCGGGCAGGTAATACTATTTTCATTTCACAGATCCGTACATGCTATCTCAATTCAAAAGCTGAAACGAGTAACAACAATAATTGATTGACTTAACTCAAATTGGGCAAATTAACCAGAAAAAGAAGAGAGGGAATGTTTGGATCAAGGGGAGTGGAGAGGGAGTGGTTGGGTCAAGGGAATTGGCGAGGGAGTGGTGGGGTCAAGGGGAGTGGAGAGGACAAATAATACTGATTTATTTTTTGCAAATACACCCATGTTATCTTAAGTGAAAGATTACTAACACTGCCGTCGGATATACGCAAGCACAACATGTAAAAATACAATGTCTTCAACACAATTAAATCCATGGACGTACATATCATGAAATTTCAGGTGTTCTAATTGTATTATCAACTTTAACAAAGCAGACGTTAATTCTAAAATTGGATAAAGATACTAAGCCAAAAATGATTTAAATTATTTCATCATTGATACTTAACAAGTGAATAAAATGGAAATACCTATTTCATTCACTGCAGAATAAAAACAACAATGCACCTGATGCATTTTTTAATTTTATTGTGAATAAATTACTGTTGATTTCTGTTACAGGAAGCTGTCAAAATACAAAATAACATCCATGAAGTCCAAGCTTTCCGAAGAGTTAGATTATTTTGTTTCCTGACCATCTTGGATAATAATAATGTTTTCCATAAGACCAATAAACCTCTAAAAAACATAGTTTGGTTTCTTTTCTTTTTTTCATACATGACCTACTCAATTGCTACTAGTATGTTATACAGGTACAAACATAGATATAAAGGAACTTACATACAAATTGTTTATCTTAATTAAAACTACTACTACTACTACTACTACTACTACTACTACTACTACTACTACTACTACTAATAATAATAATAATAATAATAATGACTTTGTTTAGCGCATAATCTTTAAGCTTTAAGTGCTGTACAACACCTATAATGATGACATTAAAAAAAAAACATAAAAACAACAACAAACGCCATTAAATTAGAAAACATACAAAATGATGAAAATATTTCAGGTAGGAAACATTATTAGTTCTTTAAGTCTATTATTGCAGTCGAAAAAGGTGAGTTTTAAGAGTGATCTTGAAAGGGATCATTCCACGTTACTAGGCCATGGCTTGCAAAAGAATGTTGTCCATATGACTTTGTTTTCATAGTGGGAATAATGAGTATACGATTGTCAGAAGAGGAGCGTAAGTATTTTGCTGGTGTGTACACATGGATGAGTCCAGATACATTTGTTGGACTGGAGTCCGTCATTGAAACTTAGCCTAGATAATAAATTTTGTGTTTTATTCTGTATCGAATGGATAGCCAGTGTCAGATACAGAACAGCGGGGAGGTGTGCTCTGATTATGTGCTCTGATCTGATTTTAAAAAGTCAAATAATTTCATTCTATTAATTGCCTTGACGAGCTTTAAATACTGGAAGTTTCATCAGCTTCTTTTTAAATGAGTACAAAAAATAGAAGATTATATTGTGATTATGTACATTAAATTTGTATTTTTACCTTTTCTCCATGACAATATTTTCTGTTTATCTGTATTGTGACCTTTACCTTTGTCCAAAATGAAGCTCATGGTGTACCTAACCAGTTATATTTATTTTGTAAACAACCTAATACATAACTAATATTCCTCTTTCAGTATAGATTAAATAGTCAAATCATTATTAAATGAGTTTGATTTAAAGATGCAGTCTTGATTCCGACCTTACAAACTTCAAGAAATAAAATTTCCATTAATCTGAAAGTGCCTTTCAAGAAAATGATAACTCTGACCTAGGTCAAGTGGAGGAATATATAAACTTATTTATGTTATGATTATTCATTCTTGGTTTAACAGAAGCAGAATCGGTCTTTTGTTGTGTTCACATTTAGTTTGGGTGGATTTGTTTCTTAAAATATTATTATCTGTAATTACAAAGTGCTCCATAGTATTCTTGAACTGAAAATTGAATTTGGAATTATAGTAAACTTAGACAAAGACATTTTGACTTGTGATATAACTTTCTGTACTATTTGGGAATTATTTCACATTACTGTAAGTTCTTTTTAAATTTCTACTTTGTATTCTTGGGAAATAAATTATTTGTTGAATTTTACAAAACTTTATGGTTTTAGCTTTTTCAGTTACTTAATGTAAGATAATGGAGTCATCAACAATACGTTTTTTTTTATTTTGGACCCAACTGCAGAATAGCGTTGTGAAATGATTTAGAAATAGATTTGTATGCCTAGATCCTGGACTGGTCCCTTATCGTACTTTTGACTGAAGGAAGCTACATACAGACCAGGAGCAAAGCTAGCCTCGGGCGTTATAAACTTCCTTTGCTAGATGAATCCCCTTGCGTACTTTTGGCTATTTCTTGCCTGACGTTATAAAATTATTTGTGATGTCAAGAGTATAGTAGTATACATGCAGCATATATAAGGATTTTCCTGGATTCTAAATTTATATTGAATTAATTAAACGAGTTGAACAATTTCTAGCTTTTGCAAGACTCGCAAAGCTAAAGCTGGACATTATCTACTGAGTTCCAAAAATTACTTATTAATTCATTAACCATTTGGGATTCTTTACACGCTCAGTTTTTATTTGAATGGAACGAGAGAGAAAGAAGATTAAAAGATTTCCTTAATTCCGACCCAGATTATAAATCCTTCATTTATTGCGAGTAGAAATGGTCCAGACCTATTGTCGATGTTTTGTGTGCAGTTTTATAACCGATAATATTTTCTTTCTCAAAATAAAACTCAAAAGAGCGACTGTCCATCCGAATAAATAAAACATTTCACTGAGACAATACCGTTTATCAACACAGAATGAATATACAAGTTCCATATGATGTCAAATAAATTCATTTTTGGACGATCAATGTAGCAATGTTCTCGCCTTAGGTATGTAAGTTTCACTACTGAAAGTTGTTGAATACTCTTGTGAAAAAGATGATTACTGGATTTTCTTTATTTACAAAACGCCCTATTTACCGTCATGTATTTGTGGCAGGATAGTTGTATTAATTGATTTGGAACAGAAGACGGTCGTAATTGCCTCACAAAACAAATAAGATATAATATGAGCTACTTAACCGCGTAAAAACGCTTTGGTTTCAGAGACCTAAAGTTCTGCAAGTTGAGAGACCGGTTTATGTCTTCAATGAACAGAGGTGAGTTTATTTACTGCAGGAGTTAGCATGTAAACCACTCTTGGATATAGGGCGGAATCAATGTTACAGGATTACCGGAATCAATGTTACATGATTTCCGCCCATCCACTCGTTCACGTCCACTATCATTTGAACAGTAGTCTTAGTTTTGTTTATTATTGTTGTTCTTGTTTGGGGTTAAACGCCATTTCTCACCGCATGATCGGTATTACATGGTGTAAATTCGCCATATTCAGCAGAACGTGCCCTTTTCCCCAATTCCCTTTAGAGAGTCGATTTAAAAAAGGCCACCATAATGCTCATCGTAATAGTACAAAAAAAAGTTCCATAAGTCGGGGTAAATACACTTTTCACACGATCACAACCAGTCAGTAAAGAATAGACTGCGCAAGAATTTCATAGGCGTATTGGAGACAATCAGAATCACAAACAGTGATATGTTAACGTGTTGTGAACAGTAGTGAACCTATGTAGGTATCACTTGTGATCAGTCATGGGCATTGTGAGAATCGCTGTATTTGAGGGATATTCAAATTTGTCGGTTTCACACTTGACTGGTGCAGCCGTTACTATGCTGACCAAACAAGCCATCTTGATCTTGACCTAAATCACCCGTTATTACCAAACATCTCTATCTTTCTTTCTCCCAAAACCACTTAGAACCTGTGCGATACCCATACGGTTTCGCCCGTTTATCAACATCTTCCCTAGCCAAGGCTCTGATATGTTACCCTATCTACATCTAGTTAGCTCGATCAGATATTTCAGTGCTTCGGGTCAAAGAATTTCATTAGATATATCGGCAAGACTACGCTTCCAGTCAACATTAAGTTGCTCACATTTGAACTCATGTTCCTACAAGATCGAGACAAAGGGAGCACACAACTGGAATGGACTCATAAATAAGCAATATTCCACTACCTGTCCGTGTTTGCATTTCCCTAAAATAAACCTGTAATGGCTTCTCTCGGGTTCGATGTCAAACTCAGTATCCTTTGAAGTCAATACCTTTCACCATTTTCAGTCGATGTAGAATGCACCGCTGTTACATGCTATTGGTTAGTTGGAATAACATACTAAGGGACGCAACTCATTAAATCTACTAGATCTCGTTTTAAATCTACTAGATCACGTTTTAAATATACTAGATCTCGTTGGGTCAAAGCACTGAACTAGTTGATCGATCCGCCAAGGTGTACATAACTAACACATTGGAACCTTGGCTAGCTAAGATGCTTTATCAGCTGCTGTTTTGTTACAGCATAACCGCTTCATTGCTTGTTTGACTCGAAAATTTATTTTCTCCTTTTTATTTCGAAGTGGGAGTCCGCAATAGCTCAGTTGATAATATCGGGGCAGTAATCCGAGAATAGCAGGTTCCATTCCAACACGACCCACAACGGATCTACTGTCTCGTTGGAAAAGGCAATTAGCTGCTTTATACTAAGCGTGGTAGAACCAATAATACTTTGAAATTGCAGTCAGTAAGAAGAAAAAAAATAAGGCCAGCAGGTAAATTTGGTAAAAAGTACTAACAGATAATAGAATAATAATAATAGTTAAAACTATACAGTTTTGGGGGTTGTTTTCGTGTTTGTGTGCATGTATGTTTGTCAGATGTATCAAGCTGTATTATTTCAGACAACTACCCTCGGTTAGGAACCAACTTGGTTCGTTTGCGCGCATTTATCTATTCTATACTTTGTGTATAGTAAACCTACACACGGAAAATAGATGCGGTAATTTAATATGTATATTATGTTAAATTTACTTCTGTACATTATTTGAAATGGTGCAGACACGAATGTAGATCTATCTATAGAGTAAATATGTAATGCCGCCTGGTAAGAAATTCATATAAATGAAATTCGTGATTTTCAGTTTAGACTGCCAGTGCGAGTTTAACTTCTCCATGTAAATTATAGATACAACACGTATTACTTTACATTCCATGCTAACAGTGACGATAAGGAACGTGAAGGTTTCTATATAAACCCTATATTTAAAGGATGTGTAATTTAACTTTGTCTTATACTTTACACATTTAAAAGAATTTTAACATCTTGACCTTTACGTTTTGGTTTTGTAATCCTTTGTGTTTCTATTTACTTGGAAAGGTTTACACTCCTCAGGTATTTTTGGTGGTAATTTTAATTTATCGGTAGGTTGGTAGGTTTTAACTTCTAGTTCACACACACACACACACACACACACACACACACACACACAGATATATATATTGCCACGACTGTGCTAACGTACCTTTAAACCCCTGTACGTAATATGCGTGTCTATTACTTTACGGTACATCTACAACATACAAAATTATTTCTCCCTTCCTCGAGCAGTTAGACAATCACGCCTTTGCAATTTTTTTTTTTAAAACTGTACGCAAACCTCTTACATAAAAAATGTACGCAAACCTCTTACATAAAATATAAAAACTGTACGCAAACCTCTTACATAAAATATAATTTTCTTATGCACCTACTGAAGAGTTAGAATGTTTTTATAAATGAATCCATGGTTAAAATCCCAATGATTTTAATATTCAGATTTTATAAATGAATCCATGGTTAAAATCCCAATGATTTCAATATTCAGATTTTATAAATGAATCCATGGTTAAAATCCCAATGATTTTAATATTCAGATTTTATAAATGAATCCATGGTTAAAATCCCAATGATTTCAATATTCAGATTTTATAAATGAATCCATGGTTAAAATCCCATTGATTTCAATATTCGCATCTGAATATTAGCTTAGCTTGTTGTTATACAGGGAGCATGTTTATATATATATATATTTTAAACAAAATAATAATAATAATAATAATAATAATAATAATAATAATAATAATAATAATATAACAGCCTCTTATGTTAAAAAATGAACTATCTGCAATCTTTGATTTATGGGTGTGTGTGTGATTGCAATTTTTAATGTAGCTTTAATAATTTTAGTCATATCGTTACGATGTCTGCGTGTGGCAGTTTATACTGATGTCCAGCACTGGGGCAGCATGCTGCAAATATGTGGTACCATGTCCCACCCAGTCACACTGACCTGACGCAAGGCTAACTAGTCCTAACACTAACCTCTTAATGCTGAGAGCCAAGGAAGGCTGTTACTAGTACCATTTTTAGAAGTCTTTGGTATGATTCAGCCTGGATTAGAACCCACGGTTGACCTTTCCATAATTGCTAATTTACGTAAGAAAATCTTTCCTAATCTTCTTACTTTATCTTTAAGCAACTATAGTGGTAACATAACCTGATATGACGGCTTTTAGGGTCAGTAATATCCGGGTAACATAACCTGATATGACGGCTTTTAGGGTCAGTAATATCCGGGTAACATAACCTGATATGACGGATTTGGGGGTCAGTACTATCCGGGTAACATAACCTGATATGACGGTTTTGGGGGTCAGTAATATTCGGGTAACATAACCTGACATGACGGTTTTGGGGTCAGTAATATCCGGGTAACATAACCTGATATGACGGTTTTGGTGGGTCAGTAATATCCGGGTAATATACTCTGATATAATGGTTTTTGGGGTCAGAAAATTGAAAAAATTGAGCAATACGACGGGTATATAGTGATCCCTTCTATTATTTTGTTTTATATTTAAAAACGTTTTAATAAAGCTCATCTGGTAAAAATGCCAATATGCTCAATTTGAAATATTAATACAGTTGGAGGAAAAGGGCATTATAATGTGTTTACAAATTTCTCCCAGATTCTTAATTTTGCGTGCCGATACATGCAATTTTTTAATTTCGTTATGCTTCAAATTCGATTATCGGCACAGAGAGAGAGAGAGAGAGAGAGAGAGAGAGAGAGAGAGAGAGAGAGAGAGAGAGAGAGAGAGAGAGCAGCAGCAGAGGGGGCGAGCCGGACAACATTTTTAAACAAGTTTTCAATGAAATCAGGCTTCTACGGCCAAGATGTGGTGAATCGGATACAAGTTTTCATGGATTAGGATGAAATCAGTCCAAAAAAAAATCAATGATCAGGCAAAAAATAATAATGAAATCAATGAAATAAAAAAAAATGACTAAGCCTCCATTCGATTTTCAACCGAATATTTGATCCAATCCGATACGATCTCGTGTTCGAGGGTCATGTAAATTTATTGTTACAAATCCGTGTGGGGCAGACTGAGCATGACTAAAGAAATTTCGAAATTGATTGAAGTCCATATCAGAACACCATGTCTGCCAAATATTTCGTAGCGTATGTGTATCAACGCTGTTGAATACAGCAAGCATATTACAGTTATCTCTGATCACTTTTGGAATCTGAGTGTATCGTTGAGTGACATATATCACGTCCGTGTTTTTGTGCCTGCCTCGGGAAAATATTCTAGCAGGATTTTTTTGTTTATCTAACATTACATCGTCGTATACAACTAAATTGTTGATACTTCCATCGAGGTCTTCTACTGATGGTGCCTCGTCAATATCGGTTATAAATTCAATAACATCCTCGCCGGCAATCTCTGAAGCGTTTTCATTAAAATCTTTTAGCACTTCATAGCATCGTTGGTCATCTACGCTAGGGGCAATTAAATACAACTTATCCCACTTCATCCATCTCATTATTAAATTGAGTAACAATTGCGTCTTGCCGGATCCAGATGGCCCGATTATAATTGCGCGGATAGAGTTTGGTAGCGCTGCATGATGATTAACTGGTTCTCTTGTTTTAGTTGCTGAAAAATCAATTATATTCATATCTCTATACATAAATTATGGATCTATATTGTGTGAAGTGTAAAAAACGTACTGGCACAGATGACTTGACGACGATTACAACAAAAAATAACCGATCAGCGCTTTCTGGTAAATGCGTACAATGTAGTACAAAGAAATTTAGATTTGTTTCTAAACCCAAGGAACCTTTAAAAAAAAACGAGGAGGTGATATCGCAGCCAAATTAGCAAAACTCCCTGGAACCCCATGGGCAAAATACCCTGGAGAAAAACACCTTCCAGGGTATAGTTATTGTGGACCGGGAACAAGACTTGATATCAGACTCAATGATCAAAATCAGCCCCGACCCGGTGAGGAACCAATAAACGCTATTGATAAGGCCTGTCACCTTCATGATGTTGCTTATAAAAGCAGCAATTTGCAACACAGGCATCTAGCAGATGTGAAATTAATTCATGCGTTAAATGCTATTCCTGATAAATCCTTCAAAGAAAAATTGGCTTCATTTTTGATAAAATCGGCTATGAAAAGTAAATTGATGTTAGGTGCTGGTAATTAATAACAACATGGAATCTATTTACTATTCCCCAAGAGGATACTGGAGGGGTAAATCAGCAATCCATAAACTCGCTAGCGCCGCAAAAGTGAAAAAAACCACTGCGGCTAATTGGTTATCCAAACAGGCACTATGGCAAATTTATCTACCACCGCCTAAACAAATTAATGTCTCGCATTTTGATGTAACCGGACCCAATGAAGTTCATCAGGCTGATCTATTATTTTTGCCACATGACCACGGTTACAAATACGCATTAACCGTAGTTGATATTGCAAGTCGATACAAAGAAGCAGAACCGTTAAAAACAAAATCGGCCACTGAAGTAGCTTCTGCATTTGAAAAGATTTATCGACGAGGTCCTCTGCACTGGCCAAATCTATTACAAATTGATCCTGGCAAGGAATTTCAGGGTGCAGTGTTATCAACAATGAAGCATCATAATGTCACTATCAGACGGGGGCATACTGCACTGCATCGTGATCAGGCAATTGTAGAACGGTTTAATAAAACCCTTGCTGAGCGGTTATTTGGATATCAATACGCAAAAGAATTCATCCAAGATAAAAGATCCCGTGAATGGGTTAAAAGGTTACCAGCTGTGATTACTGCACTGAATAACGAGATTACTAGAACAATCAACATGAAACCTATCAATGCGATTAAAAAGAAGTCAATACCTGAAAAACCACAAAAAGATTTCAAAGAACCAATTCTTGGTAGTAATGTCATTGTGAGGTATTTATATGAACCAGGAGAGCTTGAGGGTGGCAGAAAAATTGCTACTGATCCTATTTGGAGTGTTACTGCACACAAGATATCTAGTATAACACGATCTATGGGTAGACCTCCAGTCTATAAACTGGATTCAACTGCCCCACAGCGGGTTTTTACTAGACAACAATTACAAGTGATTCCTGACGATACTCAATTGCCACCGCATGGTCTTAACTAGCACCGTTGCGTCTATTGCACTCAAGACAAGTCAACATCACATTATTTCTGACATGACCGAGATTGTTATTTTTTCTGTCAACAGTGAATTGGCGAGGATCCTTATCCGAATACTGCCAACGCATTATACAATTGCAACTTGCGCAGTGATTATTCTGTTGTTTCTTCAAAGTGATTATTAATTCAGCATCAATGTCAAATTCTCGTTGTTTTTTTTTGTCCTGTTGTTTGTAACCGGAGAGTTTTTTATCAATCATTTTAACATCAATATCATCCATTGTGGTGTCATTATCATCGAAAACAATTCTTCGAAGTTGATCTATTCTTCGTACTCTGGATACTGAAAGATAGACTAAATTCGACCATTCTATGCGATTATCTACCATCCAAACAATTGTATCCGATATAGTCAATCCCTGTGAAGAATGTATCGTCGCTGCGTATCCTAGCGTCCATGGGGATTTATTAGCACGCAATGCATCTTCAACGACATTGATATCAACCAGCACAATATCATTTAATACGAGAATTTGTTTTTCACTTTGTCCTGGAATATCAACTTCAATGTTCTGTTTTCGTGTATCCGAAGGCATATAACAAAGAGGCACTGGAAGTGTTGCAAATTTTTCTTTATGCGTTTCAAATAACTTCATCTGAAGTGTATCCCTGACTATTTTTCTACTTGCAATGATCAAATCGTTTGGTCTCCACATTTCCCAGAAATCATTCATTGGAGTTTCCAAAATTATTTCACGGGCTATTTCACACTGGATTCTATCCGGTTGTAATCTAATTAGTTTCTTAAATTCTTTTAATTTTTCATCAAGTGATCTATGATCGGTATCAATTTCTTCATAATAGTCTACAAAACCCTTTAGCCATTCATGTGGGGATGCACCGACAAATGGTGGTGGTTGGCCGTGATCACCGCACATGACGATTTTTGTATTTTTCAATAACAACCACTCAAGAAATATTTTTAATACATCTTCTGACACTGTGTCTATTTCATCCCAAATGATAATTTCAGGAATAAATTTCTCTCCCATGCGCTCAGGAGTCCATTTATCTCCTTTCCATCTAAAGAAACTATGATAGGTACAGGCATTTACCCCTCTCTGTATCATTTCTCTTGCAAGTCTGTGAGTTGGTGTTAGCACAATCATGTTTGGATTTTTCCCACGAAATAACTCAATTGCCCGAGTTGTTTTTCCTGACCCACCACAGCCGTTTAAATAAACTGTTTTATACCGGCATATGGGATCAGAAATCGGTGGTGCATTAGAAAATTCTGAACACTGATTGCTTTCTAAATAATTATTTTCAATGGTAACATCTGCTGATTGAATATAATCATGAATCATTTCTTTCTTAATTCTCCATGACCCCCAATTCTCGTTGCCAGTAGCAGCAGAGAGGGTGAACCTCACAACTTTCCGAGCGTCGATTCGGAAATCTGAGGCTTCTGCCAAATAGTAAAAAAAATGGCGTCTATTCGATAAAATAAGATTTCCTTATATACGCCAACGTCGTTGTCATCCACCCTCTCTGCTGCTAGTGATTTTATCACTAGTGATTTCATCACTGGGTTAACAAAAAATAATAAATGATTTCAACCAAATATTTGATCGAGTCTTTAGGACGAAAATCATTTATGATGAAAGTCCTTAGGACTTTACAAACAAACTAATCGCTAACACCTCTTCTTGTAAATCAATCAGATTATTTGACTGGTCGGTGAGTTTGAAATTAATTCTCGTTAACGAATTATTATGGCATCGCATGTAGACAGGATTAATTGGGTTTTCAATAATTAGGAATCCTGGAGGAGCTGTTGGTGCAAATGAATAAAGAATATATCCCTGCTGAGCTTGATTTGATTGCTCTAGATTAATTTGATAGCTTCCTTCAATTGCATCACATACTAAATTGAGCGCAATCACCGTTGAAATATTCACATTATGAGGGGCAATATGCCTACCGCCACCATCTGGATCATTATTATACCTGAAGAGGACAGCTGAATCTGATTTTTGTAGCGCCTTGATATCGGTTTTAACAATTCTTGCTAGTTCATCAGCGTTGTATTTGGGAAACTTGAAATTACGCAGATTGTCCTCTGTGATATTATAATCGGTTAAGAATCGTTGTTTATTGTCGCTGTTGTCATTAATTATTGTTTGAATAATTAGTTCATAGATATATTTCATGTCCGATATAAGCTGATTTATTATTTCAACGTGTTTTTGCGATTTTGTTTTCCGTAGTTGTTCTAGTTGTGTGTCATATAATTGTTTAATCTCATTAAAATAACCACGGACGTCAGTTAGCGTAAATGAAATAGTAACAGATGAGTCGGTTGTTCTTTTAATGATAAAATCCCATTGCAATGTGTCTTTGTTGGTAAATATAAATCTATCGGCGATTCTTCCTTTTCTTATATCAGATAAATTATCTCGATAACTGGGATTGATTTCATGATATGATTGTATGTCCGTGGTTAAGTCGGTGGCGGATTTTTCCGGTGGTTTTTCAGGCCATCCTAACACTGTTCTTAACGAGCTGTTATATATATCTACAATGTATCCCTCTGTGCTTATTTCGATCGACGACGAGAGCGTCGGTTGATGAAGATTAATAGCTATTTTTGATTCTTTTCCAGTGATTGATTTTATTCTACGCTGAATTTCAGCATTGATTTGCTTAATTTGGTACGACCCAGTTGGTAACGAAACTGTTTCCCACTCTGGAGTACCATCGGGTTTATTCTTATACGAGAACACCAGTGTGTTATTGGGTTGCTGACCACTAAATGCAACCGATCTGATATTAGGCCAACTGTGATACACTCGTAGTTTTGCTAGCGCTATCTCCTTCACTGGGACCGGAGAGGGGAAATTCACACTGAATTCTGGATTCGTTGATGTTATTGATATCATACTCGTTTGTACTGGGTTCGTGTTCTCCACTATTCGTTGAAGTAATTCCATCGGTGTCGTCATCGTTGCTATACTCATGATTTATTTCTAATTTTGGTATCGAGGAATCATAAATACTGACCATCACTGAGAACTCACAATCTGGTAATGTTGATATTATTGAGATCATTTTTTGTTTTTTTGGGTTCGTGTTTTCTGATTCCATCGGTGTTGTCATTGTTATTATATTCATGTTGTCGCTCTAATTTCGATATCGCGGAATCAAAAATACTGACCATCGCTGAGAATTCACTATCTGATATAATCGTATTATCGAGTGACGACGATATCATCAATGATAATTGCGAGTATGCGGTTGATGCAATATGAAATTGAAGTAAGTAATTCTGCAGTTTACTCTGGCTGCATGATGATATCTTTTTTGCTATCCCGGTTAATATACCCCCGATTGTAGCCACCGCAGAAATGCAAATTGGAACTACGACCGGGACAATCATTGTAACCGATGCAAGTATTATTCCGGCACCAGTGAGAACGCTTGACACCGAGTATATAGTAACATCAATTGCGGTGATTCTTCGTCGGTATTTTTTTATTTTTATTTGATACTCCTCAGTGAGGGTTTTGAGTCTATTCTGAAATTCTCTGACCTGATCATAGCGACATTGCGTCGATGACAAAGTCATTGTTATTTTAAACCCGCTAGTGTTTTCAATTATTTGTCATCGTTAGCGGGAATTGTTAGTACTTCAGTCGGAAAAATGAGCTACGAGTTCTAAACACCAGGCTATTTTTGATCTAATGGTGGAGCTATCAACCGCGACGACATTAAAGCTTTTTTTGCGACCATCCATAATTAACGTCGCGGTGCCACCAGAGTAGGTTTTACCGTCCGCGATCATATTAAATTGATCGATAGAGATCCACGTTAGCCTGTAGATACCATCGGCCCATGTTGGCTTGTAGTCAGGGCCCACTATGCCGGGGAGACCCAAGATACCGATGGATAATGTAGTATAACCGTCTCTTATCCAATCCATGGTTCCATGATTAACCGTATACACGATATTTTTAACGCCCGTGTAGTGATGTGGAATCTTTACCTTTTCAGATATTCTTTTCAGGTTAAAAAGATCGTCGAAAATATCGAGATAATTTACCGTGATTCTGGTAGGATCTATTGTTTTTCCACTCTCCTCCCTGTTAGAGAAGAATAATGAAACCAGAGGGTCTTCAACTTTAAGCTCTGCTTGGGTTTTAATATGGTTGTCGATGTTAGAAAATTTCGTCGTGATATCTTGGAGGCTACTGCCCTCAAAGAACTTATTAACAATATCGCTGGTGTGCTTTTGTTTGTCAATAGCGCTTTTAATTTCCGCGAGAGTCATGCCTGTCAACGATGTGGTTTCAGACACAGGTGTTCTCCCTAAAAATTTATCCACGATGGTATTAAGTGTTGTTTGTCTCACCATAAACATATTAATATCTTTGAGAGTCCTTGTAGATGTAGCCGGGACACCAAAGAAATTATTAGCGATGTAGGCATTGTGAGTGTGCTTGCCGATAAACTCACTGATTTCAGCGAGAGTCATGCCAGCCACAAGCGGGGTTCCAAAGAACCTACCAACAATGTCGTTTGTGAGTTTTTGATCTTCGTTTACTTTAAAAATCTCGAGATAATTTGCCTTGATTTCTGAAGCAGTCATCATCCTTCCAGCTTCCTTGTTAGCGAAGAATGAATTCAACAAGTCTTTAATTTCAGCGAGAGTCATGCCAACCACAAGCGGGGTTCCAAAAAATTTATGTACGACATTTTTGCGAAAACTATTATAACCTCGTATATAATCATCCAGCTCACGGCCGTGGGCGGCAATCTTGTTGTCATGGGTGGTAATCATGTTGTCATGGGTGGTAATCATGTTGTCGTGGGCGGCGATCTTGTTGTCGTTGGTAGCAATCGCGTCGGTGATCGTAGACACAAGTGCGCCTGGTTTAAGTTGTCCATCGTTGGAATACAGTGCAATAGAGTTTTCAGCGGCAGCGCGATGCCGTATCAAAATGTCATTCACGGATATATTACTGCTTTTCAATTTACCCTGGCGATCTTGAAATACAACTATTTCGTTCGGGTCAACACTTGTTAAATTTAACGTCTCAGCGATTTCATCTTCTATTATTTTTTTTACATCCTCGATAGAACCCGCAGATGTTTCCTCGGTGGGTTCCAACATTGACAGAGGTTGTCCCCAAATATCGATCATTATTGTTAGCGTAACTTGTGTTTTCAATTTATTGATCCTTGTAATTTCCCACTCGTGTATTCGTTTACAATAATATGAGGTGGTTTCCACGGAGATCCAAAGGATTTTAATGAAATCTCCGCGAGGACATTTAATACTTCACGGCCGCATATCGGTGGATCATTTAATTGTTGTGTTGGCAGCGTGGAATAAAAAATCGGAAACCCTTTGAGTTTCATCGAGGAATTTATATACCGCATAAACTCGCTTGGCGGAGCTAACCCATATGAATCGAAATAGACAATCCCACGTGGATCAATCGCGTATGCAACCCAGTGAGTTCCCGATCCGCTGCTGTTATCAAGATTGATGATACCGGTTTCAACGTTATTTGGTTTTCTCGGTAATTGATCTCTCATAAAAACCCCTCTGAAGTTTTTTATCGCTAGTTTTTTAGCAGCATCAATTAAATCAAAATTGGACATAGGAACCATAGGTCCCTCAACAATAGGTTCCTCAACAATTGGGCCGGAAATCGAAGATTTCTGAATTAATAAACCGTTCCTGGTATTTTTCTTAGACCCGATCCGTTCACGGATTTGCCGCTGTACCATGAATACGGGGTTCCTGGTAGGTACAACCCCTTTCCCTTTTTTTTATACCCGGATCCACTTGTGGATCTACCGCGAGCGGATCCACCAGTTGCCTTTTTCAACGCCATCCCTGCTGCGGTCCCAACGGCTCCCAACGCTGCCGCCTTCGCCACCGCTGGGGCAGCCGCTGCAATCAATGCTGGTATTGCGGCTAACAATGGAAATATACCACCTGATTTTATCATGTTCGCGACTGCAGCTTTCGAAAATTCTATTTGAACTCCTCGCTTATTTTTCATTGCATCATTGAAATGTTTTATTTGACGATCCGTTAATGATATTTTATGTGTACCTCCGGACATCTGCGCTGGTTTTAACGTTATTGTTGTTCCACATTCCTTAGCGGATTTTGATTTTAATTTCTTGACCTGACCATCAGTCAGCTTGACACTAACAACACTATATGGCATTTTATTGTAAAACACATTTATTCTTTCAATTGATCTAATTGGGGAAATCCTATGGAAACTTTTCAAGTTTCATTTACAGATTTTCCACTGGTGCATCAACAAGTCTCATTCGTCCGCCAGCCCCTTCTAACAACATTGATTTGTCGCTGAGAATAACAGCAACCGCTCTATAATCAACACCACCAGGATCTATACGAGCCCTAAAATGTATATCAACAACGGATTGCCTTGTTAAATCAAGATGTTCCAGTGAAAAGTAATAAATTGGATACAAGTTCTTAAAATCGAGCTGAGATATTTGCAAACCAGTATCAACATTTTGATCACGGGCCATAAATGACAGCATCCGATGATACACACGTGCTATTTGGTTGTTTCCGTAATTAAGCTGTATATCCTCAGATGGTTCTTGTTGTCCGTTTATTCTCAGTGAAACCTCACTTACCCCTAACCGATCAAATATCATATGACTGCGTTCTTGGGAACCTAATCGATTCCGATTCTGCAGCGCTATAAATATATGACGTGGAGCTGAAACGCCTTGTTTTGATGCCAGGTGCCATGTTAATGTACCATTAACATTATCCTCTTTAGCATCAGTCGTTGTTGTTAGCCAACTTAGCAATGATTTACCACCGGTTTCCATAAATGAAAGTAGCCGCTCTTCCGTGGTAATTGATGGAGTCATTACTGGCATCCATAATACTATTTTACTCAAAACAACTTTACCATCAGCGGCACCAGTACGCCAAATTGCATCATTGTCATTGCCTTTTCGCACTAATGCGATTGTGTGTTTGGCTCCATAGATGACTTTTCTTACATTTCTGCAGAATCCAAATATGTGATGGAGTGGAATCGCACATGAAAACTTTTTCTCTTGTCCTTCCAATGCTAATTTTCGTGTTGCAAATCCTAAATTGAAATTACCATTAACACCTCCGAGAATATCAAACGCAGCTCCGGGTCTAGCTCGACGTTCTGGATTAGTTGCTTCTCGTTGATTATCAACTGAAGTGTCTTGCGGTGTTAACACTTTAATGTATTGAAGGTGGTCAGCGTTATCAGAGGTATCCTTTGCAAACATCATAGATGGACCAGCCGATCTTGTATAATCATCGGAGTATCTTGCTAGTCCGATTATTGTTGTTGCAACATCAACCTCGCGGTCTATTGATTCAATTTCTTTTCCATCAATGAGATATCTTGCACTTTCAAATAACGCCATTATACCGTTGTTGACGAAACCAACTCGGATATTTGAATCATTTGCATATGGGGTATCAGCTGCATCATTTGTTACAAGTTTTCCTTCTACTTCAATAAATGCTTCACATGGTAAAAAGTATTTACTGGTATCTTGAACTTGAAGTTCAATTCGCGATCGTAGGTCGGGTTGTATTGCATGATAGGAATAGTATTGATAATCGCGGACGGAATCATCCTTGCGCATTGGGGCTTCCATATCTAACGCGGGATCAGCTGTTCGTTTAAACATTTATAACATTACTAGCGTTTTCAATTGTGAAACTCGAAGAGTTTAACGCTAGCATTTTCATCTTTGTAATCATCGTCGTTGAAAATTCCTCGAATTTCTTTTTTGTTTCAAACCACTTCCTGCTATCGCGTTCATGATAGCGCTATCTGTTACCGGTGGTGACGAAGTCAATTGCGCTAGTTTTTCTTCCACTGCGTTATTTATTGCTTTGCTGATTTTTGCAGGCATCACTGTAGTTGATGGCAGCACTGGTGGTTTCACCACTGACGAAGTCATCGATGACGAAGTCATTCGTGGTTTCTTTCGCACCAATGATGCTATTTTATCTTTCGCGGCAGAAAATGCCTTTCCTGCAAGATTTCCAACGAAATTGATTCCCTTATCACGAATGATATCAATGGCTTTCATTGATAATTGTTTAGCTAACGGCGCCACCTTGGGAGCCATTCTTGTAAATAACCCCGCAATGGTATTGCCGAAACCATCTCCGTACCACGCGCGATAAACAGGCAATCGTGAGTTCACCACGTAGACACTTACGGGTTTATCATGGTTATAGTGTATAATCATCTTGTTATAAAACTAGTAGTTTTTCAATTAGTGATCAATCGCTTACATCCATAAGATTTTCATCGTTGTGATTTTCAACTAATTCAGCAATAAGTTCTCGATATACATTAATGTCCATGATACCACCAGCAAATAATCGTCTACAGATATCAGCGGCCTCGTTAATTATCTCGACGGAGTTATTTCCGGCTCGTTTCCCTCCGATGAGAACCTCTAACCGTGATATATCACTGAGAATGTTACCAGGACATGTCACGGTAGAGTCAAATACATCCTTTGGATTTTTAATCGAATATCCCTTTCCGCTTGTTTTCTCAGTTGTACCAGTTTCATCATACTCTTCAATTCCCCTTCTAAATTCTTTATATCCCAATTCTCTTTTATTTAAACGGCCAACCCCCTTATTCGTTTTATACAACCAATCAGCCCATTCATCTCGGCTTATTCTACTGTTTTTATACTCGTCTTTTAAAAAGTCTTTTCTGGAATGAAAGCTTTGGGCGGCAAAATTTCCAAAAATCTTATAATGTTCGGATTTTATTAATTCAGGTCGTTTGATTTCTGCTATAGCTCCTTCGGTGAGTTTGTCTATAAAGGAAACACCTCTTGGGGTGACGACATCAACAGGTTGTGGTTCAGGAGTGGAAACTCTTTGAGTTTCATCATCAATATCAGCTAATCGTTCATACTCACGCTGAGTTTTTATATCACTGGATAACTGTTGTATCCCTGCGCGTGTTTGTCCGGTCTCTGCTGCTATCTTTTCAAGCACACCAAGAACAGGCACTTCTCGTCGCTTGCCTTCCTTAGGAATATCTCCGTATATCGCTGCTTCAGTTGCTGTTTTCACATCGCTGGTCGCCTTAGTTACCGGGGCGAACAGTTGTTCACTTGACACAGAAAAGTCAGTCTGCGCTTGTTGTCGTTGTTGAAGTTGATCGCGAACTCTGTCTCGAACCAGTATAAACTTTTTAATTGCTGCTAGCCGCTCTCGGGCTAATCTAGTTGTAAGCGATTCACCAACCATATATTGTTTGTGAACTAAATTTTCAAATGTGAAATCCGGAGGGTTTCCATCATAATTAAAAGCTTAGTTATTAAATAACTTAGTTATTAAATAATGTACCATCAAGCTAACGTATTCATCTTCGACAGGGTTAAACTGTACGACGCTATTCGCGAGTGTTTCAGAAATAACATCGCTGGGGATTTCAGAATTGTAATATCTGAGAATGGCGATGAACGATTTGTGTTAACGACGCGGCAACAAGAACAATTACGTGAAAATGGAGGCGTCGCGGTGATTACTTGCTACTACGACCAGATCATCCATTATGCACATAACTGCATGAGCAAGTCCAGACTGATGAGTATCCTTTCAGGAGAAAATCCTATGTAACAAGTGTTACAAAAAACGCTAAAAAAAAATAAATAAATTATTTAAATTATTTACGAAAGCCTATATTATTTTTTAGTAACACTCACGTGGTTAAGATACGGGTCGCTCCTCGTTTAACATTTTTCTAAGATCACGAACTTTAGAACCAATTTCAGCTCGTTTTTGATATTCTTGGCCGAGCTTTTGACGTATTGCTTCAACGGTGCTAAATAGCGTTATAAATAAATTAATGTCGTTACCGTACAAACAACCATTAATGGATTTTTGAATTCCTTTCACGAGCCTGTACATCCTAGGTAAAACATAACGACCCTTACTAGACAGATATTCAATATCTTCATATTCCGAGGTAATCTTGTCAACGTCGAGACTTTCAGATAATAATACCCCTTTATTATTTAAATTTGAGATTTCAGCAATTATAGCATTTACATCATTGATATCCATTATTTATATTTTTATATAAATAAATTTATTTATAAATATAGTATACTGTATCTCTAATTAATAAAAATAAAACATATATGACAACACATCTTTGGAACTCCTTGGGTGCCTTCGCATCCAAGTAAGCCCAAGGGGGACCCGAAACATACATCTCCGGAAGGGAGGCCTAAGGTGGCAAACGCCATCTTAGACCGCCCAGAAGATATGCTTGGGGGGACGTCACAACATGGACGGCACAATGCCATATATTTCCGCTCGAGTGTTGCGGCAAATTTTAGGCATAACATATACTTAATTAACTTAATTAAGGATGGATTATAATTCAATGGAACGATGATGGTATGATGTGGGCGTGGTAAACCAAACCAACATGGCAACCCATGAAATCTCATTCATGGTTGCATGAGTTGGAAAAAAACACCAACCCACGCTACCGAGAATGCGATAGCATGGGTTGCCATGTTGGTTTGGCTGAGGGGGACCGCCCCCCCCCCCAATTAATAGAAAAAAACATCTTCCGTTTCGCCATCAAATAATGTATCTGCTATGGGGACCGAACACGTAGTAGTTGATAGCTATGTTTACAAGACAAACACGATACCATTACACCACGGACTAGTCATACAGAATAGAGATTTTTTAATATATATATATATATATATATATATATATATATATATATATATATATATATATATATATATATATATATATCTGATATACTTAACAATAAGAGATTTTTAAAATAGACAATTTTACTGTATCCATCGTATTTAGGAATATAAAATACTAAGTACACAAAAAAAAAATTAATTTAACTGTTTGTAAATATCAATCACGCATGCCTGCGTCAGTGAAATACCGATCATACAGGGTGGGAAACAGAAGTGTGTACTGAAGGTCACATGAATACCGATCAATATAGAGGAGAGGGAAGACATGTATACTTAACAATAAGAGATTTTTAAAATAGACAATTTTATGCTGCAACAATGAGAAATATTTTAAACAAAATAATACAGTTGTTTAATAAAACAGCGTTTTTATACTCTGTTATAATTCTCTAGATAAAATACATTCACATACAAGGAATTTTAACCACGCCCACCTACTTCAATGAATAGGAAACACTCGCGTTCTGGCTGAGCGAACATAGGTAATGCGTTAATTATAAAGAATTTCTGTACTGAAAGAACGAGTTAGCTGTCTGCTTTACTGCTAGTCCACCCACCCCACACATGAGATATGTAGATAAATAAAACTAATAATGCAGTTTTAGCCTACAAGTGACAATAAAAAGTTTTATTCTCTATCGAAAACTCATGCATTATATCTCCATTACAGTCACGTGGGCGCGCCTAGTCAAGTACAGGTAATATAGCAGGCGACAAATTCCTTTGACGTCATAATACAAGGGAACTTAGTAGGTAGGGTGTGAATTGTAGTGCGGATTTATCCATAAAGGATTTATCTCCCTTAAATAGTTTCAGTGTATACGAACTTTATTTTATGACCATTTTTTTTAGACAGAGATGTTTTAATGATTTTTTCAGCAACAAATCGAATTGAAGTACTACAAATATCGAAATATTTTCCAGCCGCATTTATCGACTGAAAGCTTCTCTCTTCATTATTTTCTAAATCAAACGATTTCACACCCTTGGGATGTTTCGCGTGCTTACCAGCGTTGCTTTTTAAAAGGTTATCGCGCTGCGAGACGGCTTGAAGATTCCCAAGACAATTATCAGTCTTCACGCCATTTATGTGATCAATCACAAGACCGTCTTCGATTAATCCGTAAAATGCTTCATAGATGGCTCTGTGACAGAGATACTTCTTCCTCCCAGCTGAAAACATCAAATAGCCCATATTATTCAGATACCCAACAGGTTCTTTGAGTCTGCGGTGCCTGACAACACCATCACTAGAGGCTTCGTAATTAGCAAGCACTGGGTGAGGTCTGAAATCTTGGCTCATTTGTATAATAATACTACTTGTCTAATTTATTATCTGCTTTAATTATAAATCTCTGGATATAATCTTGAGGGGTTTTTATTACTTTGTCCTTGATTTTATCAAGGATGACGGAGTCAATGATTCGTTTGTCATAGTAGCGTTTTAGTTCCCTGTATCGTTTACCCCCACAAGCAAGGCATAATTGCGATTTTCCTCTAACACCCACCCCACATTGGAGGCATGGGAGAGGGCCTTTTGAACCGTTTCTCACGCTTTGCATATGATACCCACAGAATTCACTTCTGCATGATTTGTTACACGGGGTTGTAGATCCAATCATTAGCCACTTGCAGTGATTCATTATACTATATTTTTCTATTTAAATACTTGTTTTAATTATAACATGGAGGAGTTCAAGAGATTATCGAAAATTAAGCCCTGGAAAAATACTAAATTCAATCTTGATAGGGAGTTCCAAAGATTATCGAAAATCAAACCTTGGAAAAATACTAAATTCAATCTTGATAGGGAGTTCCAAAGATTATCGAAAATCAAACCTTGGAAAAATACTAAATTCAATCTCGATAGGGAGTTCCAAAGATTATCGAAAATTAAGCCTTGGAGAAATACTAAATTCAATCTCGATAGAGTCTCTGATACACCAAAACGTTTAATCGGTGATAGAACTATACTCGGTAAAATCAGGGAGTGTTTTAATGAATTCTACCGAGACGGTGCAGCATACTGTTGGTCGACATTTCGAATTATTGATGAAGATGTCAATGTACCCATCATCGATGCTACTATGAACGATAAAAGAGCAGCTGAGATAATTTCACACCTTGGTGAAATTGCAAAGCAATTTCCATCCAAAGGATTTCAAGCAAAGCAATTTCCATCCAAAGGGGAAATTCAAAGATGGAAATCCAAAGGTGGAAATCCAAAGGATTTCAAGCAAAGCAATTCCCAACAAAGCAATTCCAATCAGAAGTATTTTTTCAGAATAAAATTCATTATCGAAGTCGAAGGCAAATGGATTATTAAGGATAAATTTGAACCAATCCTCAAGGATAAAAAAACTGTCATTGTAAGTAGAGATTCCAAACCAGGAATTCTAACTGGAATTGACAAACCATACTACGAGAGATCTTATCCCGTAACAGCAATCGTTTATGGGATATATCCGTTAAATGATAAACCCGATATCGCAAAACTAGCTCCTATGAAATATTCACCATTGACTTCGTCAAGGCTCAATTGTGTAGCAACACGGGTAATGGAACACTTCACAAATGCATCCCGAGGAAATAAACTAACTGATCTGCGACGTAGGAAAATAACCGAATGGGAACTGACAGTGAAACAGCACGGTGCAAAGATTTCTGATATAGCTAAATTAGAAACATCATTAAGATTTCCAATAACCGTTATGACGATAACCGGAGAAGTATTACACGAACCGAAATATAAATTACAAGGAGCGCCAATACAAATTATTGATCATAACGAACACGCGTGGACACCTGCAGTAACAATATTTCCACGAGATAGAACCGTGAGATATATCCCCCCGGAATTTTCCGGGGAATTTTCCGGGGATGTTTTCTATGAAGAGAAATTATTTGATGCTATTCATGCGTTGTGTAAAGATGATCCTGTGTCAGTGTGGTTACTTAGTAGTGCTGGTTCCGAATCAGGATTTGATCAATTTGTAAGACCAAATGGTGAATTATATCGCGTTGAAGAATTAGATAACAGAATGAGAAAAATCGCTAATGATTTTTCACCGGAGAGTTTCCATGAAAAACTACTCCCGGATAGTTTTACTATTTCTTCAGTGGTAGCTCACTTCGCAAGAGAAAAAAACTCCTGGCGTCCAACACGAAGTGATTTTCTCGAGGACGTTAAATTGAGTTGCATCGAATTTGGTCATGGAGGACTGTGGAATACAAAATACCATCGTGACGGTATGATTTCAATTGATATATCCACGTGTTATCCTGGAAGTTTTCTCGGGTATGGAGAATGTAGTAACTATTTTAAACGATTTGGACACCCCACGCATGAAATGACTCGTGTTGCGATTAATGGACCATTACCTGATTTTGATTTAACCGGATTCGCTCGTGTGATATCATTTGAACTCGCTACAGGGTTACATCCGTGTAGTTATGTTTGGCTCGGTAGACACCTATCTGAAAAGGCCTGGATGCCAATAGTGTTACTACGATATATGATTGATTGTGGCATGCTGATATCGTTGATTGTTTCCGAAGCTATTATATGCTATCGAGCTCAGAAAGAAGTTTGGCTACCACAACCCGATCTAGATCGTATAATCAGCGAACTACGAAAACAGTGTCCAGATTTCAATGAAGAAGAAATCATAAATTGGTCTAAGAAGTTATTTGAAAGTAAAAAAGAACAAGCAAAGGATTTTGGACGAAGAATAATCGGTAAATTTACCCAGGGTGGAAGATACGACAATGCAAAATTTTCCTCGCGGTTGATCATAGACGTCGCTGAATACGATTTTCTTGTAACGGATTTAACGAAACAGGGAAAACTTGTATCCCGTAAGGATGCTTTTCTATCCAATGGTGAGAAATTGGGTACGGTTGTTACCTACTGTGATGGATATAATTCCCAGTACACACATTTGAGAAGTTCAATGCTAGCCTATGCTTGCATTAATCTATTTTCGATGATAAATAGATTTCCTAATACCGCGGTTAGAGTAGCCACTGATTCGATGTACATACACAATAAGTACAAATCAGCTGTAGCGGCATTCACAGATCCGGAGGAAGCGTGGGGGCGTTGGCGATTTAAAAAGGAGATGCTACATGAGTATTGTGAATCCGCAGACGTTGCCATGGATGAAAAGTACTTAAAATGTGATGAGATTCAATCAGAATTTTCTAATGCACCACCGGTATCTGATCCAATATGTAGATACAAGACAGTTTATTTAAACGGTTGTGGTGGGTCAGGAAAGACAACTCGTGCAATTGAATTATATCGTGGTGGTGGAAATACTTGTATTTCTACTAACATGATTGTGTTAACACCGACTCACAGACTCGCCAGAGAGATGATACAGCGAGGGGTAAATGCCTGTACTTATCATAGTTTTTTTCGATGGAAAGGTGACAAATGGACTCCTGAGCGTATGGGTGATAAATTCATTCCTGAAATCATAATTTGGGATGAAATATGCACAGTGTCATTAGATGTATTAAAAACATTTCTTGAGTGGTTGTTAAACAAAAACACAAAAGTCGTCATGTGCGGTGATCACGGCCAACCACCACCATTTGTCGGTGGATCTCCACATGAATGGCTAAAGGGTTCTGTAGACTATTATGAAGAAATTAATACCGACCATAGATCACTTGATGAACAATTACGCGAGTTCAAAGCACTGCTTAGATTACAACCGGATAAAATCCAATGCGAAATAGCGCGTGAAATAATTTCAGAAACTCCTATGAATGATTTCTGGGAAACGTGGAGACCAAATGATTTGATAGTAGCAAGTAGAAAAATAGTCAGAGACACACTTCAGATGAAGTTATTTGAATTGCATAAAGAAAAATTTGCAACGCTTCCAGTACCGTTGTGTTATAGGCCTTCGGATACACGAAAGCAGAATATAGAAGTTGATATTCCAAGCCTGACAAAGTCAGGAAGTGAAAAGCAGATTCTCGTATTAAATGATATTGTGCTGGTTGATATCAATGTCGTTGAAGATGCATTGCGTGCTAATAAATCCCCATGGACGCTAGGATACGCAGCAACAATACACTCTTCACAGGGATTGACTATATCGGATACAATTGTTTGGATGGTAGATAATCGCATCGAATGGTCGAATTTAGTCTATCTCGCAGTATCCAGAGTACGAAGAATAAATCAGCTTAGAAGAATTGTCGTCATGACAGAGTCAGGTGGCGATGATGAAATCATTGGTGATGATAATGACACAACAATAAGTGATATTGATGTTAGCATCATTAATAAAAAACTCTCCGGTTACAAACAACAGGACAAAAAAAAACAACGAGAATTTGATATTGATGCTAAATTAATAATCACTTTGAAGAAACAACAGAATAATCACTGCGCGAGTTGCAATTGTATAATGCGTTGGCAGTATTCGGATAAGGATCCTCGCCAATTCACCGTAGACAGAAAAAATAACAATCTCGGTCATGTCAGAAATAATGTGATGTTGACTTGTCTTGAGTGCAATAGACGCCGGGGTGAAAGCACAATGCCTCTGGCATCGGGTGCTAATTAAGACCATGCGGTGGCAATTGAGTATCCTCGGGAATCACTTGCAGTTGTTGTCGAGTAAATCCTCGCTGAGGAGCAGTTGAATCCAGTTTATAGATTGCTGGTCTACCAGTTGATCGTGTTATACTAGATATCTTATGCGTAGTGACGCTCCAAATAGGATCAGTAGCCCTTTTTCTACCCCCTTCAAGCTCTCCTGGTTCGTATAAGTACCTAACAGTGACATTACTACCAAGAATTGGTTGGGAAACGCTAGCGTTTCTAGGGAAATCTTTTTGTGGTTGTACGGGTATAGACTTCTTTTTAATCGCGTTGATAGGTTTCATGTTGATTGTTCTAGTAATCTCGTTATTCAGTGCAGTAATCACAGCTGGTAACCTTTTGACCCATTCACGGGATCGCTTTTCTTGAATGAATTCTTTTGCGTATTGATATCCAAATAACCGCTCAGCAATCGTCCGATTAAATCGTTCGACAATGGCCTGATCGCGATGTAGCGCAGTATGCCCTCGTCGTATGGTGACATTATGATTTTTCATTGTAGATAGAACTGCACCCTGAAATTCCTTGCCAGGATCAACCTGCAATAGATTTGGCCAGTGCAGAGGACCTCGTCGATAAATCCTTTCAAATGCAGAAGCAACTTCAGTGGCTGATTTTGTTTTTAACGGTTCTGCTTCTTTGTATCGACTTGCAATATCAACTACGGTTAACGCGTATTTGTAACCACGATCATGTGGCAGAAATAATATATCAGCCTGATGAACTTCATTAGGAGCGGTCACATCAAAATGCGAGAATTGAATTTGTTTAGGTGGTGGTAGATAAATTTGCCATAGTTCCTGTTTAGATAACCAATCCGCCGCTGTAGTTTTTTTCACTTTTTCAGCGCTAGCGAGTTTATGTACTGCTGATTTACCCCTCCAGTATCCTCTTGGGGAATAATAAATTGATTCCATATTAAAATGCTAGCATTTTCAATTACCAGCACCCATCATCAATTTGCCTTTCATAGCTGATTTTACCAACCACGAAGCCAACTTTTCTTTAAAAGATTTATCAGGAATAGCATTTAACGCATGAATTAATTTCACATCCGCGAGATGCCTGTTTTGCAGATTGCTGCTTTTATATGCAACATCATGAGCATGACACGCCTTATCAATAGCGTTTATTGGTTCTTCACCGGGTCGGGGTTGATTTTGATCATCAAGTCTGATATCTAATCGTGTTCCGGGACCACAGTAGCTATATCCTGGAAGGTGCTTTTCTCCGGGGTACTTTGCCCATGGGGTTCCAGGGAGCTTTGTCAATTTGGCTGCGATATCACCTCCTCGTTTTTTTTTAAAACATCTCCGGATTGTAAAATCTTTGATTTTGTAGAAATAAATCTAAACTTTTTTATACCACATGTTGCACATCTACCAGTTAGTGCTGATCTGTTATTTTTAGTTGTAACCGTCGTCACATCATTTGTGCTAGTACGCGTTTTACACTTCACACAATATAGATCCATAATTTATGTATAGAGATATGAATATAATTGATTTTTCAGCGACTAAAATAAGAGAACCAGTTAAGCATCATGCAGCGCTACCAAACTCTATCCGCGCAATTATAATCGGGCCATCTGGATCCGGTAAAACGCAATTGTTGCTCAATTTAATAATGAGATGGATGAAGTGGGATAAGTTGTATTTAATTGCCCCTAGCGTAGATGATCAACGATGCTATGAAGTGTTAAAGGATTTTAACGAGAATGCATCAGAAATTAAAGGTGAGAATACCATTGATTTTATAACTGATATTGACGAGGCGCCATCCGTGGATGACCTTGATGGGAGCATTAACAATTTAGTCGTATACGACGATGTGATGTTAGACAATCAAAAAAACCCAGCTAGAATATTTTCCCGGGGGCGTCACAAAAACACTGATGTGATATATGTCACTCAACGCTACACTCAGATTCCAAAAGTGATCAGAGATAACTGTAATATTCTTGCTGTGTTTAACGGCGTTGATACACATACGCTACGAAATATTTGGCAGACATGGTGTTCCGATATGGACTTCAATCAATTTAAAAATTTCTTTAGTCATGCTCAGTCAACCCCGCATGGATTTGTAACAATAAATTTACATGATCCTCGGACACGATATCGTATCGGACTCGATCAAATATTTGGTTGAAATCATTTATTATTTTTTGTTAACCCAGTGATGAAATCACTAGTGATAAAATCACTAGCAGCAGAGAGGGTGGATGACAACGACGTTGGCGTATATAAGGAAATCTTATTTTATCGAATAGACGCCATTTTTTTTACTATTTGGCAGAAGCCTCAGATTTCCGAATCGACGCTCGGAAAGTTGTGAGGTTCACCCTCTCTGCTGCTCCAGTAGCCTTGAAATCAGCTATTTTGCTATTTATGTAAAATGAATCAGTGGCAACTCTAACTGCGGTGGTAGGAAATTTATTGATCATTGAAAATAAATTAATAGAAGCATAACCAAGCATAAAAGCTCTTAAATGTGTGTACTGCGGATTGTATCCATCATTGTAAGTAACAATTGTACCCAATTTGGTTCCATCGGACATAAATGCGTCCTTACGATTGACATATAGGCCTTTATTCGTTAAATCCGCGATTACAAAATCGTATTCAGCATTGTCTATAATCAATCGTGAAGAATATCTCGTATTGTCGTATTTGCCACCCTGAGTGAATTTACCGATTATTCTTCTACTGAGATTTTTTGCTTCATTGTTTCTGATTTCAAATAACTGTTTGGACCAATCCATGATTTGTTGTTCATTAAAATCAGGAAACAGTTTTCGCTCATCGCTAATTATTTTTTCTAGATCAGGTTGTGGTAACCAGACTGATTTCTGTGCTCGATAGGATATAATTGCTTCACTGACAATTAATGATTTTAACATCTTACAATCAAGCATATACCGTAATAACACTATTGGCATCCAGTGTTTTTCAGACATGTGTTTACCAATCCAAAGATAACTACACGGATGAAGTCCTGTAGCCATTTCAAATGATACCACACAAGCGAATCCGGTTAAATCGAAATCAGGCAGTGGTCCATTAATAGCAACACGGGTCATTTCGTGTGTGGGGTGTCCAAATCGTTTGAAATATTTCTCGCATTCTCCATACCCAAGAAAACTTCCTGGATAACACGCAATCATATCAACGGAAATAACGGTTTCAGCGTCATATTTTGTATTCCATAACCCTCCATGGCTGTATTCAAGACAGGACAATCTGACATCTGATAAAAACTCACTTCGGGTTGGTTTCCACGCGTTTTTCTTTCTAGCAAAATGTGCTGCAATTGATGGTACTGTAAAACAGTTTGCTAATAATTGATCGTTGTCTTCCCCGTCCCCAGAAAACTCACTAGCTAGTTGTTTCATTTGATTATGCAGTTCTTCAGTACGGTACAATTCTCCGTTAGGCCTTACAAACTGATCAAATCTACATTCTTCGTCTGAAGTACTATGAAATAGCCACATTGACACAGGATCGTTTTTACTCAAATGGTAAATAGCATCAAATAATTTCTGCTCTGAAAAAAACTCTTCGGTTTGGGGGATATATTTTACGGTTCTATCCCGTGGGAATATTGTTACTGCAGATGACCACGCGTGTTCATTATGATCAATAATTTCAATTGGGTTTCCTTTTTTTGATTGATATTTCGGTTCTTTTAATACTTCTCCGGTGATTGTTCTTCCTGATATTGGAAATCTCAATGATGTTTCTAATTTAATTATATCCTGAATTGTTGCCCCATGCTCTTTTACCGTATTCCCACTCGGTTATTTTTTTTCGTCTTAGATCAGTTAGTTTATTTCCCCGGGACGCATTTGTGAAGTGTTCTATTATTCGTTCTGCTACACAATTGAGCCCTGTCGAATATTTCATGGGTGCTAGTTTTGCAATATCAGGTTTTTCATTGAGCGGATAGATCCCGTAAACAACTGCTGTTACAGGGTAAGATCTTTCGTAGTAGGGTTTGTCAATTCCGGTCAAAATTCCTGGTTTTGAATCCTGATTCACAGTGATAGTTTTTTTGCCCTTGAGAATGGGTTCAAATTTATCCCTAATGATCCATTTTCCATCCTCACGGATAATGAATTTGATTCGGAAAAAATGACTTTTTTCCCCAAGACGTGAAATGATCACTGCTGCTTTTTCATCATTCATGGTAGCGTCAACAACACCATCAATTCGAAATGTTGACCAACAATAAGATGCTCCATCACGCTTGAATTCATTAAAACAGTCTCTGATGGGTTTATCAAGAATTTTATTCTTGGGTGTATTAGAAACTATATCAAGATTGAATTGAGCATCTTTCCATGGTAATTTCTTGTTACGTTTTTTAGGTCTATCGCGATTAAATTTAGGATTAATTTTCAACAATCTCTTAAACTCCTACATGTTTCTGTCTACTACACGTTTTTTGGGTCTATCGCGATTAAATTTAGGATTAATTTTCAATAATCTCTTAAACTCTTTCATGTTTCCGTCTCTTGGAAGTTTGTTACGTTTTTTGGGTCTATCGCGATTAAATTTAGGATTAATTTTCAATAATCTCTTAAACTCTTTCATGTTTCCGTCTCTTGGACCTTTGTTTCCGTCTCTTGGACGTTTGGGTCTATCGAGATTAAATTTAGGATTAATTTTCAATAATCTCTTAAACTCCTTCATGTTTCCGTCTATTGGACGTTTTTTGGGTTTATCGATATTAAATTTAGGATTAATTTTCAATAATCTCTTAAACTCCTTATCAGTATTGAATTTAGCATTTTTCGAAGGCACTCTTCTTAACTCCCTCATGCTATACTAAAAACAAGTGTTTAAATGAAAGATTTATGTATAATGATTCACTGCAAATGGATCAGTCACTGAATTAGACAAATAGTATAGTATACGAATGACCCAAGAATTCAGACAGCACCCTGTGAGTACAAATTATGAAGCATCCAGTGATGGTGTTGTAAGACACTGTAGACTGAAGAACCCAGTTGGGAGGGATAATGGTATGGGGTATTTGATGTTTACTGTTGGAAAGAAGAAATATTACAATCATCGTTTCGTATTTGAATGTTTTAATGGATTGATCAAAGATGGTTTTGTTATTGATCACAAGGATTCTAATCCAAGGAACAATTCTTTATCAAATCTGCAAGCTATCACACAGAGTGAGAATTTGAAAAGAGGAAGGACTGGCACTTGTTCAAAAAAAACGAGACCAGTAAAATCTTTGAATACAACAACTAACGAAGAGAAAATATTTAAATCAATATATGAAGCCGGCAAGTATTTCAATATTTGTAGAGCCTCAGTACAATTCGTTGCAGAGGAGGTTTGTCGATCTGCTATTTCAAAAAAGAACGGACAAAAAGTTCAATTTAGTTATGTATAATGCGTCATATTTTTCAATTAGAGATATGTCATGTTATAGAATAATGAATTCTGAAAACATGAAACATAGTTGAAATAGCAAAATTGAAAAATCAGGATATCAAACTATCAGATGGGTTAAATCCTGATCAAATTGTGTCTGATTTTCAGGATATAGAATACGGAGTTAACAACAATAAATATATGCTACCAAAGAAATATGCACTCATCAAAAGAATTCAGAATTCTATTAGAGACTCTCTTTCATTTTCCAGTGACATCAGTGTGTTCGTTCCGTTGTATACTATCGTAGAACGAATACGAAAAGAATTAGGTAACGAATACGAATTGAAAAAAGAAGTCAACTCTAAAATTAGAAACCTACGAGCATTAATTCAAGAAAATTGATTGCCCGACCATTGATTGCCCGACCATTATCATTTTTTTTAGCCGACCTTCAAGAGAAAATGTCAAAAAATCAGTGATAGATGATCAAAAATAGAATGAGGGAAGTGACAGTATTATTTATTTTATGTACAATTTGGACACTTCCCTCAAACATGATAGAAGGTGTTTTATGATGAAATAACACTTCCGTGGTGGTGTTAAAATCAGTGAATAAAAAATATTTCACATACACTGAATAAAAAATCGATGGATGGTTCTGTCGATATGATCAATGGAAAAGTGAGGAAAGTGACAGTATTATTATTTTATATACAATTTGGACACTTTCCTCATACCTGATAACACCCTCAGAACATCAAAATAAGACTTCCATGACCGTATCAAAAATCATCCGACATGTCAAAATAGAAATGTGGAAAGTGTCAGTATTAATTATTTTATATACAATTTGGACACTTTCCACATAAATGATAGAAGGTGTCTCACGATGAAATAACACTTCCATGATCGTGTTAAAAATCATCCGACATGTCAAAAAAGTGGGAAAAAGTGTTTTACAATTGAAAAATTGTTTCTGATTTCAAATAATGGTCAATGAAGCATTAACAACCCGATTGACTCGTGAACGATTAGATGCAATTAAGAGCTTTGTACCAATTCGTGACTCTGTAAGAAATAAACTGCAACAACGACAGAGTTTACAAACTGATTTTGCTGCGGGGTCTGAAGAGTTGTTTAAACCAGTAACCACAGCAACGAAAGGGGTAGAGCGTGCTATACTGGGAGATGATCCTGACGGTAAAAGAAAAGAAGAAGGTCTTATTTCTGTACTTGAAAAACTAGCAGCGAAAACTGAACAAACTGAACAAACTGAAAAAACTGAACCACCTACTAATCCGAAAAAAACGACTGTTTCTCTGTTGAATAAATTTACTGATAATGCTAAAACATTAATAAAACAATTTAATTTATTCAAACCAAAGGATTAACGAGCTTTTGGTGATTTTGCTGCTCAAAGCTATAATTCAAAAAAAGATTTTTTAAAGGACGAGTATAAGGATGATAGAATATCAAGTAATGATTGGTCCGATAATTTGTATAAACTAAATAAAGGGATTGGTCGTTTGAATAAGGATGAGATGGGGTACAAGGAATTTCAAAGGGGAATTAGTAATTATAAAAGAGAACAAATAGAAGAGCGACAACGAGAATTAGAAGAACGACGTCAAACACCAACACGTAGACAAACAAGAAGACAAAAAAAAACAAGAAGAACCTGATGATGATGATGATGATGATGATTTAGAAAAACTAGATGAAGCAGCTGGTTATGGCGGAAGTGGATTAGGAACATGTCCTGATAGTGTTATCAATGATATATCACGATTAGATGTTTTAATCGAAGGATTCCGAGCTGGAAATAATTCACCGGAAATAATTAATGAAGCAGCTGATATCTGTAGACGGTTATTTGCCGGCGGTATCATGGATATCAAAACATATCGAGATTTCATTGACGAGTTAGCAAATGGGTATCACAGCGATTGACAAATTGTTTTACAATTGAAAAATTGTTTCTGATTTCAAATAATGATCATACATTACAATCATGATAAACCAATCCCCGTCTATGTAGTTAATTCACGGTTTCCAGTTTATAAAGCATACTATGGAGATGGTTTAGGCAATACCATTTTAGGATTCTTTTCAAGAATGGCCCCAAAAGTGATGCCGTTAGCTAAACAATTAGGAATGAAAGCAATTGATGTTATTCGTGATAAGGGTATTGGTGCTGTTGGAGATCTTGCCGGAAAGGCATTTTCAACTGCGAAGAATAAAATAAAATCATTAGTGAGGCGAAAAAAGAAACCGTTACCGTCTACAGCAGAAATGCCTGCAAGTGTTAGTAAAATAATAAATAACGCAGTAGATGAAAAATTAGCGTCGATGGCTTTAACCCCCGACCCAAATATGATAGCGGGAAGTGGCTTTAAAAAACTACGTCGATGAAAATGGAAAATCGTTTACGATTTTACGATTTAGACTCTGATAAATAGAATAAAATGTTCAAAAAGTCACCTGATCCAGCATTTGATATAGACGCCCCAGTCCCCAAGAATGATTCTGTACGCGATTATCAATATTACGCCTATCATGCAATAGACTCAAATAGTCGAGCAAGAATTGATCTTCAAGTCCATGATACCAGTAAATACTTTTTGCCCTGTGAAGCGTTTATTGAAGTAGAAGGAGAAATTGTAACAGCTGCTGAGACTCCTACTGTACCAGCACCGTATCCAGCTGGTACTCAAGTCGGTTTTGTCAATAATGGTATTATGGCGTTATTTGAGAGTGCAAAATATCTCATTGATGGAAAAGAAATTGAGTCGATAGATCGTAATGTTGATGTGGCTACAACAATAATCGGGCTAGCAAGATATTCTGATGATTATACAAGATCAGCAGGACCTTCTATGATGTTTGCAAAAGATGTTAAAAATACCGCTGGAGGAAATCAATTTGTCGTAAGACGACCAAAGAATAATGCTGGTACCGCTAATATTGATGCCGAGGATATGATTATAAACAACGATGCTAATTTCAATCTAGGAGCTGCAACACGTATTTTAATGTTGGAAGGGCGGCGTAAATCATTTTCATGCGCGATTCCACTGCATCATATATTTGGATTCTGTAGAAACGTCAGAAAAGTTATCTACGGGGCGAAGCATACAGTATCGCTTGTACGAAAGAGTGATGATAATGACGCAATTTGGAGGATTCCAGCAGACAATGCAAATCCCAATGCTGATGCTGGTAAAGTCAATTTAACAAAAATATCATTGTGGATGCCAGTGTTGACTCCAGCAATTACCGCAGAAGAACGATTACTATCATTTATGGACCAAGGAGGAAAGTCGTTGTTGAGTTGGTTATCAGTGAGTACAGATGTGAAGCAATCAGATATTAACGGGTTATTCACGTGGAATTTAGCATCAAAACAAGGTGTAGCTGCACCACGTCATATATTTATTGCGTTACAGGATAACACACGAGTTGGCAATCAACTCTCCAGCCATATGATATTTGATCAGTTAGGTGTGAAAGACGTCTCACTGAGAATAAACGGCCAACAGGAACCATCTGAAGATATACAACTTAATTACACAGAAAATCATATTGCACGAGTTTATCATAGATTGTTGTCATTTATGGCACGTGATCAAAATGTGGATACCGGTCTACAAATATCACAATATGATTTTAAAAATCTGTATCCAATCTATTACTTTTCATTGGAACATCTTGATTTAACAAGACAATCTGTTGTTGATATACATTTTAGAGCTAATGTGACTCGTGGTGCTATTGCTAATTATAGAGCGGTTGCTGTCATTCTCCGTGATAAATCAATGCTACTTGAAGGTGTTGGAGGAAGAATGAGAGTGGTAGATGCCCCAGTAGAAAATCTTTGATTGATTTTCTCGATTTTTCATTGAAATTGTAAACGATTTAGAATCAATCTGTTATGTATAATGTCATATAGTGTTATTAGTGTTGCGTTAACTCCTGGTCAAATAAAAAAAATTGCAATCAGAATCGGCTAAAAAATGTGGAACCACAATCACGTTGAAACCTAATCAAATGACTGGTGGTGCAAATAAATTATCGCTGACAACTCGTCAAATAAAACATTTCAATGATGCACTTGTAGCAAAAAAAAAAAGGTGTTCAGATTACTCTTTCTGCGGCTGCTATCAAAAATATGATGAAAACAGGCGGTATATTCCCGTTGTTAGCTGCAATACCAGCATTGATTGCAGCAGCAGCCCCAGCAGTGGTTAAAGCAGCGGCGATAGGAGCCGTTGGTACTGCAGCAGGAATGGCACTAAAAAAGGCAACTGGACAAGGATATAAAAAAAGGGAAAGGGTCTAAGACTACCAGGAACCCCGTATTCATGGTACAGCGGAAAAGGTCTAAGACTACCAGGAACCCCGTATTCATGGTACAGCGGAAGGGGTCTAAGACTACCAGGAACGGTTTATTAATTGAGGAATCTTTGATGGTTCCAATGTCCAATTTTGATTTAATGGATGCTGCTAAAAAACTAGCGATTAAAAATTTCAGAGGTGTTTTTATGAAAGATCAATTACCACATCAACCAAACAAAACTGAAACAGGTATTATTAATCTCGATAACAGCACCGGACCTGGTACTCACTGGGTTGCATACGCTATTGATCCACGTGGGATTGTCTATTTTGATTCATATGGATTAGCCCCGCCAAAAGAGTTTATGCATTATATAAAAAAATTTCCAATGAAGACTTGGTATTCTACGCTACCAACACAACAAATCAATGACCCACCAATATGCGGCAGCGAAGTATTAAATGTCCTTAACGCTATTTCAGCATCTAGAAAACCACCTCATATTGTCGTAAATGAATACACTAGTAGTCGCTGGAAATCGAAACGATTTTAAAGAGAGAAAGAGTTTTACAATAACATGATTGATATTTGGGGAAGACCTCTGAAACCCAAACCCGATGACACTGCAACCGGTGATATAAAAAAAAATTAAAGATGAAATCGCTGAGACGTTAAATTTAACAAGTGTTGACCCGAATGAAATAGTTGTATTTCAGGACAAACAGGGTAAATTGAAAACTAGTAATATTTCTCTGGATGATATTTTAGTTAAACAACGACACGCAATCGAGGATACTATCGCGTTATTTTCGGATCAGGGTAAACTCAAACCGGGTGTACTTTTTTCGACGATTACAGATCGATTTAAAACTCTCAACGATTCTGCGTTGGAACTAGCAACACTTCAATCTAAAACCGAAGAACACATAAAACAGTTTACCTCATTTCGTAGAAATATCATTGATAAATTTATTGGAACTACATTCGATAAAATTGAAATAAAACTCCCTGATATTAAAAAATCCATCGATGAGACGAAAATCTTCACCGAGGCCATCAAAAATGATTTTTCGAGGATGATAACAATTATTGAAAAAACAAAAATTCCTCATGAGAAAACCAACAATGTAGTATACACTATCCAACACGGATCATTTGCCTGGACACCTACAAATAACAAATTAAATATCACTGCAACCGTCAAGGGTATTTATCGATTAACACTAGTAACACCATTGACTCAATTTAATATTTCATCGTCCAGTTCATCCGGGGTCAATAATACGATTTCAACGATCATCGACAAGAATACAACTGAAAAGTTCACGATAATAGCTACTGATAAAAATTTGGTTAGGGTTTCAACAACATGGTATGTGGAATTCGTAGCAGATTTAAGTTGAAAATTGAAATCGTAATTGAAAACGCTAGCGTTTTTAAAATAAAAAATGATTTCATCATCGCAATATCGTTATGATCAGGTCAGAGAATTTCAAACTAGACTCAAAACCCTGTCTGAGGAGTATGCAATTAAAATTAAAAAATATCGCAGGAGAATTACCGCAATTGATGTTACTGTGTACGCTGTGAGTGGTGTAATCACCGGAGCTGGTATTATACTGTCTTCAGTAACAATGATGGCCCCGATAGCTGTTCCAATTTGCATTTCTGCGGCAACAACAATCGCGGGAATAATTTCAATAATCACAAAAAAATATCATCATGCAGCCAACGGAAACTACAAGACTACATAATTCGATTTCATGTTGTGTCCACTGCATGCTCGCAATTATCCTCATTGATATCGTCATCTCTCGATGATACAATTATATCAGAGAGTGAGTTTTCAGCGATGGTAGATATATATGATTCTGCGATGTCAAAATTAGAAATACATCATGAATATAATAACAATGACAACACAGATGGAATTACTTCAACAAATAGTGGAGAACACAAACCCAGTACAAACCAGCATGATCTCAATAACATCAACGAATCCAGAATTCAGTGTGAATTTCCCCTCTCCGGTCCCAGTGAAGGAAATCGCGCTAGCAAAATTACGAGTGTATCACAGCTGGCCAAATATTAGGTCAAAATCATTTGGTGGTCAACAACCGAATAATTCACTGGTATTTGCAAATAAGAATAAAGACGACGGTACCCCAGACTGGAACGTTGTTTCCATACCAGCAGAGTCATACCAAATCGAACAAATCAATAATGAATTCGCGCGTAGAATAAAATCGATTACTGGAAAAGAATCAAAAATAGCTATAACGGTTCATGAGCCAACACTATCATCTGCCATTGAAATAAGCACAGAAGGATACGTCGTAGATATCTATCAAAGCTCAATAAGGACCGTACTAGGATGGCCTGAAATCCCACCCCGGGAAAAAACCGTTAAATTACCAGAACCACAAAAAACCGATTATATCACCGACAGGATAAAATCTGATAATCCAGTAAAAAGCTATAGCGATTATGACAAATTGTATTTTTTTATTGAATTGGTAGATCCTCCCACTAAGAAGATCTACCACTATCTTCGACCGGATGACATCACTGTAAATTTCGGAGCGATGAATAGCGATATTTCGTTATTGTTTATATCCCTTAGATCCGGCACTCTCACCCGAGATGAATTTATCAGCGTTGTAGAAACATGTAACAAAATCATCAATGACATGGAAACATATAATGCACAAATCATTCAAGAGGTATTAGGTGACAGTAATCCTAAAACAAGAGATTTATTTGCAACAGACTATAAGATCCGCATAGAAGATATTCCAACATTCAAACTACCAGGATATAACGTACCACAACTAACAAAACATCTCAGTGACACCATCGATGAAGGTTTCAAAAAAATCCATGACAAATGGAAAAAAGCAGCATCACAACCACAAACAACTATCCTGACACACAATAATGACCCAGATGGTGGTGGCAGGCATATCGCTCCGTTCAATGTGAATATTTCATCGGTGATTGCGCTCAATTTAGTATGCGATGTTATTGAGGGAAGTTATCAAATAAATTTCGAACGATCAAATCAAGCTCAGCAGGGGTATATTTTGTATTCATTTGCACCAACAGCCCCTCCAGGATTTTTAATAATTGAGTCCCCGGTGAATCCAGTCTATATGCGATGTCATAATAATTCATTAACCAGAATTAATTTCAAACTCTCTGACCAGTCTAATAATCTGATTAATCTACAAGATGAGGTTTTACAAATAAGTCTGTTTGTAAAGTCGTAGTGATTTTCGTCCTAAGGATTGGATCAAATATTCGGTTGAAAATCGAATGGAGGCTTAGTCATTTTTTTGATTTCATTGATTTCATTATTATTTTTTGCCTGATCATTGATTTTTTTTGGACTGATTTCATCCTAATCCATGAAAACTTGTATCCGATTCACCACATCTTGGCCGTAGAAGCCTGATTTCATTGAAAACTTGTTTAAAAATGTTGTCCGGCTCGCCCCCTCTGCTGCTGAGAGAGAGAGAGAGAGAGAGAGAGAGAGAGAGAGAGAGAGAGAGAGAGATGACCATAGATATGTAATTTTACCTAAATCTACTTTATTATCCATTACTGAATCTTTATTTTGGAAAAAAGAGACAAGGAATCGCGGTAAATAGAATCTAACGAATTATTAAAAATCGGGTTATCCTGCAATTTTATTAAGAAAATTATCAAGATTTTTTCCAAAGAATTCAAGATCAAAAGTCTTTCATTTTTCGCCGTTCTACATTCTGAATTTCATTTGTAAATATCATTATCATAGATACAACAGCTGAAAATATGTGTATGTACAAGAACAATTGAGTTACTAAGATGTAACCGGAATTAACATGCTGATGATAAGGTCATTCCTTGAAACTTAGACTATTATTTCCAGGTAACAACTTGCCTAGAACACGGACATTTTTCCCAAACATGCGTAATTTATTATCGGTTATTTCTTCTGCTACAGTTTAAATTTGAGTTGGATATAACTGAAAATACATACTAAAATTATTATGGTCATATTGTGCCTTAACAACAACCAATTTGTGACATTCAGATTGAGTTTAGCTGATTTAAAAGGACTGTATAGCATTCCCTTGTCAAGAAACTGTATACATTGATAAGGTGTGCCTGCCTACTGTGTGTATACAACCACATTATAGTCCCCCGACTATGATCGTTTAACTGGCGGAAATTTGTTTTTCACGCTTTCCTGTTTCAAGTAAAAACAATAACTGTCTAAAATACTTATTTTCCTAATTTAAATTACACCTAGGTACTCAGATTTTGGTGCTAGGTCTGACATTATTTACATTGTTATTAATATTTTAATTGTGGGCTCTATACTAGATCTCATTTATCTAATCTCCTCATGTCACAAATACAGGACAATCAAGCATCGACAGCTTGGAGAAGAAACACGTAAATCGCAGTGAACACATTTTATTCAATATGGTGTCCATTATTATTGGCACTTTTCTCTTCGCGTGTATAGTTCAGGTAAGTAGATAAAAACAAACCACCGATTTTATCTTATAAAAACAAGCGATGAAACATCAAATCTGTTGAATACATTAATAGATATCGTTCGTGATCGTATATACTTCATTTGTTATTTACATTCGACGTAGTGAAAAATTAGATATTAACAATCGTTTTTTTAATGTGAAAATAAAGCTATTTTATCAGCCGATTTACGAACACTTTTTTTCAAAAAATTCATAACAAAATGCTTGCATTGTTTCCAATTCTCTTGGAATATCTTGACATGTATGCATAGCATGCGTTTCATTTGCACATTCCTTCCTAGAAGTGATAAGTTTTAAGCAAGTTTTCAACTCAGCCAAACGAAGGACTGCCTCATTGTATTCAGTTTCAATAACTATGCTATAGTGAAATTCCTTGATTAAAAACATACCTTAACTTTTCCAAACGCTGTAGCTCAGATAATGAAGTGATGGACTCGTGATGTAAGGGTAGAGGGTTCAATACCAACCAAGGCTAGCCTGGTTTGGACGTTTATGTGTATCATTGATAAAGACACTAAACGCCCATTTTCTCAGCATGGTATAGCTAAAAATGTCTTGAAAGGACCTTTAAAAACCAATCAACCATTGCTTGAAATGACCTTTCAAAACCATCCAACCGTTGTGTTATGGGGCCAAATCTTCAAAATTTCAAAAGGATCCTGAATTTCCTCGGAAGAGCAAGAAAGCAAAAGTATATTAGTCTATTTACTCAAAGTGTGAAATATATTGGTATACTTCAAAATAGGTAAATCTACGTATCTGGTCATACTGTCCATATTTTCTAGGAAATTTGACAAACTATTACCAAGGATTACAGACGCGAATATAATTCCTAAAGTGTGCACATAAAAAGGTATTCCAAATTAGGGTTTTTGCTGGAAATATGTACGGTACGCATATACAATGATTAATCTGATAAAGGTGCAGTTTAAAATCAAAGTAACATGATTATTTTTCCTTTTCTGTTTAAGCCTAATTCAGCAGCTGTGTCATGTAACGACTCCACTGACTGTGCCCCTGGTGAATGCTGCGTGTCGGATGTACGTCCTAGGGGAAAACGCGATATAAGCTTCCGGTCGACGTTAGGAACGTGCCAGATGATTGGAACGGAAGGCTCACGTGCGTAAATTTCATCCCATAAAGCATGTATGCTTCTACCGAATCTATAATGCATATATTTTATGGAGTGGATAAAAATTATTGTGTTTTTCACCCACGACATTGAATATATCCGACATTGAATGGGAACAAGCAAATTTAATTTTAATTTTATACTCAGATGTATAGGCTAGCTATATGTACTAGAAAGAGGTCAAATTATTACATTTCTTACTGTTTCAACGAACGATAATGCCAGTTGTTATACCGGTTATCTTCTGCTCTATATATTCACAACAAGAAGAAGAAGAACAACAAAAAGAACACATAGCAGATGTAACATAAATCTCCTTACTAATTTAAGGTTTTAAAAAAAACATTGAGAAATTAACCGAGTTCACCAACATGGCGTTAGGCAATGCCTACCACACATATGCTGTTATCTTTGCCTACAATTTACCTTTATCTAATAGGAAGGATACTTCTATCCATTCACGCGCGACCTTTTAAGGAAACAACGATGCTTTTTCAAGCTACACTTCGTTTAGCGTAAAACATTTGGTACATAAGCTCTGACACCCGACTTTTTATGCCTACACAAAGTTTGATTTTACCACACCCTTAATGTATGCCAGACCATTTTCCCACGCTACCGGTCTACATCGTCATGTTCGCGCTCACTTAATATGGAAGGGAGACGAGCTGAATGTAATACAATGATCCACCGGACCAGCTTACTGAATGTAATACAATGATTCACCGGACCAGCTTACTGATAACTTTAATTTAGGTGGACCAATAAAGGGTCAGTATTCAATTCAGTGAGTTGTAGTTGTTGTTGTAGGGTTTAGCGCCATTTTGTCAGCACACGATAGGCTGGCTAAACATGGCGGCCAGTATTACTTATCTTACAACTAGGTGAGGTAAAGGTCAAAATGTCAGATCAAATTTCTTGGTCATAATATTATTAAACCGCAGTGAAAATTATTGTTGATACTTCAGTCAATTTTATTTCTCTTTTAAAATCTTGTAATTCACAGCCTAGCATAGCATATAATACAGCATACAAATCGTTTATTAAAAAAATGGAAATAAAAATGTAGTGTTGAATTCACATCATATTTTTCTCATAAGGTAACAAATCTATATCCAAAACTTGACAGATTAGAGAAATTATCGTCGTTTTATAGTGAATTGTTTTGAGTTGAATGTAATATTATTTTGTGGAGCACACACGTGCCATGGCCCATGAGCCCCAAATAAGCATAGCTGGAACAAATATTATGTACAATCAGTACGTTGAAATACCGATATATGAAACTGGTTGACGTCCCAATTTCATGTTGCTTGTATACTACGTTGTTGGTTTTCTCATGAGGAATCTTTGTTTTTTCAAGTGTTTCAATCATCCTCGGTAAATCATCTTTGATTGCCTCGATGGTGTTTTTCATCTCATCATTGGATTTTCTAATATATCTGGGAGTTTTATGTCGAGTTTATCTAATGAGATCCCCCCCAAAAATTTCTCAATGAGATTTTTACGAAAAGTTGAAAACTTCTCAACATGATCTCCATACCTAGATTGGAGTGTTGCTAATTCTAACATAGCGGTTTTTACGTCTGAGATTTTCAATGTGGGATGAATACGTGGAATCCCAAAGAAATTATTTATCGGGTTTTCGATCTTATCAATTATACTCTGTTGTAAATGTTCAAATTTTGTTATATGGTCATTCATTTTTTGTTGGGAGTCCACAATAGGTGAAATGAGAACACCTGGTTTGAGTTTACCTTGATCGGAAAATACCGCGATAGCATTTTACACCGCGTTGTTTAACTAAAATATCATCAAGGGAAACATTACTCGTTTTCAGTTTACCCTGACAATCTTGAAATGCACCTATTTCATTTGGATCAACACTTGCTAGGTTTAACATCTCGGATATTTCATCTTCGATTATTTATTTTACATCACCGGTTGCCGATATTTCCGCGGTGGTGTTTTTTCAGGCTTGATAAAGATATCTCCCCAAATATCAATCATGTTTTTTTAAATATAATTTTTCTCTAATTTTTCTCTAAAAAGCGATTACTCGTATATTCGTGTACAGTTTTATGGGGGTGGGGGTGGATTTTCCCGATGATGAAAAAGCGTTGAGTACATTTAATACTTCTATGCCGCATATTGGTGGGTCATTCAGTTTCTGTGTTGGTAGCGTAGAATACCAGATAGGAGTTTTTAAGCGGTTTATATAACGCATAAATTCATTAGGCGGCGCTAACCCATATGAATCGAAATAAACAATTGCACGCTGATCAAACGCGCATGCAACCCAGTAAGTTCCAGGTCCGCTGCTGTTATCGAGATTAATAATACCTGTTTCAGCGTTGTTTAGTTGTTGTGGTAATTGATCTCTCATAAAGACACCTCTAAAGATTTTTATCGCTAGTTTTTTGGTAGCATCGAGTAAATCAAAATTTGACATAGGAACTATTGTTAGTAAACTGCCCCTTGTCTCAGGCCGTTTCCGCTGTATCATGAATACGGAGTTCCTGGTAGTCTTTGACCCGTTCCTGATCGTTTCTTTTTTTTTTTGTATCCCTGTCCGTTGGCTTTCTTTAGTACCATCCCTGCCGCTGTAAAAACTGCTCCTAGCGCGGCGGCTTTTGCTACCGCTGGGGCCGCGGCCGCAATCAACGCTGGAATCGCAGCTAACAACGGGAATATACCACCTGATTTTATCATGTTTTTAATTGCAGCCGCAGAGAGAGAGAAACCTGAACACCTTTTTTATCTTTGATGGCATCATTGACGTGTTTTATCTGACGAGCTGTCAATGACAGTTTATTCTGACCACCAGAAATCTGATTGTGCTTCAGTGATATTGGGATTCCACATTTTTTAGCTGATTCCGATTGCAATTTTTTAATTTGACCAGGAGTTAACGTAACACTAACATGACTATATGACATTTTATTTAATAACACATTGATCTAATTGTTACATTACATATTTTCCACTGGTGCATCAACTACTCTCATTCGTCAACAAACACCTTCGAGTAGCATTTATTTGTCGATGAGAATGACAGCAACTGCTCTGTAATTCAGGATAGTGACAACACCACCTACAACCGGATGGGTTACACGAAGTGTATGTCAACTGCGGATTGTATTGTTATGTCAAGATGTTCCAGCGAGAAGTAATAGATGGGATATCGTTTTCTAAAATCAAATTGTGATATTTGCAGACCAGTATCCACATTAATATCGCGTCCCATAAATGACAACAAACGATGATATGCGCGTGCTATTTGGTTAGTTCTGTAATCAAGTAGTATATCCTCGGATGGTTCTTCTTGACCGTTTATCCTCAACGAACTTCATTAACACCCAATTGATCAAATATCATATGGCTGCGTGTTTGCGTGTTTGTGAACCCAATCGCGCCCTATCCTGTAACGCAAAAAATATATAACGCGGAGCTGAAACACCTTGTTTTGATGCCAGGTGCCATGTAAGTGTACCATCAATATTAGAATCCATGGTATCTGTGGTCACTGTTAGCCAACTTAGCAATGATTTTCTTCCATGGTCCATAAATGATAGTAATTTTTCCTCTGCGGTGATTGATTGAGTCTATACTGGCATCCACAGTGATAGTTTTGATATAATGACTTTACCAGCATCAACACCATCATCACGCCAGATTGCATCATTATCAATCCTCTTTCTCACGAGTGCTACTGTATGCTTCGCTCCATAGATAACGTTTCTAATATTTCTGCAAAATCGAAAATATGATGTAGTGGAATCGCGCATGAATAGTGTCTACGCTGTCTTTGCAACATTGATACGTGTGTTGTAAAACCCAAGTTGTGATTAGGATTAGTACTTTTTTTATAACATCAAATTCAGCAGCTGGTCTTGCTTCGTGTTCAGGAGAAACAATTGGTTGTGGATCAACTGCAGTAGCTCTTGGTATTAAAACTTTAACATAAGGAATGTGATCAGCGTGATCAGTGAGATCCTTAGATAACATCATAGATGCACCTGCCGATCTTGTATAATCATCAGAATATCTTGCTAATTCCACTATTGTTGTGGCAACATCAACCTCACGCTCTATAGACTCGATTTCTCTTCCATCAATCATATATCTAGCACTCTCGAATAGCGCCATGATATCATTATTGACAAAACCAACTCGGATATTTTCATCATTTGCATATGGTGTATTACCAACATTTTTTATAAGTTCTCCTTCTACTTCGATGAACGCTTCAGAGGGTAAAAAGTATTTGCTGGTATCATGGACCTGAAGTTCGATTCTTGATCGAAGATCCGGTTGTACTGCATGATAGGAATAATACTGATAATCGCGTATAGAATCATTCTTGGGTACTGGGACGTCCATATCAAACGCTGTATCAGGAGCCGATTTGAACATATTATCATATATTTCTTGATCTAAATCGTGATTTCGCTCGCGATTTCAAACCACTTCCCGCTATTATATTTGCAGTAATATTTCTCTGAGTGCCAAATCCATCATTTATCCGTGATTCTATATTCTGCTCCACCGCGTTGTTTATTATTTTGCTAATACTTGCAGGCATAATTTCCGTAGATGGTTGTGGTCCCAGCGATGGTGATTTTGTCATTGGTTTCTTTCTTCTCCGAACCAACGCTACTAGTTTTTCTTTAGCCGCTGATAATGCTTTCCAGGCAACATCACCAACAACGCTAATACCCTTATCACGAATAACATCAATAGCTTTCATTGATAACTGTTTTTCGATTGGTGCTATTTTGGGAGCCATTCTTGCAAATAACCCTGCAATGGTATTGCCGATACCATCTCCATAGTACGCTCTATAAACTGGCAATCGTGAGTTTACTACATAGACCATGGTTGGTTTGTTGTGATTGTAGTGTATGATCATCATATTTAAATGCTATTTATCTAATCGAATGACGAAGTAATCAAATTAATCACCAATAACAAAGTCATCAGCAACAAGTCATCAAATTAATCACTGTGGTAATCGTCCGCTAGCTCATCAATAAACTCTCGATATACACTAATATCCATGATACCACCCTCAAATAGTCGTCTGATATCAGCTGCCTCATTAATTATTTCCGGTGAGTTATTTCCAGCTCGTTTCCCTCCTAAGAGAATTTCTAATTGTGATATATCCCCGAGAATACTATTAGGACAACGAACCAGACCACTACCTGAAAAAACCCCTTGGAGTTCCACTTTGAGAAAATCCCTTTCAACTAATATAACCAGTTGCACCCTGTGTATCCTTTCCCTGATCTTGAACATTTCTAAAAAAATCATCATTAGATTCATCTTGATCAGATGGCATATACAATGATTGCTTATCATCAGATTCATCTTGATCAGATGAATGATTGCTTATGATTACAATGATTGCTTATCATCATCGTCAGGTGGTAGTTGTCGTTGAGGTGAGAAAGGTATTTTCTTTGAAGGTTGTTGTCTTTTTCTTTGCAATCTTTACGGGTTTTTTTGTTTTTGTTTTTAGTTCTTCATATTCATCATTCACTGTACCCACCGCATTGAGATATCCAGCGTATGATGGATTGCCTTGATCAATTCGACTTGTGTTAGTTTTGATTTTGTAAAACACATCAGCCCAATGTTTCATATTTTTTAATCAAGTGTTGTCCTGTTTTCAACATTTTTTTCTGTTTTCATAAGTCGTTACAGAAAATTATTTACTGCGTATTGAATTCGTTTGATCAGTCCATACTCCCTTGGAAGTACATATCTATTATTCCGAGCGCTATCATCAATATCTTGAAATTCAGAAAGAATCCGATCACAATCTAATTTATCTGAGAATTGAATTCCTTGATTTTTCAAATTTGAAATCTCGTTAATAATGACATTCATATTTTCGAATTTCATATATGAAATATTATATATCTAATATATTTTCAAAAACAAAATTAAATAGTATGATGAGCGGTTATCATTCATTGGGGCCCTTTGTGTCTTTAATAGGTTAATTTTTCTTTGAGATATCTTTGAGATTTTTTTCTCTTTGAGACTTTCTCTCTCCCTATGACATAGAGCTTTCTACATCCATGCTACTGTTTATTTTTGGGGCGCCCATAGACGACATATCTGTCGTGTATTTGTTGTTGTACACCTCCCCCCCAAGAATTTAATTTCCCGGGGGTGTAAAAATCACACAGTCACGTATTTGACGTGACGGGAGGTGTACACGAAGTACCCTTTGGGCTGACGCCCCCAATGATATAGAAAAAGCTTCCAATCAATACCGTCGACAATAATGCCCGCCACGAGATTCGAACGATGGGCCCCAGGACGAGATCCCATCCGTGTATGCAATACACTAGTATTCGTAGTCTACAAGTCTATAATTTTGAATACGATATATAGCTAAATTGCTGTATTCGTCGTAAAGAATTTAACGAATTGTAGATAAAAATCGTATGTCAATCATAGATGGAAATTGTAGATGTAAAATTTTAATTTTTTTACTGTAGTTAAAAATCGTAGACAAAATTATAAAATTTCAAGTCAAACCAACACAAAAAAAAGCCATTCAGTCGGACTATGAGTCATCAAAAATCCCATTGAGATACGTGACTACAACAAAAGAGTTATCGTTGTTTCAAAAAATATAACAAGCCCACACGAGTTATTCCCCTTGGTGTTACATATAATAATTCAGGTATAAACTATTTTTAATTTTTTTTAGAAAAAGCGGATTTAGTGGTATTCTCTGCAATATATCGTACTACGGACTCGCAAATATCGAAATACTTTTTAGCTTTATTCATTGATTGAAATACTCTTTCTTCGTTAGTTGATGAACTTTTTTTTACTTTATTGGTCTTTTTCCAATTGATTTACAAGTACCAGTTTTCCTAAATGCAGTATTTTTACTCTGTGTGATAGCTCGTAAATTCGATAAAGAATCATCATTTCTTATACCGTTTATGTGATCAATCACAAACCCATCTGGGATTTCTCCGTTAAATACCTCGTAGACAAATCTATGATTGAGATATCTTTTCTTTCCAGCACCAAATATAAGATATCCAAGATTATTAACAACACCGACTGGTTTCTTCAGCCTGTGGTGTCTGACAATACCTTCACGAGATGCTTCATAATCGATGATCGTAGGATGTGGTTGAAATTCTTGGTTCATTTATATACTAAATACTATTTGTCTAATTAATTATTTGATTTAGTTATTACTTGAGAATCTATCAATGTAGTCTTGAGGTATTATTATGATTTTGTCATTGACGCTGTCAGGGACAGAGTCATTGATGGATTCATTGATGGAATCTTTGATGGAGTTTTTAACTCTATTATCATAATAGCGCTTAAGCTCTTTGTATCGCGTACCACCACAATTGAGACATAACTGCGACTTACCACGCACACCTACCCCACATCGTATGCAAGGCAAGCGTTGCAAATGATATCCACAGAATTCATTTCTGCATGATTTGTTACAAGCAGTTACTGATCCTATCTTAAGCCATTTTCAATGATTCATTATATAATAAATTCTTTATTTAAATACTTGTTTTAATTATAATATGGAGGAGTTCGTGAGATTATCGAAAATTACGCCTTGAAAAAATGTTAAATTCAATCTCGATAGAGTCTCCACTGATGTACCAAAGGGTCGAATAAGTGATAGAAGGATGATTGTTTTAATGAATTCAAGCGCGATGGAGCATCTCACTGTTGGTCAACATTTCGAATTGATGGTAGTGTTGATGCTAGCATGAACGACGAAAGAGCAGCAGTGATAATCTCGCATCTTGACAAGAAAAAGTATTTTTTTAGAGTGAAATTTATTATCCGCTCAGAAACGGGGAATTGGATTATAAATTTGAACCCATCCTGAAAAATAAGAGAACTGTCACTGTGAGTCAGGATTCCAAACCAGGAATTCTGACGGGGATTGACAAACCGTACTACGAGAGATCATATCCTGTAACAGCAGTTGTTTATGGGATCTATCCGATAAATGATAAACCGAATATTGAGAAATTAAAACCCATGAAATATTCGGCAAGAGTAAATTGTGTAGCAGAACGAATAATAGAGCATTTTACAAATGCGTTGCGTGGAAACAAATTGACGGATCTAAGACACACAAAATTAAATGAACGGGGATTAACAGTGAAGGAGAGTGGAGCAACAATTCAAGATATAGCCAAATTAGAAACATCATTAAGATTCCCAATAACCGTAATGACGATAACAGGAGAGGTATTACACAAATCAAAATATAAATCAAATGGAGCTCCAATAAAAATTATTGACCATAATGAACACGCTTGGACACCTGCGGTAACAATGTTTCCACGGGATAGAACCATACAATATTACACGGGAAATTTATTTGATTTTATTTACGAGTTAAGTAAAAACGATCCTGTGTCAGTGTGGTTACTTCACAGTTTTGAAGACAAAGAGGGTAAATTCGATCAATTTGTAAGACCCAATGGCGAATTATACCGTACTGAAGCCTCCATGATGAGATGAAAAACCTAGCTAGTAGATTTTCAACGAAACACGACGAACAGTTACTAACAAACTGTTTTACAATACCGTCATTTGTTGCTCATTTCACGAGAAAGAGAAATCTATGAAAAACAACACGCGCAGAATTTCTCTCAGATATCGAATCAAGCTGCGTTAAATACGGCCATAGTGGATTATGGAATACAAAATACGACCCTGAAAACATCATTTCGGTTGATATGATTGCGTGTTATCCAGGGAGTTTTCTTTGGTATGGAGAGTGTTCTGTGTACTTCAAAAAAATTTGGACATCCCACAAACGTGATGACCCATGTTGCGATTAATGGACAACTGCCCGATTTTGATTTAATCGATTCGCTTGTGTGGTAACATTTGAATTAGCTAAAGGACATCATCCGTGTTGTTATGTTTGGCTTGTTAGACACATCTCTGAAAAACACTGGATACCAATAGTGTTATTACGGTATATGATTGATTCTAAAATGCTGATATCGCTGATTATCAGTGAAGCAATTATATCATATCGGAAACAAACTGAAGTCTGGTTACCACAACCCGTTCGTCCAGATAGTATAATCACCGAAAACAAAAAACCAATTCCTCGATCTCGACGAAGAATATATCGTAAGGTGGTCCAAAGAAATCTTTGAAGTTAGAAATAAACACGCAAAAGATCTCGGTAGAAGAATAATTGTTAAGTTCACACAGGGTGGAAAATACGACCACAAACAATATTCTTTGCGGATGATTATAGATGATGCTGAATACGATTTTATAATCGCAGATGTAACATCTAGGGGTATATACGTCGATCGTAAAGACGCTTTCTTGTCCGATGGAACCAAATTAGGCACAATTGTTACTTACACAGATGGAGAAAATCCTCAATATAAGGTCGTATATGCTGGCTAATGCTTCTATTAATTTACTTTCGATGATAAACAGATTATCCTGACACCGCAGATAGAGTAGCCACTGATTCATTTTATATAGACGTAAAACATAAAGAAGCAGTGGCTGAATTCACTAAATCAGACGAGAGTTGGGGATCATGGAGAATTAAAAAGGAAATGCTGCGTGATTATTCCAAATCAGTAGATATTACAATTGAAAATAATTACTTGAAAAATAATCAGATATCAGAACTATCTAATGCACCGTCGTATTCCGATCCAATATGTAGATATAAAACCAGTTACTTGAACGGCTGTGGTGGGTCAGGGAAGACGACTCGTGCGATTGAATTATTTTGAGGGAAATCAAACATGATTGTGCTAACACCAACACACAGATCTGCAAGAGAGATGAAACAACGAGAAATTAATGCTTGCACTTATCACAGTTTCTTTCGATGGAAAGGTGAAGAATGGACTCCTGATCGAATGGGTGAGAAATATATTCCTGAAATCATTATTTGGGATGAGATATGCACAGTGTCGTTAGATATATTACAAAGGTTTCTTGATTGGCTATTGCTAGCGAATACAAAAGTGATAATGTGTGGCGATTATGGTCAACCACCACCATTTGTCGGTTTGTCTCCAAATAATTGGCTGAAGAATTTTGTAGACTATTATGAAGAAATTAATACTGATGATAGAGCACTTGATAAACAAGTACGCGAGTTCAAGAAACTAATCAGATTACAACCGGATAGAAGACAAAGTGAAATAGCGCGTGAAATAATTTCGGAAACTCCATTAAACGATTTCTGGGAATTGTGGATACCAAACGATTTGATAGTGGCAAGTAGAAAGATAGTCAGAGACACACTTCAGATGAAGTTAATTAACACACACAAAAGAAAAATGTGCAACACTTCCAGTGCCGCTGTGTTATAGACTCAAGGATACACAAAGACAGAATATCGAAGTTGATATTCCTGGAAAAATTGAAAAACAAATTCTCGTGCTAAATGATATTGTGTTGGTTGATATCAGTGTTGTCAAAGATGCATTGCGTGCTGATAAATCCCCATGGAAGCTATGATACGCAGCGACGATACATTCTTCGCAGGGGTTGACTATATCCGATTCAATTGTTTGGATCATAGATAATCGCATCGAGTGGTCGAATTCAGTTTATCTTGCGGTGTCCAGAGTACGAAGAATAAAACAACTTCGTAGAGTTGTTTTAGACTATAATGACACTACAATAAGTGATGTTGTCAATGATATAATAAGAATAAAACTCTCTGATTATAAACAACAAGACAAAAAAATAACAGAAAATTTGACATTGATGCTAAATTATAATCAAACTGAAACAACAACAGAATAATCACTGCGCGAGTTGCAATTTTATAATGCGTTGTAGTTGGTCGGAGAAAGATCCTCGCCAATTTACCGTAGACAGAAAAAATAGCAGTATTGGTCATACCAGAGATAATGTGATGCTGACTTGTCTTGAGTGCAGCAGACGCAGAGATGCTAGTTAAGACCACGCGGCGGTAATTGAGTATCCTCGGGTATCACTTGTAGTTGTTCACGAGTAAATCTGCTTTGAGGAGCAGTTGAATTCAATGTATAGACTGGCGGTCTACCAGTAGATCTCGTTATGCTAGATATGTTATGTACAACACTCCAAATAGGATCAGTAGCTCTTTTTTGATCACCTTCGAGCTCTCCTGGTTCATATAAATATCTAACAGTGACATTGCCGAGTATTGGTTGTTTTGAAAAACCATTTTGTGGTTTTACAGGTATATATTTTTTTTAATCGCTTTGTTAGGTTTCATATTAATTGTTCGAGTAATCTCATTATTCAGCGCGGTAATTACGCCTGGTAATCTCTTGACCCATTCACGAGATCGTTTATCCTGAATAAATTCCTTCGCGTATTGATATCCAAATAACCGCTCAGCAAGTGTCCGATTAAATCGTTCAACAATTGCCTGATCGCGATGTAGTGCAGTATGTCCTCGTCTGATGGTGACATTATGATGCTTCATTGTTGATTACATTGCACCCTGAAATTCCTTGCCAGGATCAACTTGTAATAGATTTGGCCAATGCAGAGGACCTCGTCGATAAATCCTTTCAATCGCAGAAGCCACCTCAGTTGATGATTTTGTTTTTAGAGGTTCTGCTTGTTTGTATCTACTCGAAAAATCAACTACGGTTAGCGCGCAGAGGCGTAGCGAGGGGGGGGGGGGGGCGGGGGGGGGGGTACATATGTCCCTAGGCGCCAAGGTACAGGGGCGCCAAATGAGGCTTGCAACGTTACATTATAATAAGAAAACAAGGGTAATAAATCTGTCACAAGATCGCTGGGGCGCCAATTTTATAGTTTGTCCCCGGGCGCAAAATATCATCGCTACGCCTCTGTTAGCGCGTATTTGTAAACATCATCATGCGGCAGAAATAATATATCAGCCTGATGAACCTCATTAGGTGCGCTGACATCAAAATGCGAGAAGTTAATTTGTTTAGGCTGTGGTAGATAAATTTGCCATATCGCCTGTTTGGATAACCAATCCGCTGCAGTGGTATTTTTCACCTTTGCGGCGCTAGCGAGTTTACTGATTGCTGATTTACCCATCCAAAATCCTCTTGGAGAATAATAAATAGATTCCATGATGTTATTAATTACCAGTACCCATCATCAATTTACTTTTCATCGCCGCTTTAATCAATCATGAAGCCAATTTTTCTTTGAAGGATTTATCAGTGATAGAATTCAACGCATGAATCAATTTTACATCTGCGATATGTTTATGTTGCAGATTACTGCTTTTATAAGCAACTTCATGAGCATGACACGCCTTATCGGTTTATTGGGTTTTCAACGGGTCGGGGTTGGTTTTGATCATCGAGTCTTATATCGAGTCTGGTCCCGTGATAACTATATCCTGGAAGGTGTTTTCCTCCCGGATATTTTGCCCATGGTGTTCCTGGGAGTTTTACTAACTTGGCTGCAATATCACCTCCTCGTTTTTTTTAAAATCCTTGATTTTATCAAGGGAAACAAATCTAAATATTTTGGTACCACATTCTACACACTTAACAGCAAGTGCTGATCTGTTATTTTTATTTGTAATCGTTGTCAATTCATTTGTACTAGTACGCTTCTTACACTTTACACAATATATTAGATGCATAATTTATTTATAATAACATGAATGTAATTGATTTTTCGGCGACAAAAACACGAGAACCAGTTAAGCATCATGCAACACTACCAAATTCTATTCGCATGATTATAATCGGACCATCTGGAAGTGGCAAGACGCAGTTGTTACTTAATATAATAACGAGATGGATGACATGGGATAAGTTGTATTTAGTAGCCCCTAGTGTAGACGATCAGCGATGTTACGAGGTGTTAAAGGATTTTAACGAGAAAGCAAAATCGGAAATCGTTGAGGATATTATTGTGTTTATAAACGATTTTGAGGAAGCACTGATCATTGATGTTCTTGATGGAAGTAATAACAATTTAGTCGTATATGATGATGTGATGTTAGACAATCAAAAGAATCCCGCTAGAATATTTTCCAAAGGTAGGCATGAAACTACCGATGTGATTGATATACGTCACTCAACGATACACTCAAATACCAAAAGTGATCAGAGATAACTGCAATATTCATGCTGTATTCAACGGAGTAGACACACATACGCTACGAAATATTTGGCAAACTTGGTGCGGCGGTGATATGGATTATAATCTCTTTAGAAATTTCTTTAGTCACGCTCAGTCAATCCCACATGGATTTGTAACGATAAATTTGCACGACCCGAGATCAAGATATCGTGTCGGACTTGATCAAATATTCGGTTGAAATCGTAAAAAGATTTTAACCCCATAGCAGCAGAGAGAGCGCGACAACGACTTTGCGACTCCAAAGAAAACTTTTTTTTTCGAATTTGGAGGAAGCCTTGGATAGCCAAATAGACGCTTCTATAAAGTTATCGGATTCGCCCTCTCCTCTTCTGCTATGGAGGTAAAAATCTTTTTTCGATTTTGGAGGAAGCCTTGGTTTGCCAAATAGACGCTTCTATAAAGTTGTCGGATTCGCCCTCTCTACTGCTAGTACAGATACTTTTTACTAACTTTCATTTTGTTGTCGGAATCCATATTTATCTAATTTTCAGGATGTTTGGTAAGTTCTGATCTATCCCCGTCGTCTGGAATGTATTACGTCTGCCCTTGTGCTTCGGGCCTCAGGTGTCATGGGACAGGTCAATACGATGTTCCACTGGGAGAAATAGGTACCTATGAAGTAATTATGATTAATTTCTTAGCATTTGTAAATGAATGAATGAACAAATATATCATTAATCTATCTATCTATCTATCTATCTATCTATCTATCTATCTATCTATCTATCTATCTATCTATCTATCTATCTACTTGAATACTCACTCGTTAGTCTCTTTGTCGAAGATTTTATCTCCCCTCTTAAATCACTGATGCATATATTCTCTCCTTTTTATTTGGTTTCATACATACAATAAAGTCTATGCTTTCTGTTTGACTTTTTACACATTTTGGATTCAAAAGGGCATTATCATTATCCTTAAATATATTGTTTCCGTCGTCGAACGATGCTATATAGACTCACTATGTTCAATTTCCCTTGTAGCTAGATAGGCCCAAATAGTTCCCATGTTAAATTCCCCTTGTCGATATACAGGCCCACCATGTTAAATTTCCCCTTGTCACTAGAGTACCCCACGACCTTTGTCGCTAGAGTGCCTCACGACCATTTTGACTGGGATTTCCATTGTCACTACAAATCTTGTCGCTAGAGTGCCCCAAGACTACTGTATAAATGTACGCTATACTGCTAGGTAAATGTATTATTATTATTATTATTATTATTATTATTATTATTATTAGTATTATTATTATTATTATTATTATTATTATTATTATCTAAATGTACTTTAGACAGTACTATGCAAATGTACGTTAGACAGTGTTATATAAATGTACATTAGACAGTGATGTGTACATATAGGTTAGACAGTGCTATATAAATGTACATTAGACAGTGATGTGTACATATAGGTTAGACAGTGCTATATAAATGTACATTAGACAGTGATGTGTACAAATAGGTTAGACAGTGCTATATAAATGTACATTAGACAGTGATGTGTACATACAGGTTAGACAGTGCTATGTAAATGTACATTAGACAGTGATGTGTACATATAGGTTAGACAGTGCTATATAAATGTACATTATACAGTGATGTGTACATATAGGTTAGACAGTGCTATATAAATGTACATTAGACAGTGATGTGTACATATAGGTTAGACAGTGTTATATAAATGTACATTAGACAGTGGTGTGTACATATAGGTTAGACAGTGCTATATAAATGTACATTAGACAGTGATGTGTACATATAGGTTAGACAGTGCTATATAAATGTCCATTAGACAGTGATGTGTACATATAGGTTAGACAGTGCTATATAAATGTACGTTAGACAGTGATGTGTACATATAGGTTAGACATGGCTATATAAATGTACATTAGACAGTGATGTGTACATATAGGTTAGACAGTGCTATATAAATGTACGTTAGACAGTTCTATATAAATGTACATTAGACAGTGATGTGTACATATAGCTTAGACAGTGCTATATAAATGTACATTAGACAGTGATGTGTACATATAGGTTAGACAGTGCTATATAAATGTACGTTAGACAGTGCTATATAAATGTACATTAGACAGTGATGTGTACATATAGGTTAGACAGTGCTATATAAATGTACGTTAGACAGTGCTATCTAAATGTACATTAGACAGTGATGTGTACATATAGGTTAGACAGTGCTATATAAATGTACATTAGACAGTGATGTGTACATATAGGTTAGACAGTGCTATATAAATGTACGTTAGACAATGATGTGTACATATAGGTTAGACAGTGCTATATAAATGTACATTAGACAGTGATGTGTACATATAGGTTAGAAAGTGTTATATAAATGTACATTAGACAGTGATGTGTACATATAGGTTAGACAGTGCTATATAAATGTACATTAGACAGTGATGTGTACATATAGGTTAGACAGTGCTATATAAATGTACATTAGACAGTGATGTGTACATATAGGTTAGACAGTGCTATATAAATATACATTAGACAGTGATGTGTACATATAGGTTAGACAGTGCTATATAAATGTACATTAGACAGTGATGTGTACATATAGGTTAGACAGTGCTATGTAAATGTACATTAGACAGTGATGAGTACATATTTGTTAGACAGTGCTATATAAATGTACATTAGACAGTGCTATATAAATGTACATTAACCAGTGATGTGTACATATAGGTAAGACAGTGTTATGTAAATGTACATTAGACAGTGAAGTGTACATATAGGTTAGACAGTGCTATATAAATGTACGTTAGACAGTGCTATATAAATGTACATTAGACAGTGATGTGTACATATAGGTTAGACAGTGCTATATAAATGTACATTAGACAGTGATGTGTACATATAGGTTAGACAGTGCTATATAAATGTACATTAGACAGTGATGTGTACATATAGGTTAGACAGTGCTATATAAATGTACGTTAGACAGTAATGTGTACATATTGGTTAGATAGTGCTATATAAATGTACGTTAGACAGTGCTATATAAATGTACATTAGACAGTGATGTGTACATATAGGTTAGACAGTGTTATATAAATGTACATTAGACAGTGATGTGTACATATAGGTTAGACAGTGCTATATAAATGTACATTAGACAGTGCTATATAAATGTACATTAGACAGAGATGTGTACATATAGGTTAGACAGTGCTATATAAATGTACCTTAGACAGTGATGTGTACATATAGGTTAGACAGTGCTATATAAATGTACATTAGACAGTGATGTGTACATATAGGTTAGACAGTGCTATGTAAATGTACATTAGACAGTGATGTGTACATATAGGTTAGACAGTGCTATATAAATGTACATTAGACAGTGATGTGTACATATAGGTTAGACAGTGCTATATAAATGTACGTTAGACAGTGCTATATAAATGTACGTTAGACAGTGCTATATAAATGTACATTAGACAGTGATGTGTACATATAGGTTAGACAGTGCTATATAAATGTACATTAGACAGTGATGTGTACATATAGGTTAGACAGTGCTATATAAATGTACATTAGACAGTGATGTGTACATATAGGTTAGACAGTGCTATGCAAATGTACATTAGACAGTGATGTGTACATATAGGTTAGACAGTGCTATATAAATGTACATTAGACAGTGATGTGTACATATAGGTTAGACAATGATATATAAATGTACATTAGACAGCGATGTGTACATATACGTTAGACAGTGCTATATAAATGTACATTATACAGTGATGTGTACATATAGGTTAGACAGTGCTATATAAATGTACATTAGACAGTGATGTGTACATATAGGTTAGACAGTGCTATATAAATGTACATTAGACAGTGATGTGTACATATAGGTTAGACAGTGCTATATAAATGTACGTTAGACAGTGCTATATAAATGTACGTTAGACAGTGCTATATAAATGTACATTAGACAGTGATGTGTACATATAGGTTAGACAGTGCTATATAAATGTACATTAGACAGTGATGTGTACATATAGGTTAGACAGTGCTATATAAATGTACATTAGACAGTGATGTGTACATATAGGTTAGACAGTGCTATATAAATGTACGTTAGACAGTGCTATATAAATGTACATTAGACAGTGATGTGTACATATAGGTTAGACAGTGCTATATAAATGTACATTAGACAGTGATGTGTACATATAGGTTAGACAGTGCTATATAAATGTACCTTAGACAGTGATGTGTACATATAGGTTAGACAGTGCTATATAAATGTACATTAGACAGTGATGTGTACATATAGGTTAGACAGTGCTATATAAATGTACGTTAGACAGTGCTATATAAATGTACGTTAGACAGTGCTATATAAATGTACATTAGACAGTGATGTGTACAGATAGGTTAGACAGTGCTATATAAATGTACATTAGACAGTGATGTGTACATATAGGTTAGACAGTGCTATATAAATGTACATTAGACAGTGATGTGTACATATAGGTTAGACAGTGCTATATAAATGTACGTTAGACAGTGCTATATAAATGTACATTAGACAGTGATGTGTACATATAGGTTAGACGGTGCTATATAAATGTACGTTAGACAGTGCTATATAAATGTACATTAGACAGTGATGTGTACATATAGGTTAGACAGTGCTATATAAATGTACATTAGACAGTGATTTGTACATATAGGTTAGACAGTGCTATATAAATGTACATTAGACAGTGATGTGTACATATAGGTTAGACAGTGCTATATAAATGTGCGTTAGACAGTGCTATATAAATGTACATTAGACAGTGATGTGTACATATAGGTTAGACAGTTCTATGTAAATGTACATTAGACAGGGATGTTTACATATAGGTTAGACAGTGCTATGTAAATGTACATTAGACAGTGATGTGTACATATAGGTTAGACAGTGCTATATAAATGTACATTAGACAGTGATGTGTACATATAGGTTAGACAGTGCTATATAAATGTACATTAGACAGTGATGTGTACATATAGGTTAGACAGTGCTATATAAATGTACATTAGACAGTGATGTGTACATATAGGTTAGACAGTGCTATATAAATGTACATTAGACAGTGATGTGTACATATTGGTTAGACAGTGCTATATAAATGTACATTAGACAGTAATGTGTACATATAGGTTAGACAGTGCTATATAAATGTACATTAGACAGTGATGTGTACATATAGGTTAGACAGTGCTATATAAATGTACATTAGACAGTGATGTGTACATATAGGTTAGACAGTGCTATATAAATGTATATTAGACAGTGATGTGTACATATAGGTTAGACAGTGCTATATAAATGTACATTAGACAGTGATGTGTACATATAGGTTAGACAGTGCTATATAAATGTACATTAGACAGTGATGTGTACATATAGGTTAGACAGTGCTATATAAATGTACATTAGACAGTGATGTGTACATATAGGTTAGACAGTGCTATATAAATGTATGTTAGACAGTGATGTGTACATATAGGTTAGACAATGTTATATAAATGTACATTAGACAGTGATGTGTACATATAGGTTAGACAGTGCTATATAAATGTACATTAGACAGTGATGTGTACATATAGGTTAGACAGTGCTATATAAATGTACATTAGACAGTGATGTGTACATATAGGTTAGACAGTGCTATATAAATGTACATTAGACAGTGATGTGTACATATAGGTTAGACAGTGCTATATAAATGTACATTAGACAGTGATGTGTACATATAGGTTAGACAGTGTTATATAAATGTACATTAGACAGTGATGTGTACATATAGGTTAGACAGTGCTATATAAATGTACATTAGACAGTGATGTGTACATATAGGTTAGACAGTGCTATATAAATATATGTTAGACAGTGATGTGTACATATAGGTTAGGCAGTGCTATATAAATGTACATTAGACAGTGATGTGTACATATAGGTCAGACAGTGCTATATAAATGTACATTAGACAGTGATGTGTACATATAGGTCAGACAGTGCTATATAAATGTACATTAGACAGTGATGTGTACATATAGGTTAGACAGTGCTATGTAAATGTACATTAGACAGTGATGTGTACATATAGGTTAGACAGTGCTATGTAAATGTACATTAGACAGTGATGTGTACATATAGGTTAGACAGTGCTATGTAAATGTACATTAGACAGTGATGTGTACATATAGGTTAGACAGTGTTATATAAATGTACATTAGACAGTGATGTGTACATATAGGTTAGACAGTGCTATATAAATGTACATTAGACATTGATGTGTACATATAGGTTAGACAGTGCTATATAAATGTACATTAGACAGTGATGTGTACATATATGTTAGACAGTGCTATATAAATGTACATTAGACAGTGATGTGTACATATAGGTTAGACAGTGTTATATAAATGTACATTAGACAGTGATGTGTACATATAGGTTAGACAATGCTATATAAATGTACATTAGACAGTGATGTGTACATATACGTTAGACAGTGCTGTATAAATGTACATTAGACAGTGATGTGTACATATAGGTTAGACAGTGCTATGTAAATGTACATTAGACAGTGATGTGTACATATAGGTTAGACAGTGCTATGTAAATGTACATTAGACAGTGATGTGTACATATAGGTTAGACAGTGCTATGTAAATGTACATTAGACAGTGATGTGTACATATAGGTTAGACAGTGCTATGTAAATGTACATTAGACAGTGATGTGTACATATAGGTTAGACAGTGTTATATAAATGTACATTAGACAGTGATGTGTACATATAGGTGAGACAGTGCTATATAAATGTACATTAGACAGTGATGTGTACATATAGGTTAGACAGTGCTATATAAATGTACATTAGACAGTGATGTGTACATATATGTTAGACAGTGCTATATAAATGTACATTAGACAGTGATGTGTACATATAGGTTAGACAGTGTTATATAAATGTACATTAGACAGTGATGTGTACATATAGGTTAGACAATGCTATATAAATGTACATTACACAGTGATGTGTACATATAGGTTAGACAATGCTATATAAATGTACATTACACAGTGATGTGTACATATAGGTTAGACAGTGCTGTATAAATGTACATTAGACAGTGATGTGTACATATAGGTTAGACAGTGCTATGTAAATGTACATTAGACAGTGATGTGTACATATAGGTTAGACAGTGCTATATAAATGTACAGTGCCCGACTTGTAGCATATGTGTTAAAGTGGCCCTAAATTTAAAAACCCTCCACATAAATATTTAAACACATACATTTTTAACTTGCATAGTATATGAATTGTATTTTTTAAATTTTCTATACAGCCAGATAATACAACATATATGTCTGCCATTTGAATAATATTATTATCTACATGTAGGTAATATATAGCTTGAAAGCATTTAGCGCGGGGCCTTGAAAGTGCGGGACCGTAGCAGATGCTACTTTTGCTATTAGCACAATTCGGCACTGGTTAGACAGTGCTGTGTAAATGTAAATGTACGTTAGACGTTGCTAAGTATCAGGATTAATATTTTCTTTCCGTCCGTCTTACTTCCTTTTCCTCGATGTATCCTTTGCGCTATATATACATGAACAGGTTTTTCATCACTCATTGTGTATTACATTGTGGGTCTCTACTTCGAGGTCAATGTCAATTTTAAATTGTTCTATTTTCAGTCTGTCTTGGACACTGTTTTTTCTTCCTCTCGTGTCTCTATAAATAAATGCATCAAATTTCCTTGTTGTATTTATGTTCATTGCTAAAAGAAGAAAACCAAATGTTCCTGAAAGTGTTAATAACAATTCCCAGTCTAAACATTTATGTTTGCTCATATCACAGGATCTTGCCGAGGTCCAAGCACCAGAATAGGGCAAACTTGCCACTCTGGGGACGACTGTGCCACTAACGAGTGTTGTGTAAGTTCATTCCGTCCGATTGGACGCCGCCGACAGCTGGGTGGGGCACAATGTCGACAGATGGGAGTCGATGGATCAAGTATGTGTTGAAGAGAGAAGAAGATGTAGAAAAAGAACCGCTAGGATTTGAATTCCTTTTCCCATAAACACACATATAAACACACACACACACACACACACACACACACACACACACACACACACACACACACACACACACAATACTAGACTTATGTTCGTGCGCGTGCCTGTTCGATCCTTCGTGCTGGTCAATGTCGTGAATCTCCTACCTTTCAAGATGTGAATGATGGGCGAGAAAGGATTATAAATAAATCAAAAGAAAGTGAGAAACATTAAGACGTGTAAATTTGTTCTTCTTGTAATTTATGATAACTGTTCTAATGTTCAAAATTAATTGTGTCAATGGTCTGTAAGAGAAACAATTTTCTATATTTAGCTCAAACAAACTAGTACGTTTGGAAGCTGTGTCAAAGTCTCTTTTATTCGTGAATCTTATATTCGGATTCCCTGTGTCGTATTCCGATTGCAATGCAATCTAAACACGTTTCTCCTCGTTATGGATTTTAGTTACAGTTTAGTGTAGCTTGATTGTTTTTCGAACACTTCCACGAAAGTAACTCAACAATATGCAAGTCACAGAAATATTGTCCTTATCCACAAAAAGCTTAAGTGTTGTGTGCATTGAATAATCTCATCAGATAATTTCTTTTATCTCATCAGATAATTTGTTATTATCTCATCAGATAATTTCTTTTATCTCATCAGATAATATTTTTAATAATATATAAAAGGGTGTGTAAAAGTGATTATAGTTTTTAAAGGCAGATATATGCTCCCCTCGATTCTTTCGAATTAGGATTAAATAACCTCTTAATGATGTTATATGTTTTTTATTACCTAGATATATTTGCAAGTGCATGAAAGCCTGACTTTGTTTCATAACAATTTAAATACCTGTGGTTACTCTCAAAATAATCGTGACGAACTTTCGTCACCTATCCTTCTCATGTTTAAATTTGCTGAACGAAACTAAACAATATCCAAGTTTGGTCTATTTTATGCATTTTGCTTTTAAATTAAGGTTGCTACGTGAGACAGTTATCTGGGAAACCAAATGCAACAGTGTTTGCTTGCCCTTGCTCTGACGGTCTGAGATGCGTGGGAAGTCATATGTTCGACATCCCTCTGGGAGAAGTGGGTAAGGCCTTCTTTAGATAATAAGTTCGATTCTTGTTTTGCCTATTTTGTTTTTACACTCTCATCTTCTTCAGCAGATATAATCTAAATGCCAGGCTTAGATCTCAAAGCCCCCAACACAAATTATTTTCGTTTGTCTTTTTTCCTTTTCCTTTTCCAATTAAAATGTATCATAATAAGTATAGTTTATTATGATTAATGTATACTTACGGCATATAGACCCCCGGGTCTTAAATCCCGCCCAAATATTAGCAAATCAGGTGCAGTAATCTAGCTGATGTAACACGTAATAACACCATTTAAACAATCTGTCATTCCTTTTTTATTTTTTACAGGTACTTGCCATCTTTAGAATTAGTTGCAAGGAAGTTCAAGGTTGTCGAAGATCATACATCATGACGTCTGTTTTAAAAGTTAAAATTAATAAAAATGTCTTCAAAATAAATCGTATGTTCTTCGACTCATTTTCAATTTTATGTGATTTAATGCTGGTGATGCATTTTTGTCTTCTACTGAATTTGACTTTCATTTCCATGACGAAGTAAAAATCTACAACAATATGGTACACGAAACTTAATTATAAGATGTAAGGTCCTTTGACCTTCATTTAACCTTCATGTTTCAAGATGAGACACCACGGTCAAATCTATCACAATGGGTACAAAACATTAAAATGAAAATTAAAAAGAGTCATTAGACCATGACTATTATAAATGATTTGAAAAATCATTAAAATTATACTTCACTTAGACTTAAGTTAAAGCGAAATAGGCGATATTGTCGTACGCTAGGGTCTCTCCACGAAAACACATGTGAGTGTAGTCTTTCGTTTAGGTCTGGGTTCCTCGTCAAACAAATTTCAGTGTAATCTTTCGTTTAGGTCTGGGCTCCTCGTCAAACAAGTGTACACATACCCGGAAATAATTCAATTATCAAACACCAATCCCCAGGGAACATACAAAAATATAAATGAATTACATAAAACAACAGGACTTATAGAAAAAATATAGAAAATAATACCAACAAATAGATATGACACAAAAAAACCAAGCTAGTACTAGTTAACCATAAGTAATCAACAAAAGTGAGAACATCTTTAAGGGATGGAAGCACTGCCTATATGGATTCAGCTATATTACGCTGGACATAGCGATCACAAAAGCCCGTACACTGAGCAGCCAAACCGAAAATTAAAGAAGCATGTAACCCTAGAAATAAACTAAGGAGATAGGAAAAATTACTCAAAGCACACTGAGTAACCGACCACCTCGGGAATAAAAAAAATATCAAAAGCAACAATAGGGGTATTACATCAACAAAAACAACATCAAATAGCATAAATATTGAAGCAAGAGAAATAACATAAAAAATAAAGGTGTGGAATCCAGACAGAAACAACAATGATATGCATAAATGACAGGCAATACATGAGTCTAGGTACTAATATTATCATATCTATCTATCTCTGACTTTTTCTCTATATACAACCGCGTTGACAGCATTAACAGTTACCAATATGAATCCAACTGAAAGATAGGTACCACAAAAGTAAATTACTACTCAGTGGTCTGAGACCAGACCATGTCAAATTTTCAACCCGTGTTAAGGCCCCAACTTAGACATATAAGGTAGTCTAAAGACCAAAGACTATCAGGCCCCACGTCACAAGGCCGCAATACAATTTTCGAAACTATACGAGTAGTAATAAGGGTCCATCTGGCGACAATGGGAAATCCAGTCAAAAAGGGCTTGGGACCGTCTGGCGACAAACACAGTGGGCCTTTCTAATGACAAGGGGAATTTAACATGGTGGGCCTATCTAGCGACAAGGGGAATTTAACATGGTGGGCCTATCTAGCGACAAGGGGAATTGAACATGGGGAATATTTTTTGTGTATGGGACTGTCTAGCGACAAGGGAAAATGGAGGCAAAGAAAGCAAATATCTTTTCGAGGTATATGAGTGGCCCTGAAAAGGGCCGTTATGTGTAATGTTAACAGTATCTTGTTAACACAGAGGACATCTCACAGATCTTCTTCTCATTCCTTAAATTTCTCCTCACTGCTGGGCCATAGAGGAGAAAACTCTCTTTAAACAACCTTGCCTCTCCACATATATCCTTCTCTTCCAAAAGGCTGTATCAGTCATATGAGTGATAGTCCACGATGATCTGACATACATGGGTAAGTCAGTACGAAATAGCATGGTAGAAACAAGAGTAGAAGAATCTACGTTGGTCCACATCTTGTGATGAGAACAGGTGAAGCGAATGCCGTGAACTGCGGTTATTTATAGGGGAAGAGCGGATCGAAACGGATTGACTTTATTCACCAATCCAATCACGCGTTACAAAAGTCGGGCACAGTCGTCTAATCGGAAGAGAGCAGTCTGTGACGTCACCTTCCCTATATAGAGGTACTAGCGTCTGTGCGCAAACAATCGATGCGACAGAGTTGTCAATGATGTCGGAATCTAGGAAGACAATGAATTGGGGTGAACCAGTTGTGGAGACAGCAAGTAATGGTACAGCAGTGACTACCAAAGTCATGACAAATCTACATCCAGAAGAATTTGATTTTAACTGGGATATTGTGGATTTTCTAACTTCACAAGAATTTGTTCCGGAACCTTCGTTACCTTCTGCTTCTTCTTATGTACACGTCGATGATTTTAAGCAAAGACAAAAAGAAGAATTGGAGCGATTTTTACAACAACAGATAGTAGAAGAACAAGCTTTTCGTATTCAACAGCGGGAAGAAGAAGCAAGAAGGAAACACCAGGAAGAAACAGTAGCAGCAGCAGAGAAAAAAAGAGACCAAGGACAGAAAGAGAATAGTGAAAATCTAACGGTCACGACGGTACTTTTAGATATTTTAGCTGAGTTAAGGAGTCTGAACAAATGTATCAGACTTCTTTATCACGACCGAAGAGAAAAAGACCTTCTCGAGCTAAACAACCCAATCTGTCTGTGACTACTTCTGCCATACCACCATACCACCTTTAGTGATTTTTACCAAATCATTGACAGGAATCACCAGTCCAGAAGTAGGCCTTGGCCGTGGCAAAGACTTGAGACAGTTAAAGATGCTTTCGTCCCGTTTCTGAGTTTCTTTGTTTTGTTTTAAACAAACAAAACACCAACGGTCATTTTCATGGCCACTCAAATCTTTCGAAAAGAAATACTATTTCAGTTGCAAAATTCGATGAAAACTCAAAAGTCCTTTTTTTAAAACCCACGATGTACGTGTGAGTGTATGTGTCTGTGAGTGTAGGTTCTTATTCTTTCAAAATTAAAACCAAGAAACACTTACGTTTTTTTTCCGTCTGGTGTATTCTGGTACAAATGTTACAATCCAATATCACAACATAACATAACACAATACCACTTTAAAAAGTTCATAGGCTTCTTCTGTTCACTCTTTCTGTTTTTTCGATTTCTTTACTGTCACAGGTTTTTCTGTTTCTTCTTCTTCTTCTTCTTCTTCTTCTTCTTCTTCTTCTTCTTCTTCTTCTTCTTCCTCACTTTCGTTTCGTCTTCTTTTCTTGTTTCTGTGAACGTGTCGAGCTTCTTCCTTGGGGGAGGGTACCTCTTCCTCCTCCTCCTGTTCAGAATTCCTCTCTCCCTCCCCCTCCTGCTTCTGTTGTTTCTTAGGACAATTTGGAGACCAGTGTCCTTTCTCTTTACAATGATAACAGGTATCTTGACTTTTGTCTCTTCTAACACCTGTTTTTTTTTGTTTTTCACGATCTGGACACTCTGTAGCCCAATGTCCTTTCTTCTTACAGATATAGCAAGTATCTTGACTTTTATCTCGAAAGGAGCGAGAGTAGTCCGTAGGCTTGTCTGAAGAAAACTTTCGTATGACACCACGCAAAGTTCTGATCAGAAGTTCAATTTGTTTAGGCTCTTCCATCGTTCTGGTCAATGTGAGAGTGAAATGAATACTGAAAGGTTAGACACTGACCCTTTATATATGCACGGATCGGACATGAATATATAGGGCCATGGTCTTAAAAATGTAGTCATTTGACTTTTTGCAGACAAGATGAAAAGACCGCATCATGTTGTCGAGAAAGGAGAAGACAGTAAGAGACAGAAACGTGATGTATCGCCCAGCACAGTAGCTGAAGTCTTGGCTCAAATTCATGCTAGTGATTTTGAAGATGACATGATTGAGTCCGACTCCACACCCAGACAATCGACGTCAAAGCAAAGTTCACCATCCTTAGTAAATCCTGAAAAGTACTATCTCATTGGAGAGATGGAAAAGCGTTCCTCTCGAAAATTTAGAACTACGGCTTACACGTACGCCGTAAAGTTTAAAGATTTCAAGTCCAACGTATCTTTGGAGAATACAGAGGGGTTCATTACTGAGGTGTGGAATTCTGTGTTACCTACACTGAAAAAGCAATGTCAAGCCAAAGAAGTTGATCGTTTAAGACTTTCCATTCATCACGACGGTTTGAAGTCCCCTGTTTGGATCGAGTTTAGCAGCCCATCACAATTGACACCTTCCAAAGTCATCGACAAAATTCAACATGTGCAACAATCCAACGACAAGTTTTACAAGTGGTTCTCTAATAGGTGTCATCATTCGTTCCCTTTTAAAATGGGATCCCAATGCTCACAAAGATCACCCCAAGAAAAAAAAGCCAAACGAACCCCTAAGAAAAAGAAAAATGGTGCCAAGACCAAAACACAGAATAAGGAAAGTCCACAGAAAAGAGCTGTCACCCGCAAAAGAGGCACTTCGGCCATGACGCAACCTTATCTTCGTAAACCACGACCTACAAAACCAGTGACCGCGTTTCCAGTAGCCTCAGGTTTGACACCCGTTCTTCCTAAGTTCATGAAACATTGGAAATCTGCGTCTCCCTAAACGTCTCCTCCACCGGTAACACCCTCTTCCACGTTAGCGGCAGTAGTAACTGCTCACAAAGTACCTGCCCCAAAGTCAAAGTCCAAGAAAGATCTGGCATGTTAAAGAGTTTACTGGATTTGTCCAAACAAGAACTGTCCCGATTTAGTCAGTTGCGAACCCCTTCACGATGTGTGTTACCTGTCATGAAGTTGATACGACGTAAAGATAATAAGTGGCGTCGCATTCCAGTATTAAAAAAATCACTTGAGGACAACGACGTCAATCAGTATTTTCTGTGCTACTGCTGAACACTCAGTGATGCCTCCTTAAAAACGTGGACACCACAACCATTGTCGTTCTGCTGTCCAAAAAGGAAAAGGAAAAAGACAATCTTGTCATCGTACGAAACGCTTAAAAACCAAACATCGACGTTATCTCCTCAAAGACGCAGTCGTTTAAAGAAAAAGAAGAGTCACCAAAAAGGAGGTTACTTTGGTGATTTTGGGAAAAACATCGTTACCTTTTTGACGAAGCGTTAGTAGTTAAAAGTGGGTGTGTACCAAGTCTTTGACGTAAGTGGTATTGTGGAACAAACAAGCAAAGATGTCACCTCTCAGAAAACATTCTTATTCACCCCACAAAGGAAAGAAAAGGAAAGGACTACCTCCTCGTTTAGCCAAACACGGAGACGTGTTGTCCGTCCTGTCCAAAGCCTCTCCACCCATGCGAAAACAAATCATTAAAACGGCCTCCAAAGATGTCCGTCAAAAGAAAAAATTGTTGGTGCAATGCGGAGGATTTTTACCCTTTCTTCTTCCTGTGTTGGAAGGATTAGCGAAAACAGGCATCCTAAATATGTTGCCAGGTTTGATACAAGGGCTGGCATGAGGGATATCCCAAAGTTGATCCATCCAGAAGATAAAAGGGACCCATGGAACACCACGATCTCAGACGTAACCTTTGGAAGCCCATGGAAGGACGAAAACTGACTTTAGTCCCTTACAAACGATGGATGGAATACCATCGTTGGCAAGAACAACGTACCCCCCCCCCATTTACCACTCAATCCTGATTTGACCGAGATGTCCCAATTACAACACGAATTGCAATCCTTTATACATCGCCACGATTTGTCCGAAACCGAAAAATCGCAAAAGTACGGTCAACTCTTGAAACGACTGCAGCTCTTTCATCGAAAAGCTGTGGAACAAACAGCTCTACCCACTCTGACCGATTTGAAGGCTCTGATGAGTAGTCCGTCACTCTCACAATCTACAGTGGACAAGACAGACGTCAACCCACCATTACCAAAGGAAGAAGAACCCCATGATATTTTTCAAACACCCACCGCCACTCCCATTCCGAGTAAGATTGCAGCTTCCTTGTTGACCCCTTCCCCCACTCCCCAACGAGAAGAACTCAACACTTGGGTTAAAAAGATGATGGCCACTCCTCCTTCGACCGAAGTGAAAAAGAAATAAAGGAAAATAGAAGTGAGAAACGAAAAGAAGACTAAAGCAATCCCATTACCACCTTCACCACTGCCACCACCACCAGTGCCTTCGACGTCTACTGCTGTGGCACATCGGACACGTAAAACCGTTTCCAAACAACCCCCATTTCGTCCCACCCAAACCAGTATCATCGAAGAGTGGGTGACTTATTAACAAAACCATGGAGAAAGTATTAGCCAATATTTACTACGATCCATCCCACCCTGCAGGTTACGGAGGCATTCATAAATTGTATCGTGCTGCAAAAACTCGCCTGATAAAGCTCCGTTTACCTAAAGTACAACGATGGTTACAAGAACAAGCTACGTACACTTTACACAAACCCATTCGACGAAAATTTCACAGAAGTCACACTCAAGTGGAAGGCATCGATCATCAATGGCAAGCCGATTTAGTTAATGTCTCTCATTTAGCCACCTACAATCGTGGCTACAAATATTTGTTTTGTGTCATCGACGTCTTTTCTAAATTTGCCTGGGTGGTACCATTGACATCCAAATCGAGCAGAGAGTTAGTACGAGCCCTGCAACTGGTGTTGAAACAAAGTGGTTGTCACCCTTTTCGATGGCAAACTGACAGTTGCACCGAATTTCTTAACCAAGCTTTCCAACGATAATGAAAGAAACGTGACATTCATTTTTTCACCACCGAAAATCCTGAAACCAAAGCTAGTATCGTGGAACGTTTTCAACGTACCTTGAAAGAACGCATGTGGAAATATTTTACGTATCAACACACTCTCAAGTACATCGACGTCTTACCGCACTTAGTCCAAGCCTACAATCAATCTTTCCATAGAAGCATTGGAAGTGCCCCACAAGATGTGACACCTGACAACTAAGTGACTGTTTTTGAGCGTCTGTTTGGTACGTCCCGGACGATGACTGTCCCCAAGAAAGGTGGAGGAGTGTTAATCCCTGGAGACTGGGTTCACATTGGCAAAACCAAATGCACTTTCGACAAAGGTTACTTACCCAGCTGGACCACCGAATTGTTTCGTGTTACTGGACGAGTTACTTGCCTGAATTGCAGCGTGTCACCAAAAAAGAAGATGACGTGTACGACATTGAAAGCATTCTCGATCGAAGAACCTCACAAATAATAGGCTGTCATACGGGGCTGTATACACTATAGATCCATAACAGCACCGAGTCTATCAAAATTAATAGGAAAAAACTGTAGACCAGATACCCTGGAGTATGGAAGCACAACTGACCGACAGCAAACCTGTCCGAGCCACATTTCCACCTTTTCCACCACCGGACACCACAGATAATCACGTGCAGTGCACGCCTTCGTATACGCAGCGGTATCGAACTGGACAGAAGTGAGTGCGTGTTGGGTCTATTCCCACTCACCAAGGCCTACGCTTTTTAGACGCTTTTAGCGACTCCGATCTGACGGCCAAATTAAATAGTGTTCTATGAACACATAAATGCCCTTTGGAGTTTGCACTATTTCGCTGCCTCGGGATTAATTAAATAGCTAGCAATGCTATCATTAAACAGGGCTACATGTCCCATAGTGGACGAAGCACTATAATTCAAAGTTCGTTCGTTCGGGTTCCTCGTCAGATAAACGTAAGTGTTGTCTTTGGGCTCCTCGTCCGATAAATGTGAGTGTAGTCTTTCGGTTAAGTCTGAGCTCCTCGTCAGATAAACCGAAGAGATCTTTTAAAAAGCTACATATGAATGACGTATTAATTGATGCGAACTGCATACATATATTGATTTACTAAGTAAATATTTTTGTATAGAGTATGGTCCGTACCATAATCAACAGAGTTAAATTGTTTTGAATTCGAATGCAGTTGTAAAACAAAACAAAAATATTTTTGTAAAATATTTTACAATAGAGTATGAATGAAACCATTTGTAACATTGTAATTTTGCTTTAGATTCAAATGAAAGTGCAGGCGATATATCTTTCACTAACTGTTTTGGTTTCTCCACTGTTTGAAAGTGCGAAATGATTTAACGGTTACTGAACTGAAATCTTTAAAACAAAATCTGATTGATTTAAGAGAATTGTAATATCACCATGTCGACGTTTTGTGGCAAGTCTAGTAATCTCTTATAATACACGTCTCTCCGTTACGAAACGTTGCTCAATATTTACATTCATAAATCTTAATCCGGACATGAAAATTGTATTATATTGTGCTAATGTAACACTCGGATTAATCTGAATACTTCTGAGTAAGATTTGGAGTCAAATAAAAGTTGATGAAAAATGAACCAAGCTCATTTATTTTGTGTCGGTACGTTAGGCCATTGAGGACTATTTTGGCGCAGAATTAGTATAAGATAAGTTTGAAGTTTGATTCTTGCATATGGGAGAAATGTTTATCTCTACATATATTTAAAACCAACTTATTGTCGACAAAACGGCCACGACATGAACCAATATATTCAAGGGTTTTAAAACAAATCCCAGATTTGGAAAAGGATTAAATAGGGCATGCATATTTTAAACAATCTTTCATACAAGAAACGTGTGACACAATGGTTATATCTAAAAATAAAATGGCATTATAACATAAAAAAAATCGTCATTGGTTTATGTGTACGGAATACGTGGGGAATATAATACGACCACGGAATGAAGATAATTCTGTTTTAGAAAATGTGGATTCTACATCGGGAAGGTAAGTTGTGCTATTTAAAGACACTTTCGGCGTGGGGCACTTTTATTACATTTAAGATTTATTATTTGGGATAAATTTTAAATACATTTGCATAATAATCCGATATATTGACATAAGTATAACTAATAAAACCAAAATAGTTAAATATATTTAGAAATATCATCTATTTAAATAAATCAACAGTATACCAATATCGAAACAACTTAGGAAAACAATAATGGTTTTATATGTCGTCCGACTGCTAAAGATTTTAAAATTAAGAAAAATCAAAACATTGAGACGAAATACTTACTAAAGAAAATAATTTAAGAAAACTTAAAAGAGTATTGACTTCACGGCGGTAACAAAGAAAATTTGTATAAATTTGTAAATGAAAATGAACGATATTTATTGTCATTCCAAATAATGTGCAATTTGGTTTTGTGAAAGTTCTGTTATTCCTAAAGAATTAGACTAAGAAAAAGAGCAATGCAGGAGATATAGTGAGTGGATTATATAACGGTTTAGCACACTACAAGGTTTCGAACTATATTGATAACAATTAGCATTATCTAAAATTTGACTTTGTATTTATCAATGTCTGGACAGAAAAAGAGCCAAGGTACAATAGGATGCGTGGTATGATTAAATATTTAATACTGAACACAGATAACAATCATAGTGGTGAAGCTCGTACATAGGTTTGCCTGAACGTTTCTAGATGATCAAAGCTTGCATAAATGCTAAGGATAAATACTTTGGGTGTGTTATTTATGGCCAATTTGAGAAGAATCATTCATTTAAAATTATTAATTGGAATTATAACATGCTCATTGACATTTTTAAAAAATCACTATTTATTTATAGTGAACTCATTTAAAGACATTCTGGATTATATCACTGTGATACGTCTAGACTGTTGGCAGATCAGCACATTCAAGACTAATGGCATACAAGCACATTCAATTTTGGAATTCATTAGGAATATTATATACTTTGGACTGTGATATATATTTTAAGATTACTTGGAATTTAAATAAAAAGTACGGTAATTAATTATTATTAGAGAAATACATTTTTATGTTGATCACAATAAACTTGATGGTTTTGATTCTTTCTGTTACTTAGTTTAAGACCAGATAGTTGTGTCTATATAAGCAAATAATCGACAGAAAAACTTAAAATCTTAAAGCAATTCACGTTGTGTTGGATTCGATTGTGAAACTAGTGTGCTGAGAATTAAGATCGTAAAAACAGAACTCATCGTGTTCGCAGAGGAAGTGGAAATATGCTTTAACACAAATGGGTTATATTTCTGAAAGAGATATATAATGATAAAGGATGTATGTACCAGATGGATAGTAACTAAAAACAACAATAGTGAGCAAACCCTTAACGTGCAGCTAGAGAAATTAAACACATACTGAATACAATTTGAATCATAAATTTCCATCAATGCATTTAATTGTTGAGTCACAGTTGTTGAGGTGATCACAGTCATGTGTTCAGCTAGACTTTTTTTTTTTTTACAACGACTAGAAATATACTTCATTCAGCAAAGGTTTCATAGTTGATAGGTTCATGACAGATTCAATAATCATATAATCATTTTCAAATCTCATCAAGCGCTCTATTCTTTCTGTTTGAGGGTATTTACGGGTTCTCTTTTCAAATAGTCTGGCAATTATATGTTATCTTGAGTTGAAGAACTCTTCAAAATCATTGCTTTTTTCCATGTTATAAACACAGCAATCGAAAACGCGTATTTTGTATAATCAAACATACTGATATTTCAAATTTTCTACAACTGTAATCAGTTTAACTAGCTTTCTCATGTTTATATCGTCATTATTATCATTGTTATCGTCATTAATCATCAACGTTGAGGGAAGCATAGGTTCCTTGATAGAAATAAAAAGCAACTCAAAACATTTATCCATTGAATAACAAAGTTAGTCAAATAGTAAATTTATAACACAGTTATTATATTCACTCTCAGTACATATTATTAGAGACATCTTGGAGATATTTAGATATTTAAAACCTAACTGATATAGTTAATTGTTTTGAAATGTTTAGATATTTAAAACGTAACTGATATAGTTGATGTTTACCTGGACATCATACATGTACATTATGTGAGTATGTATATATTATTTATTTTGATCTGAGAATGAAGACCTGTTAGCAGATTTAATATTGCTAGCATGAAATATGTATTACGATGTAAACAGTCAAACCATATATATATATATATATATATATGACATCATTGTAAACTTCTTAATACTTACGTTACTAATTCAATGTCTCGAACTGTAGTCATAACATAAATGTTTCCAATCAATGATTGATTGTGTATTCGATTTTTAATTAATGGCATCATACTTATTAAGTATCCTTTAAAGTTCACGGTCATGTTTTTCATCTTCTATCTCTCAAGTTCTGCAAGTGTTGCTTGTGAAAGAAGATCACAATACTCTTATGGAAATCTAATAGTGTTAAGTGGTATTCTAAATCTAATAGTGTTAAATGGTATTCTAAATCTAATAGTGTTAAGTGGTATTCTAAATATAATAGTTTTAAGTGGTATTCTAAATCTAATAGTATTAAGTGGTATTCTAAATCGAATAGTATTAAGTGGTATTCTAAATCTAATAGTGTTAAGTGGTATTCTAAATCTAATAGTGTTAAGTGGTATTCTAAATCTAATAGTTTTAATTGGTATTCCAAATCTAATAGTGTCAAGTGGTATTCTAAATCTAATGGTGTTAAGTGGTATTCTAAATCTAATAGTGTTAAGTGGTATTCTAAATCTAATAGTGTTAAGTGGTATTCTAAATCTATCTAATAGTGTCAAGTGGTATTCTAAATCTAATAGTTTTAAGTGGTATTCTAAATCTAATAGTGTTAAGTGGTATTCTAAATCTAATAGTGTTAAGTGGTATTCTAAATCTAATAGTATTAAGTGGTATTCTAAATCTAATAGTGTCAAGTGGTATTCTAAATCTAATAGTGTTAAGTGGTATTCTAAATCTAATAGTGTCAAGTGGTATTCTAAATCTAATAGTGTTAAGTGGTATTCTAAATCTAATAGTGTTAAGTGGTATTCTAAATCTAATAGTGTTAAGTGGTATTCTAAATCTAATAGTGTCAAGTGGTATTCTAAATCTAATAATGTTAAGTGGTATTATAAATCTAATAGTGTTAAGTGGTATTCTAAATCTAATAGTGTTAAGTGGTATTCTAAATCTAATAGTGTTAAGTGGTATTCTAAATCTAATAGTGTTAAGTGGTATTCTAAATCTAATAGTGTTAAGTGGTATTCTAAATCTAATAGTGTTAAGTGGTATTCTAAATCTAATAGTGTTAAGTGGTATTCTAAATCTAATAGTGTTAAGTGGTATTCTAAATCTAATAGTATTAAGTGGTATTCTAAATCTAATAATGTTAAGTGGTATTCTAAATCTAATAGTGTTAAGTGGTATTCTAAATCTAATAGTGTTAAGTGGTATTCTAAATCTAATAGTGTTAAGTGGTATTCTAAATCTAATAGTGTCAAGTGGTATTCTAAATCTAATAGTGTTAAGTGGTATTATAAATCTAATAGTGTTAAGTGGTATTCTAAATCAAATAGTTTTAATTGGTATTCTAAATCTAATAGTTTTAATTGGTATTCTAAATCTAATAGTGTTAAGTGGTATTATAAATCTAATAGTGTCAAGTGGTATTCTAAATCTAATAGTGTTAAGTGGTATTCTAAATCTAATAGTTTTAATTGGTATTCTAAATCTAATAGTGTCAAGTGGTATTCTAAATCTAATAGTGTTAAGTGGTATTCTAAATCTAATAGTGTTAAGTGGTATTCTAAATCTAATAGTGTTAAGTGGTATTCTAAATCTAATAGTGTTAAGTGGTATTCTAAATCTAATAGTGTTAAGTGGTATTCTAAATCTAATAGTTTTAAGTGGTATTCTAAATCTAATAGTGTCAAGTGGTAATCTAAATCTAATAGTATTAAGTGGTATTCTAAATCTAATAGTGTCAAGTGGTATTCTAAATCTTATAGTATTAAGTGCTATTCTAAATCTAATAGTGTCAAGTGGTATTCTAAATCAAATAGTTTTAATTGGTATTCTAAATCTAATAGTGTTAAGTGGTATTCTAAATCTAATAGTGTTAAGTGGTATTCTAAATCTAACAGTGTTAAGTGGTATTCTAAATCTAATAGTGTTAAGTGCTATTCTAAATCTAATAGTATTAAGTGGTATTCTAAATCTAATAGTGTTAAGTGGTATTCTAAATCTAATAGTGTTAAGTGGTATTCTAAATCTAATAGTGTCAAGCGGTATTATAAATCTAGTAGTGTTAAGTGGTATTCTAAATCTAATAGTGTTAAGTGCTATTCTAAATCTAATAGTGTCAAGTGGTATTCTAAATCTAATAGTATTAAGTGGTATTCTAAATCTAATAGTGTTAAGTGGTATTCTAAATCTAATAGTGTTAAGTGGTTTTCTAAATTTAATAGTGTCAAGTGGTATTCTAAATCAAATAGTTTTAATTGGCATTCTAAATCTAATAGTGTTAAGTGGTATTCTAAATCTAACAGTATTAAGTGGTATTCTAAATCTAATAGTATTAAGTGGTATTCTAAATCTAATAGTGTTAAGTGGTATTCTAAATCTAATAGTGTTAAGTGGTATTCTAAATCTAATAGTGTCAAGTGGTATTCTAAATCTAATAGTATTAAGTGGTATTCTAAATCTAACAGTATTAAGTGGTATTCTAAATCTAATAGTGCTAAGTGGTATTCTAAATCTAAAAGTGTTAAGTGGTATTCTAAATCTAATAGTGTTAAGTGGTATTCTAAATCTAATAGTATTAAGTGGTATTCTAAATCTAACAGTATTAAGTGGTATTCTAAATCTCATAGTGCTAAGTGGTATTCTAAATCTAATAGTGTTAAGTGGTATTCTAAATCTAATAGTGTCAAGTGGTATTCTAAATCTACTAGTGTTAAGTGGTATTCTAAATCTAATAGTGTTAAGTGGTATTCTAAATCTCATAGTATTAAGTGGTATTCTAAATCTAACAGTATTAAGTGGTATTCTAAATCTAATAGTGTTAAGTGGTATTCTAAATCTAATAGTGTCAAGTGGTATTCTAAATCTAATAGTGTCAAGTGGTATTCTAAATCTAATAGTGTCAAGTGGTATTCTAAATCTCATAGTATTAAGTGGTATTCTAAATCTCATAGTATTAAGTGGTATTCTAAATCTAATAGTATTAAGTGGTATTCTAAATCTAATAGTTTTAATTGGTATTCTAAATCTAATAGTGTTAAGTGGTATTCTAAATCTAATAGTGTTAAGTGGTATTCTAAATCTAATAGTGTCAAGTGGTATTATAAATCTAGTAGTGTTAAGTGGTATTCTAAATCTAATAGTGTTAAGTGCTATTCTAAATCTAATAGTGTCAAGTGGTATTCTAAATCTAATAGTATTAAGTGGTATTCTAAATCTAATAGTGTTCAGTGGTATTCAAAATCTAATAGTGTTAAGTGGTATTCTAAATCTAATAGTGTCAAGTGGTATTCCAAATCAAATAGTTTTAATTGGCATTCTAAATCTAATAGTGTTAAGTGGTATTCTAAATCTAACAGTATTAAGTGGTATTCTAAATCTAATAGTATTAAGTGGTATTCTAAATCTAATAGTGTTAAGTGGTATTCTAAATCTAATAGTGTTAAGTGGTATTCTAAATCTAATAGTGTCAAGTGGTATTCTAAATCTAATAGTATTAAGTGGTATTCTAAATCTAATAGTGTTAAGTGGTATTCTAAATCTAATAGTGTTAAGTGGTTTTCTAAATCAAATAGTTTTAATTGGTATTCTAAATCTAATTGTTTTAAGTGGTATTCTAAATCTAATAGTGTTAAGTGGTATTCTAAATCTAATAGTGTTAATTGGTATTCTAAATCTAATAGTATTATGTGGTATTCTAAATCTAATAGTGTCAAGTGGTATTCTAAATCTAATAGTGTTAAGTGGTATTCTAAATCTAATAGTGTCAAGTGGTATTCTAAATCTAATAGTGTTAAGTGGTATTCTAAATCTAATAGTGTTAATTGGTATTCTAAATATAATAGTGTTAAGTGGTATTCTAAATCTAATAGTGTTAAGTGGTATTCTAAATCAAATAGTTTTAATTGGTATTATAAATCTAATAGTGTCAAGTGGTATTCTAAATCTAATAGTGTTAAGTGGTATTCTAAATCTAATAGTATTAAGTGGTATTCTAAATCTAATAGTTTTAATTGGTATTCTAAATCTAATTGTTTTAAGTGGAATTCTAAATCTAATAGTGTCAAGTGGTATTCTAAATCTAATAGTGTTAAGTGGTATTCTAAATCTAATAGTGTTAAGTGGTATTCTAAATCTAATAGTGTTAAGTGGTATTCTAAATCTAATAGTGTCAAGTGGTATTCTAAATCTAATAGTGTTAAGTGGTATTCTAAATCTAATAGTGTTAAGTGGTATTCTAAATCAAATAGTTTTAATTGGTATTCTAAATCTAATAGTTTTAATTGGTTTTCTAAATCAAATAGTTTTAATTGGTATTCTAAATCTAATTGTTTTAAGTGGTATTCTAAATCTAATAGTGTTAAGTGGTATTCTAAATCTAATAGTGTTAATTGGTATTCTAAATCTAATAGTATTAAGTGGTATTCTAAATCTAATAGTGTCAAGTGGTATTCTAAATCTAATAGTGTTAAGTGGTATTCTAAATCTAATAGTGTCAAGTGGTATTCTAAATCTAATAGTGTTAAGTGGTATTCTAAATCTAATAGTGTCAAGTGGTATTCTAAATCTAATAGTATTAAGTGGTATTCTAAATCTAATAGTGTCAAGTGGTATTCTAAATCTAAAAGTGTTAACTGGTATTCTAAATCTAATAGTGTTAAGTGGTATTCTAAATCAAATAGTTTTAATTGGTATTCTAAATCTAATAGTGTTAAGTGGTATTCTAAATCTAATAGTGTCAAGTGGTATTCTAAATCTAATAGTGTCAAGTGGTATTCTAAATCTAATAGTGTCAAGTGGTATTCTAAATCTCATAGTATTAAGTGGTATTCTAAATCTAATAGTATTAAGTGGTATTCTAAATCTAATAGTATTAAGTGGTATTCTAAATCTAATAGTTTTAATTGGTATTCTAAATCTAATAGTTTTAATTGGCATTCTAAATCTAATAGTGTTAAGTGGTATTCTAAATCTAACAGTATTAAGTGGTATTCTAAATCTAATAGTATTAAGTGGTATTCTAAATCTAATAGTGTTAAGTGGTATTCTAAATCTAATAGTGTTAAGTGGTATTCTAAATCTAATAGTGTCAAGTGGTATTCTAAATCTAATAGTATTAAGTGGTATTCTAAATCTAATAGTGTTAAGTGGTATTCTAAATCTAATAGTGTTAAGTGGTATTCTAAATCAAATATTTTTAATTGGTATTCTAAATCTAATTGTTTTAAGTGGTATTCTAAATCTAATAGTGTTAAGTGGTATTCTAAATCTAATAGTATTAAGTGGTATTCTAAATCTAATAGTTTTAATTGGTATTCTAAATCTAATTGTTTTAAGTGGTATTCTAAATCTAATAGTGTCAAGTGGTAATCTAAATCTAATAGTGTTAAGTGGTATTCTAAATCTAATAGTGTTAAGTGGTATTCTAAATCTAATAGTGTTAAGTGGTATTCTAAATCTAATAGTGTCAAGTGGTATTCTAAATCTAATAGTGTCAAGTGGTATTCTAAATCTAATAGAGTTAAGTGGTATTCTAAATCAAATAGTTTTAATTGGTATTCTAAATCTAATAGTTTTAATTGGTTTTCTAAATCAAATAGTTTTAATTGGTATTCTAAATCTAATTGTTTTAAGTGGTATTCTAAATCTAATAGTGTTAAGTGGTATTCTAAATCTAATAGTGTTAATTGGTATTCTAAATCTAATAGTATTAAGTGGTATTCTAAATCTAATAGTGTCAAGTGGTATTCTAAATCTAATAGTGTTAAGTGGTATTCTAAATCTAATAGTGTCAAGTGGTATTCTAAATCTAATAGTGTTAAGTGGTATTCTAAATCTAATAGTGTCAAGTGGTATTCTAAATCTAATAGTATTAAGTGGTATTCTAAATCTAATAGTGTCAAGTGGTATTCTAAATCTAATAGTGTTAAGTGGTATTCTAAATCTAATAGTGTTAAGTGGTATTCTAAATCAAATAGTTTTAATTGGTATTCTAAATCTAATAGTGTTAAGTGGTATTCTAAATCTAATAGTGTCAAGTGGTATTCTAAATCTCATAGTATTAAGTGGTATTCTAAATCTAATAGTGTTAAGTGGTATTCTAAATCTAATAGTGTCAAGTGGTATTCTAAATCTAATAGTGTTAAGTGGTATTCTAAATCTAATAGTGTTAAGTGGTATTCTAAATCAAATAGTTTTAATTGGTATTCTAAATCTAATTGTTTTAAGTGGTATTCTAAATCTAATAGTGTCAAGTGGTATTCTAAATCTAATAGTGTCAAGTGGTATTCTAAATCTCATAGTATTAAGTGGTATTCTAAATCTAATAGTATTAAGTGGTATTCTAAATCTAATAGTTTTAATTGGTATTCTAAATCTAATAGTGTCAAGTGGTATTCTAAATCTAATAGTTTTAATTGGTATTCTAAATCTAATTGTTTTAAGTGGTATTCTAAATCTAATAGTGTTAAGTGGTATTCTAAATCAAATAGTTTTAATTGGTATTCTAAATCTAATTGTTTTAAGTGGTATTCTAAATCTAATAGTGTTAAGTGGTATTCTAAATCTAATAGTGTTAATTGGTATTCTAAATCTAATAGTATTAAGTGGTATTCTAAATCTAATAGTGTCAAGTGGTATTCTAAATCTAATAGTGTTAAGTGGTATTCTAAATCTAATAGTGTCAAGTGGTATTCTAAATCTAATAGTGTTAAGTGGTATTCTAAATCTAATAGTGTTAAGTGGTATTCTAAATCTAATAGTGTTAAGTGGTATTCTAAATCTAATAGTGTTAAGTGGTATTCTAAATCTAATAGTGTTAAGTGGTATTCTAAATCTAATAGTGTTAAGTGGTATTCTAAATCAAATAGTTTTAATTGGTATTCTAAATCTAACTGTTTTAAGTGGTATTCTAAATCTAATAGTGTCAAGTGGTATTCTAAATCTAATAGTTTTAAGTGGTATTCTAAATCTAATAGTGTTAAGTGGTATTCTAAATCTAATAGTGTCAAGTGGTATTCTAAATCTAATAGTGTTAAGTGGTATTCTAAATCTAATAGTGTTAAGTGGTATTCTAAATCTAATAGTATTAAGTGGTATTCTAAATCTAATAGTGTTAAGTGGTATTCTAAATCTAATAGTGTTAAGTGGTATTCTAAATCTAATAGTGTTAAGTGGTATTCTAAATCTAATAGTGTTAAGTGGTATTCTAAATCTAATAGTATTAAGTGGTATTCTAAATCTAATAGTGTTAAGTGGTATTCTAAATCTAATAGTGTTAAGTGGTATTCTAAATCTAATAGTGTTAAGTGGTATTCTAAATCTAATAGTGTTAAGTGGTATTCTAAATCTAATAGTATTAAGTGCTATTCTAAATCTAATAGTGTTAATTGGTATTCTAAATCTAATAGTGTTAAGTGGTATTCTAAATCTAATAGTGTTAAGTGGTATTCTAAATCTAATAGTGTTAAGTGGTATTCTAAATCTAATAGTATTAAGTGCTATTCTAAATCTAATAGTGTTAATTGGTATTCTAAATCTAATAGTGTTAAGTGGTATTCTAAATCTAATAGTATTAAGTGCTATTCTAAATCTAATAGTGTTAATTGGTATTCTAAATCTAATTGTTTTAAGTGGTATTCTAAATCTAATAGTGTTAAGTGCTTTTCTAAATCTAATAGTGTTAAGTGGTATTCTAAATCCAATAGTTTTAAGTGGTATTCTAAATCTAATAGTTTTAATTGGTATTCTAAATCTAATTGTGTCAAGTGGTATTCTAAATCTAATAGTGTTAAGTGGTATTCTAAATCTAATAGTGTTAAGTGGTATTCTAAATCTAATAGTGTTAAGTGGTATTCTAAATCAAATAGTGTTAAGTGGTATTCTAAATCAAATAGTTTTCATTGGTATTCTAAATCTAATTGTTTTAAGTGGTATTCTAAATCTAATAGTGTTAAGTGGTATTCTAAATCTAATAGTGTCAAGTGGTATTCTAAATCTAATAGTATTAAGTGCTATTCTAAATCTAATAGTTTTAATTGGTATTCTAAATCTAATAGTGTCAAGTGGTATTCTAAATCTAATAGTGTTAAGTGGTATTCTAAATCTAATAGTGTTAAGTGGTATTATAAATCTAATAGTGTTAAGTGGTATTCTAAATCTAATAGTGTTAAGTTGTATTCTAAATCTAATAGTGTTAAGTGGTATTCTAAATGTAATAGTTTTAAGTGGTATTCTAAATCTAATAGTGTCAAGTGGTATTCTAAATATAATAGTATTAATTGGTATTCTAAATCTAATAGTTTTAAGTGGTATTCTAAATCTAATAGTTTTAAGTGGTATTCTAAATCTAATAGTATTAAGTGGTATTCTAAATCTAATAGTGTTAAGTGGTATTCTAAATCTAATAGTGTCAAGTGGTATTCTAAATCTAATAGTGTTAAGTGGTATTCTAAATCTAATAGTGTTAAGTGGTATTCTAAATCTAATAGTGTTAAGTGGTATTCTAAATCTAATAGTGTTAAGTGGTATTCTAAATCTAATAGTTTTAAGTGGTATTCTAAATCTAATAGTTTTAAGTGGTATTCTAAATCTAATAGTTTTAAGTGGTATTCTAAATCTAATAGTGTCAAGTGGTATTCTAAATCTAATAGTGTTAAGTGGTATTCTAAATCTAATAGTGTTAAGTGGTATTCTAAATCTAATAGTGTTAAGTGGTATTCTAAATCTAGTAGTTTTAAGTGGTATTCTAAATCTAATAGTGTTAAGTGGAATTCTAAATCTAATAGTATTAAGTGGTATTCTAAATCTAATAGTGTTAAGTGGTATTCTAAATCTAATAGTGTCAAGTGGTATTCTAAATCTAATAGTGTTAAGTGGTATTCTAAATCTAAAAGTGTTAAGTGGTATTCTAAATCTGATAGTATTAAGTGCTATTCTAAATCTAATAGTTTTAATTGGTATTCTAAATCTAATAGTGTCAAGTGGTATTCTAAATCTAATAGTGTTAAGTGGTATTCTAAATCTCATAGTATTAAGTGGTATTCTAAATCTAATAATGTTAAGTGGTATTCTAAATCTAATAGTGTTAAGTGGTATTCTAAATCTAATAGTGTTAAGTGCTATTCTAAATCTAATAGTATTAAGTGGTATTCTAAATCTAATAGTGTTAAGTGGTATTCTAAATCTAATAGTTTTAATTGGTATTCTAAATCTAATAGTGTCAAGTGGTATTCTAAATCTAATAGTGTTAAGTGGTATTCTAAATCTAATAGTTTTAATTGGTATTCTAAATCTAATAGTGTTAAGTGGTATTCTAAATCTAATAGTGTCAAGTGGTATTCTAAATCTAATAGTATTAAGTGCTATTCTAAATCTAATAGTTTTAATTGGTATTCTAAATCTAATAGTGTTAAGTGGTATTCTAAATCTAATAGTGTCAAGTGGTATTCTAAATCTAATAGTGTTAAGTGGTATTCTAAATCTAATAGTGTCAAGTGGTATTCTAAATCTAATAGTGTTAAGTGGTATTCTAAATCTAATAGTGTTAAGTGGTATTCTAAATCTAATAGTGTTAAGTGGTATTCTAAATCTAATAGTGTCAAGTGGTATTCTAAATCTAATAATGTTAAGTGGTATTATAAATCTAATAGTGTTAAGTGGTATTCTAAATCTAATAGTGTTAAGTGGTATTCTAAATCTAATAGTGTTAAGTGGTATTCTAAATCTAATAGTGTTAAGTGGTATTCTAAATCTAATAGTGTTAAGTGGTATTCTAAATCTAATAGTGTTAAGAGGTATTCTAAATCTAATAGTGTTAAGTGGTATTCTAAATCTAATAGTGTTAAGTGGTATTCTAAATCTAATAGTATTAAGTGGTATTCTAAATCTAATAGTGTTAAGTGGTATTCTAAATCTAATAGTGTTAAGTGGTATTCTAAATCTAATAGTGTTAAGTGGTATTCTAAATCTAATAGTGTTAAGTGGTATTCTAAATCTAATAGTGTCAAGTGGTATTCTAAATCTAATAGTGTTAAGTGGTATTATAAATCTAATAGTGTTAAGTGGTATTCTAAATCAAATAGTTTTAATTGGTATTCTAAATCTAATAGTTTTAATTGGTATTCTAAATCTAATAGTGTTAGGTGGTATTATAAATCTAATAGTCTCAAGTGGTATTCTAAATCTAATAGTATTAAGTGGTATTCTAAATCTAATAGTTTTAATTGGTATTCTAAATCTAATAGTGTCAAGTGGTATTCTAAATCTAATAGTGTTAAGTGGTATTCTAAATCTAATAGTGTTAAGTGGTATTCTAAATCTAATAGTGTTAAGTGGTATTCTAAATCTAATAGTGTTAAGTGGTATTCTAAATCTAATAGTGTTAAGTGGTATTCTAAATCTAATAGTTTTAAGTGGTATTCTAAATCTAATAGTGTCAAGTGGTAATCTAAATCTAATAGTGTTAAGTGGTATTCTAAATCTAATAGTGTCAAGTGGTATTCTAAATCTTATAGTATTAAGTGCTATTCTAAATCTAATAGTGTCAAGTGGTATTCTAAATCAAATAGTTTTAATTGGTATTCTAAATCTAATAGTGTTAAGTGGTATTCTAAATCTAATAGTGTTAAGTGGTATTCTAAATCTAACAGTGTTAAGTGGTATTCTAAATCTAATAGTGTTAAGTGCTATTCTAAATCTAATAGTATTAAGTGGTATTCTAAATCTAATAGTGTTAAGTGGTATTCTAAATCTAATAGTGTTAAGTGGTATTCTAAATCTAATAGTGTCAAGCGGTATTATAAATCTAGTAGTGTTAAGTGGTATTCTAAATCTAATAGTGTTAAGTGCTATTCTAAATCTAATAGTGTCAAGTGGTATTCTAAATCTAATAGTATTAAGTGGTATTCTAAATCTAATAGTGTTAAGTGGTATTCTAAATCTAATAGTGTTAAGTGGTATTCTAAATCTAATAGTGTCAAGTGGTATTCTAAATCAAATAGTTTTAATTGGCATTCTAAATCTAATAGTGTTAAGTGGTATTCTAAATCTAACAGTATTAAGTGGTATTCTAAATCTAATAGTATTAAGTGGTATTCTAAATCTAATAGTGTTAAGTGGTATTCTAAATCTAATAGTGTTAAGTGGTATTCTAAATCTAATAGTGTCAAGTGGTATTCTAAATCTAATAGTATTAAGTGGTATTCTAAATCTAACAGTATTAAGTGGTATTCTAAATCTAATAGTGCTAAGTGGTATTCTAAATCTAAAAGTGTTAAGTGGTATTCTAAATCTAATAGTGTTAAGTGGTATTCTAAATCTAATAGTATTAAGTGGTATTCTAAATCTAACAGTATTAAGTGGTATTCTAAATCTCATAGTGCTAAGTGGTATTCTAAATCTAATAGTGTTAAGTGGTATTCTAAATCTAATAGTGTCAAGTGGTATTCTAAATCTACTAGTGTTAAGTGGTATTCTAAATCTAATAGTGTTAATTGGTATTCTAAATCTCATAGTATTAAGTGGTATTCTAAATCTAACAGTATTAAGTGGTATTCTAAATCTAATAGTGTTAAGTGGTATTCTAAATCTAATAGTGTCAAGTGGTATTCTAAATCTAATAGTGTCAAGTGGTATTCTAAATCTAATAGTGTCAAGTGGTATTCTAAATCTCATAGTATTAAGTGGTATTCTAAATCTCATAGTATTAAGTGGTATTCTAAATCTAATAGTATTAAGTGGTATTCTAAATCTAATAGTTTTAATTGGTATTCTAAATCTAATAGTGTTAAGTGGTATTCTAAATCTAATAGTGTTAAGTGGTATTCTAAATCTAATAGTGTCAAGTGGTATTCTAAATCTAGTAGTGTTAAGTGGTATTCTAAATCTAATAGTGTTAAGTGCTATTCTAAATCTAATAGTGTCAAGTGGTATTCTAAATCTAATAGTATTAAGTGGTATTCTAAATCTAATAGTGTTCAGTGGTATTCAAAATCTAATAGTGTTAAGTGGTATTCTAAATCTAATAGTGTCAAGTGGTATTCTAAATCAAATAGTTTTAATTGGCATTCAAAATCTAATAGTGTTAAGTGGTATTCTAAATCTAACAGTATTAAGTGGTATTCTAAATCTAATAGTATTAAGTGGTATTCTAAATCTAATAGTGTTAAGTGGTATTCTAAATCTAATAGTGTTAAGTGGTATTCTAAATCTAATAGTGTCAAGTGGTATTCTAAATCTAATAGTATTAAGTGGTATTCTAAATCTAATAGTGTTAAGTGGTATTCTAAATCTAATAGTGTTAAGTGGTTTTCTAAATCAAATAGTTTTAATTGGTATTCTAAATCTAATTGTTTTAAGTGGTATTCTAAATCTAATAGTGTTAAGTGGTATTCTAAATCTAATAGTGTTAATTGGTATTCTAAATCTAATAGTATTAAGTAGTATTCTAAATCTAATAGTGTCAAGTGGTATTCTAAATCTAATAGTGTTAAGTGGTATTCTAAATCTAATAGTGTCAAGTGGTATTCTAAATCTAATAGTGTTAAGTGGTATTCTAAATCTAATAGTGTTAATTGGTATTCTAAATATAATAGTGTTAAGTGGTATTCTAAATCTAATAGTGTTAAGTGGTATTCTAAATCAAATAATTTTAATTGGTATTCTAAATCTAATAGTGTCAAGTGGTATTCTAAATCTAATAGTGTTAAGTGGTATTCTAAATCTAATAGTATTAAGTGGTATTCTAAATCTAATAGTTTTAATTGGTGTTCTAAATCTAATTGTTTTAAGTGGTATTCTAAATCTAATAGTGTCAAGGGGTATTCTAAATCTAATAGTGTTAAGTGGTATTCTAAATCTAATAGTGTTAAGTGGTATTCTAAATCTAATAGTGTTAAGTGGTATTTTAAATCTAATAGTGTCAAGTGGTATTCTAAATCTAATAGTGTTAAGTGGTATTCTAAATCTAATAGTGTTAAGTGGTATTCTAAATCAAATAGTTTTAATTGGTATTCTAAATCTAATAGTTTTAATTGGTTTTCTAAATCAAATAGTTTTAATTGGTATTCTAAATCTAATTGTTTTAAGTGGTATTCTAAATCTAATAGTGTTAAGTGGTATTCTAAATCTAATAGTGTTAATTGGTATTCTAAATCTAATAGTATTAAGTGGTATTCTAAATCTAATAGTGTCAAGTGGTATTCTAAATCTAATAGTGTTAAGTGGTGTTCTAAATCTAATAGTGTCAAGTGGTATTCTAAATCTAATAGTGTTACGTGGTATTCTAAATCTAATAGTGTCAAGTGGTATTCTAAATCTAATAGTATTAAGTGGTATTCTAAATCTAATAGTGTCAAGTGGTATTATAAATCTAAAAGTGTTAAGTGGTATTCTAAATCTTATAGTGTTAAGTGGTATTCTAAATCAAATAGTTTTAATTGGTATTCTAAATCTAATAGTGTTAAGTGGTATTCTAAATCTAATAGTGTCAAGTGGTATTCTAAATCTAATAGTGTCAAGTGGTATTCTAAATCTAATAGTGTCAAGTGGTATTCTAAATCTCATAGTATTAAGTGGTATTCTAAATCTCATAGTATTAAGTGGTATTCTAAATCTAATAGTATTAAGTGGTATTCTAAATCTAATAGTTTTAATTGGTATTCTAAATCTAATAGTTTTAATTGGCATTCTAAATCTAATAGTGTTAAGTGGTATTCTAAATCTAACAGTATTAAGTGGTATTCTAAATCTAATAGTATTAAGTGGTATTCTAAATCTAATAGTGTTAAGTGGTATTCTAAATCTAATAGTGTTAAGTGGTATTCTAAATCTAATAGTGTCAAGTGGTATTCTAAATCTAATAGTATTAAGTGGTATTCTAAATCTAATAGTGTTAAGTGGTATTCTAAATCTAATAGTGTTAAGTGGTTTTCTAAATCAAATAGTTTTAATTGGTATTCTAAATCTAATTGTTTTAAGTGGTATTCTAAATCTAATAGTGTTAAGTGGTATTCTAAATCTAATAGTATTAAGTGGTATTCTAAATCTAATAGTTTTAATTGGTATTCTAAATCTAATTGTTTTAAGTGGTATTCTAAATCTAATAGTGTCAAGTGGTATTCTAAATCTAATAGTGTTAAGTGGTATTCTAAATCTAATAGTGTTAAGTGGTATTCTAAATCTAATAGTGTTAAGTGGTATTCTAAATCTAATAGTGTCAAGTGGTATTCTAAATCTAATAGTGTCAAGTGGTATTCTAAATCTAATAGTGTTAAGTGGTATTCTAAATCAAATAGTTTTAATTGGTATTCTAAATCTAATAGTTTTAATTGGTTTTCTAAATCAAATAGTTTTAATTGGTATTCTAAATCTAATTGTTTTAAGTGGTATTCTAAATCTAATAGTGTTAAGTGGTATTCTAAATCTAATAGTGTTAATTGGTATTCTAAATCTAATAGTATTAAGTGGTATTCTAAATCTAATAGTGTCAAGTGGTATTCTAAATCTAATAGTGTTAAGTGGTATTCTAAATCTAATAGTGTTAAGTGGTATTCTAAATCTAATAGTGTTAAGTGCTATTCTAAATCTAATAGTATTAAGTGGTATTCTAAATCTAATAGTGTTAAGTGGTATTCTAAATCTAATAGTTTTAATTGGTATTCTAAATCTAATAGTGTCAAGTGGTATTCTAAATCTAATAGTGTTAAGTGGTATTCTAAATCTAATAGTTTTAATTGGTATTCTAAATCTAATAGTGTTAAGTGGTATTCTAAATCTAATAGTGTCAAGTGGTATTCTAAATCTAATAGTATTAAGTGCTATTCTAAATCTAATAGTTTTAATTGGTATTCTAAATCTAATAGTGTTAAGTGGTATTCTAAATCTAATAGTGTTAAGTGGTATTCTAAATCTAATAGTATTAAGTGGTATTCTAAATCCATTAGTTTTAATTGGTATTCTAAATCTAATAGTGTTAAGTGGTATTCTAAATCTAATAGTGTTAAGTGGTATTCTAAATCTAATAGTGTTAAGTGGTATTCTAAATCTAATAGTATTAAGTGGTATTCTAAATCTAATAGTGTTAAGTGGTATTCTAAATCTAATAGTTTTAATTGGTATTCTAAATCTAATAGTGTCAAGTGGTATTCTAAATCAAATAGTGTTAAGTGGTATTCTAAATCTAATAGTGTCAAGTGGTATTCTAAATCTAATAGTGTTAAGTGGTATTCTAAATCTAATAGTGTCAAGTGGTATTCTAAATCTAATAGTATTAAGTGCTATTCTAAATCTAATAGTGTTAAGTGGTATTCTAAATCTAATAGTGTTAAGTGGTATTCTAAATCTAATAGTGTCAAGTGGTATTCTAAATCTAATAGTATTAAGTGATATTCTAAATCTAATAGTGTCAAGTGCTATTCTAAATCTAATAGTTTTAATTGGTATTCTAAATCTAATAGTATTAAGTGCTATTCTAAATCTAATAGTATTAAGTGCTATTCTAAATCTGATAGTGTCAAGTGGTATTCTAAATCTAATAGTATTAAGTGCTATTCTAAATCTAATAGTTTTAAGTGGTATTCTAAATCTAATAGTTTTAAGTGGTATTCTAAATCTAATAGTGTCAAGTGGTATTCTAAATCTAATAGTGTTAAGTGGTATTCTAAATTTAATAGTGTCAAGTGGTATTCTAAATCTAATAGTGTTAAGTGGTATTCTAAATCTAATAGTTTTAAGTGGTATTCTAAATCTAATAATGTTAAGTGGAATTCTAAATCTAATAGTATTAAGTGTTATTCTAAATCTAATAGTGTTAAGTGGCAATCTAAATCTAACAGTGTCAAGTGGTATTCTAAATCTAATAGTGTTAAGTGGTATTCTAAATCTAATAGTGTTAAGTGGTATTCTAAATCTAATAGTGTTAAGTGGTATTCTAAATCTAATAGTGTTAAGTGGTATTCTAAATCAAATAGTTTTAAGTGGTATTCTAAATCTAATAGTGTTAAGTGGTTTTCTAAATCTAATAGTGTTAAGTGGTATTCTAAATCTAATAGTGTAAGTGGTATTCTAAATCTAATAGTGTTAAGTGGTATTCTAAATCTAATAGTGTTAAGTGGTATTCTAAATCTAATAGTTTTAAGTGGTATTCTAAATCTAATAGTGTCAAGTGGTATTCTGAATCTAATAGTTTTAAGTGGTTTTCTTAATCTAATAGTGTCAAGTGGTATTCTAAATCTAATAGTGTTAAGTGGTATTCTAAATCTAATAGTATTAAGTGGTATTCTAAATCTAATAGTGTTAAGTGGTATTCTAAATCTAATAGTGTTAAGTGGTATTCTAAATCTAATAGTGTTAAGTGGTATTCTAAATCTAATAGTGTTAAGTGGTATTCTAAATCTAATAGTATTAAGTGCTATTCTAAATCTAATAGTGTTAATTGGTATTCTAAATCTAATAGTGTTAAGTGGTATTCTAAATCTAATAGTGTTAAGTGGTATTCTAAATCTAATAGTGTTAAGTGGTATTCTAAATCTAATAGTATTAAGTGCTATTCTAAATCTAATAGTGTTAATTGGTATTCTAAATCTAATAGTGTTAAGTGGTATTCTAAATCTAATAGTATTAAGTGCTATTCTAAATCTAATAGTGTTAATTGGTATTCTAAATCTAATTGTTTTAAGTGGTATTCTAAATCTAATAGTGTTAAGTGCTATTCTAAATCTAATAGTGTTAAGTGGTATTCTAAATCCAATAGTTTTAAGTGCTATTCTAAATCTAATAGTTTTAATTGGTATTCTAAATCTAATAGTGTCAAGTGGTATTCTAAATCTAATAGTGTTAAGTGGTATTCTAAATCTAATAGTGTTAAGTGGTATTCTAAATCTAATAGTGTTAAGTGGTATTCTAAATCAAATAGTGTTAAGTGGTATTCTAAATCAAATAGTTTTAATTGGTATTCTAAATCTAATTGTTTTAAGTGGTATTCTAAATCTAATAGTGTTAAGTGGTATTCTAAATCTAATAGTGTCAAGTGGTATTCTAAATCTAATAGTATTAAGTGCTATTCTAAATCTAATAGTTTTAAGTGGTATTCTAAATCTAATAGTGTCAAGTGGTATTCTAAATCTAATAGTGTTAAGTGGTATTCTAAATCTAATAGTGTTAAGTGGTATTATAAATCTAATAGTGTTAAGTGGTATTCTAAATCTAATAGTGTTAAGTTGTATTCTAAATCTAATAGTGTTAAGTGGTATTCTAAATGTAATAGTTTTAAGTGGTATTCTAAATCTAATAGTGTCAAGTGGTATTCTAAATATAATAGTATTAATTGGTTTTCTAAATCTAATAGTTTTAAGTGGTATTCTAAATCTAATAAATTTAAGTGGTATTCTAAATCTAATAGTATTAAGTGGTATTCTAAATCTAATAGTGTTAAGTGGTATTCTAAATCTAATAGTGTCAAGTGGTATTCTAAATCTAATAGTGTTAAGTGGTATTCTAAATCTAATAGTGTTAAGTGGTATTCTAAATCTAATAGTGTTAAGTGGTATTCTAAATCTAATAGTGTTAAGTGGTATTCTAAATCTAATAGTTTTAAGTGGTATTCTAAATCTAATAGTGTTAAGTGGTATTCTAAATCAAATAGTTTTAAGTGGTATTCTAAATCTAATAGTGTTAAGTGGTATTCTAAATCTAATAGTGTTAAGTGGTATTCTAAATCTAATAGTGTTAAGTGGTATTCTAAATCTAATAGTGTTAAGTGGTATTCTAAATCTAATAGTGTTAAGTGGTATTCTAAATCTAATAGTTTTAACTGGTATTCTAAATCTAATAGTGTCAAGTGGTATTCTGAATCTAATAGTTTTAAGTGGTTTTCTTAATCTAATAGTGTCAAGTGGTATTCTAAATCTAATAGTGTTAAGTGGTATTCTAAATCTAATAGTATTAAGTGGTATTCTAAATCTAATAGTGTTAAGTGGTATTCTAAATCTAATAGTGTTAAGTGGTATTCTAAATCTAATAGTGTCAAGTGGTATTCTAAATCTAATAGTGTTAAGTGGTATTCTAAATCTAATAGTATTAAGTGCTATTCTAAATCTAATAGTGTTAATTGGTATTCTAAATCTAATAGTGTTAAGTGGTATTCTAAATCTAATAGTGTTAAGTGGTATTCTAAATCTAATAGTGTTAAGTGGTATTCTAAATCTAATAGTATTAAGTGCCATTCTAAATCTAATAGTGTTAATTGGTATTCTAAATCTAATAGTGTTAAGTGGTATTCTAAATCTAATAGTATTAAGTGCTATTCTAAATCTAATAGTGTTAATTGGTATTCTAAATCTAATTGTTTTAAGTGGTATTCTAAATCTAATAGTGTTAAGTGCTATTCTAAATCTAATAGTGTTAAGTGGTATTCTAAATCCAATAGTTTTAAGTGCTATTCTAAATCTAATAGTTTTAATTGGTATTCTAAATCTAATAGTGTCAAGTGGTATTCTAAATCTAATAGTGTTAAGTGGTATTCTAAATCTAATAGTGTTAAGTGGTATTCTAAATCTAATAGTGTTAAGTGGTATTCTAAATCAAATAGTGTTAAGTGGTATTCTAAATCAAATAGTTTTAATTGGTATTCTAAATCTAATTGTTTTAAGTGGTATTCTAAATCTAATAGTGTTAAGTGGTATTCTAAATCTAATAGTGTCAAGTGGTATTCTAAATCTAATAGTATTAAGTGCTATTCTAAATCTTATAGTTTTAATTGGTATTCTAAATCTAATAGTGTCAAGTGGTATTCTAAATCTAATAGTGTTAAGTGGTATTCTAAATCTAATAGTGTTAAGTGGTATTATAAATCTAATAGTGTTAAGTGGTATTCTAAATCTAATAGTGTTAAGTTGTATTCTAAATCTAATAGTGTTAAGTGGTATTCTAAATGTAATAGTTTTAAGTGGTATTCTAAATCTAATAGTGTCAAGTGGTATTCTAAATATAATAGTATTAATTGGTTTTCTAAATCTAATAGTTTTAAGTGGTATTCTAAATCTAATAGTTTTAAGTGGTATTCTAAATCTAATAGTATTAAGTGGTATTCTAAATCTAATAGTGTTAAGTGGTATTCTAAATCTAATAGTGTCAAGTGGTATTCTAAATCTAATAGTGTTAAGTGGTATTCTAAATCTAATAGTGTTAAGTGGTATTCTAAATCTAATAGTGTTAAGTGGTATTCTAAATCTAATAGTGTTAAGTGGTATTCTAAATCTAATAGTTTTAAGTGGTATTCTAAATCTAATAGTTTTAAGTGGTATTCTAAATCTAATAGTTTTAAGTGGTATTCTAAATCTAATAGTGTCAAGTGCTATTCTAAATCTAATAGTGTTAAGTGGTATTCTAAATCTAATAGTGTTAAGTGGTATTCTAAATCTAATAGTGTTAAGTGGTATTCTAAATCTAGTAGTTTTAAGTGGTATTCTAAATCTAATAGTGTTAAGTGGATTTCTAAATCTAATAGTATTAAGTGGTATTCTAAATCTAATAGTGTTAAGTGGTATTCTAAATCTAATAGTGTCAAGTGGTATTCTAAATCTAATAGTGTTAAGTGGTATTCTAAATCTAATAGTGTTAAGTGGTATTCTAAATCTAATAGTATTAAGTGCTATTCTAAATCTAATAGTTTTAATTGGTATTCTAAATCTAATAGTGTCAAGTGGTATTCTAAATCTAATAGTGTTAAGTGGTATTCTAAATCTCATAGTGTTAAGTGGTATTCTAAATCTAATAGTGTTAAGTGGTATTCTAAATCTAATAGTGTTAAGTGGTATTCTAAATCTAATAGTGTTAAGTGCTATTCTAAATCTAATAGTATTAAGTGCTATTCTAAATCTAATAGTATTAAGTGGTATTCTAAATCTAATAGTGTTAAGTGGTATTCTAAATCTAATAGTTTTAATTGGTATTCTAAATCTAATAGTGTCAAGTGGTATTCTAAATCTAATAGTGTTAAGTGGTATTCTAAATCTAATAGTTTTAATTGGTATTCTAAATCTAATAGTGTTAAGTGGTATTCTAAATCTAATAGTGTCAAGTGGTATTCTAAATCTAATAGTATTAAGTGCTATTCTATATCTAATAGTTTTAATTGGTATTCTAAATCTAATAGTGTTAAGTGGTATTCTAAATCTAATAGTGTTAAGTGGTATTCTAAATCTAATAGTATTAAGTGGTATTCTAAATCTAATAGTTTTAATTGGTATTCTAAATCTAATAGTGTTAAGTGGTATTCTAAATCTAATAGTGTTAAGTGGTATTCTAAATCTAATAGTATTAAGTGGTATTCTAAATCTAATAGTGTTAAGTGGTATTCTAAATCTAATAGTTTTAATTGGTATTCTAAATCTAATAGTGTCAAGTGGTATTCTAAATCAAATAGTGTTAAGTGGTATTCTAAATCTAATAGTGTCAAGTGGTATTCTAAATCTAATAGTGTTAAGTGGTATTCTAAATCTAATAGTGTCAAGTGGTATTCTAAATCTAATAGTATTAAGTGCTATTCTAAATCTAATAGTTTTAAGTGGTATTCTAAATCTAATAGTTTTAAGTGGTATTCTAAATCTAATAGTGTCAAGTGGTATTCTAAATCTAATAGTGTTAAGTGGTATTCTAAATCTAATAGTGTCAAGTGGTATTCTAAATCTAATAGTGTTAAGTGGTATTCTAAATCTAATAGTTTTAAATGGTATTCTAAATCTAATAGTGTTAAGTGGAAATCTAAATCTAATAGTATTAAGTGGTATTCTAAATCTAATAGTGTTAAGTGGCAATCTAAATCTAACAGTGTCAAGTGGTATTCTAAATCTAATAGTGTTAAGTGGTATTCTAAATCTAATAGTGTTAAGTGGTATTCTAAATCTAATAGTGTTAAGTGGTATTCTAAATCTAATAGTGTTAAGTGGTATTCTAAATCAAATAGTTTTAAGTGGTATTCTAAATCTAATAGTGTTAAGTGGTATTCTAAATCTAATAGTGTTAAGTGGTATTCTAAATCTAATAGTGTTAAGTGGTATTCTAAATCTAATAGTGTTAAGTGGTATTCTAAATCTAATAGTGTTAAGTGGTATTCTAAATCTAATAGTTTTAAGTGGTATTCTAAATCTAATAGTGTCAAGTGGTATTCTGAATCTAATAGTTTTAAGTGGTTTTCTTAATCTAATAGTGTCAAGTGGTATTCTAAATCTAAGTGGTATTATAAATCTAGTAGTGTTAAGTGGAATTCTAAATCTAATAGTGTTAAGTGGTATTCTAAATCTAATAGTTTTAATTGGTATTCTAAATCTAATAGTGTCAAGTGGTATTCTAAATCTAATAGTTTTAAGTGGTATTCTAAATCTAATAGTTTTAAGTGGTTTTCTAAATCTAATAGTGTCAAGTGGTATTCTGAATCTAATAGTTTTAAGTGGTTTTCTTAATCTAATAGTGTCAAGTGGTATTCTAAATCTAAGTGGTATTATAAATCTAGTAGTGTTAAGTGGAATTCTAAATCTAATAGTGTTAAGTGGTATTCTAAATCTAATAGTGTTAAGTGGTATTCTAAATCAAATAGTGTTAAGTGGTATTCTAAATCAAATAGTTTTAATTGGTATTCTAAATCTAATAGTGTCAAGTGGTATTCTAAATCTAATGGTGTTAAGTGGTATTCTAAATCTAATAGTATTAAGTGGTATTCTAAATCTAATAGTGTTAAGTGGTATTCTAAATCTAATAGTGTTAAGTGGTATTCTAGCAGCAGAGAGGGTGAGCCGGACAACATTTTTAGACAAGTTTTCACTGAAATCACGCTTAAAATCAATGAAACCAATGACATCAGACCCCAAAGTCAATGACATCAGGTCCCAAATATGTGTGTGTTTCATGGATTAGGTCCAAAAAAAAATTATGAAAAAATCAATGAAATTAATGAAATCAAAAACTTTTCAACTATTACATTTTTGGGGAAAAAGGGACTACAACATCGTTGTCACTCACCCTCTCTGCTGCTAGAACTTTCAGTTGGGGTTAACCGAATATTTGATCCAGTCCGATACGATATCGTGTTCGAGGGTCATGTTAATCACTACGACGAAAATCACTACGATTTCACAAACAGACTAATTTGTAAAACCTTCTCTTGTAAATCAATCAGATTATTAGACTGATCTGTGAGTTTGAAATTAATTTTGGTTAATGAATTATTATGACATCGCATATAGACTGGATTCACCGGGGACTCAATTATTAAAAACCCTGGAGGAGCTGTTGGTGCAAATGAATACAAAATATATCCTTGCTGAGCTTGATTTGATCGTTCTAAATTTATTTGATAGCTTCCTTCGATCACATCACATACTAAATTGAGCGCAATCACCGTTGAAATATTCACATTGAACGGAGCAATATGCCTGCCACCACCATCTGGGTCATTATTATGGGTCAGGATTTTTATTTCCGGTGATGTTGCTTTTTTCCACGCATCATGAATTATTTTAAAACCAATATCGATGGCATCACTGAGAGATTTTTGTAGTTCTGGTACGTTATATCCTGGTAGTTTGACTGTGGGTATATCCTTGACGGGGATGCCCTTGCCTCCTGCAAAAATTGTTCTTGTTGTAGGATTACTGTCACCTAATATCTCTTGAATAATTTGTGAATTAAATGTTTCCATGTCATTGATGATTTTGTTACATGTTTTTACGACACTGATAAATTCATCTCGGGTAAGAGAGCCGGATTTAAGGGGTATTAACAACAGTGAAAAATCATTATTCATTGCTGTGAAATTTTCAGCGATTTTAAGTTCGTTAACAAAAAGATATTTCCCTCCCTTATCTATAGTGCCAAGAGCAAAAAAGATGCTAGCAATACTGTAATCTCTATAACTCTTTACTGGATTATCAGATTTTATCCTGTCTGTGATATAATCGGTTTTTTGAGGTTCTGGTAAATCAACGGTTTCCTCCCTTGGTGGTAATTCAGGCCATCCTAGTACGGTTCTTATTGAGCTTTGATAGATATCTACGACGTATTCTTCTGAGTTTATTTCAATGGCAGATGATAGTGTTGGTTCATGAACTGTTATAGCGATTTTTGACTCTACTCCAGTAATCGATTTTATTCTACGCGCGAATTCATTATTGATTTGTTCAATTTGATATGATCCGGTTGGTATGGAAACAACATTCCAGTCTGGGGTACCGTCGGGTTTATTCTTATTTGCAAATACCAGGGAATTATTCGGTTGTTGACCACCAAATGATTTTGACCTAATATTTGGCCAACTGTGGTATACTCGTAATTTTGCTAGCGCTATCTCCTTCACTGGGACCGGAGAGGGGAAATTCACACTGAATTCTGGATTCGTTGAGGTTATTGAGATCATGCTTGTTTGTACTGGATTTGTGTTCTCCACTATTTGTTGAAGTAATTCCATCTGTGTTGTCATTGTTATTATATTCATGATGTATTTCTAATTTTGACATCGCAGAATCATATATATCTACCATCGCTGAAAACTCACTCTCTGATATAATTGTATCATCGAGCGATGACGATATCGATGAGGATAATTGCGAGTATGCAGTAGACACAACATGAAATTGAATTATGTAGTCCTGTAGTTTCCGTTGGCTGCATGAGGATATTTTTTTTGTGATTATTGAAATAATTCCAGCGATTGTTGTTGCCGCAGAAATGCAAATTGGAACAGCTATCGGGGCCATCATTGTCACTGAAGACAGTATAATACCAGCTCCGGTGATTACACCACTCACAGCGTACACAGTAACATCAATTGCGGTAATTCTCCTGCGATATTTTTTAATTTTCAATTCATACTCCTCAGACAGGGTTTTGAGTCTAGTTTGATACTCTCTGACCTGATCATAGCGATATTGCGATGATGAAATCATTTTTATTTTAAATATGCTATCGTTTTCAATTACGATTTACTTAAATCCGCTACGAATTCCACATACCACGTTGTTGTAACCCTAACCAAATTTGTATCAGTAGCTATTAACGTGAACTGTTCAGTTGTATCCTTGTCGATGATCGTTGAAATCGTATTATTGACCCCGGATGAACTCGACGATGATATATTAAATTGAGCCGTTGTCACCAGTGTTAATCGATAAATACCCTTGACGGTTGCAGTGATGTCTAATTTGTTGTTTTCAGGTGTCCACTCAAATGATCCGTGTTGGATTGTATATACTACGTTAATGGTTTTCTCATGAGGAATTTTTGTTTTTTCAATGATTGTTATCATCCTCGAAAAATCACCTTTGACGGCTTCGATGAAGTTTTTCGTCTCATCGATGGATTTTTTAATATCAGGGAGTTTTAGTTCAATTTTATCCAACTGGGTTCCAATAAATTTATCAATGATATTTCTATGAAATGCGGTAAACTGTTTTATGTATTCTTCGGTTTTAAATTGAAGTGTTTTTAGTTCCAACATAGAATCGCCGAGTTCAATTATTCTATCTGTAATAGACGAGAGGGGTACACCCGGTTTGAGTTTACCCTGATCGGAAAATAACGCAACTGTGTTCTCGATTGCATTTTGTTGTTTAACTAAAATATCATCCAGAGAGATATTACTGGTTTTCAATTTACCCTGATCGGAAAATAGCGCAACTGTGTTCTCGATTGTGTTTTGTTGTTTAACTAAAATATCATCCAGAGAAATATTACTGGATTTCAATTTACCCTGTTTGTCTTGAAATACAACTATTTCATTGGGTTCAACACTTTCTAAATTCAACGTCTCAGCGATTTCATCTTTAATTTTTTTTGTTATATCCTTGATAGAATCAGGGGTTGCAGTGCCATCGGGTTTCGGTTTCAAAGATCTCCCCCAAATATCAATCATGTTATTGTAAAACTCTTTCTCTCTCTAAAAAGCGATTGCTGGTGTAGTCATTTACGACAATATGAGGTGGTTTTCCCCTTGGGTTACCCAAGGAGTTAGAAATAGCGTCAAGGACATTTAATACTTCACTGCCGCATATTGGTGGGTCATTGATTTGTTGTGTTGGTAGCGTAGAATACCAAGTCTTCATTGGAAATTGTTTTATGTAACGCATAAATTCTTTTGGTGGGGCTAATCCATATGAATCAAAACAGACAATCCCACGTGGATCAATAGCGTATGCAACCCAGTGAGTTCCAGGTCCGGTGCTGTTATCGAGATTAATAATACCTGTTTCAGTTTTGTTTGGTTGATGTGGTAATTGATCTTTCATAAAAACACCTCTGAAATTTTTAATCACTAGTTTTTTAGCAGCATCCATTAAATCAAAATTGGACATTGGAACCATCGAAGATTTGGGAACCATAGGTTCGGAAATTGAAGATTTCTGAATTAATAAACCGTTCCTGGTAGTCTTAGACCTTTTCCGCTGTACCAAGAATACGGGGTTCCTGGTAGTCTTAGACCCAATCCTTGAACGGATCGTCTCTTTTTTTTATATCCTTGTCCAGCTGCCTTCTTAAGTGCCATTCCTGCTGCAGTACCAACGGCTCCTAACGCTGCTGCTTTAGCCACCGCTGGGGCTGCTGCTGCAATCAATGCTGGTAACGCAGCAAACAATGGAAATATACCACCCGTTTTCATCATATTTTTAATAGCAGCCGCAGAGAGAGTAATCTGAACTCCCTTTTTATCCTTGAAAGCATCATTGAAATGTTTCACCTGACGAGTTGTCAGCGATAATTTATTTTCACCACCAGTCATTTGATTAGGTTTCAACGTGATTGTGGTTCCACATTTTTTAGCCGATTCTGATTGCAATTTTTTGATTTGACCAGGAGTTAACGTAACACTAATAACACTATATGACATTATATATAATTGATTGATTCTAATTCAATGAAAAATCGTTCAAAGATTTTCTACTGGGGCATCTACCACTCTCATTCTTCCACCAACACCTTCGAGTAGCATTGATTTATCACTGAGAATGACAGCAACCGCTCTATAATTAGCAATAGCACCATGAGTCACATTAGCTCTAAAGTGTATATCAACAACTGACTGTCTTGTCAAATCGAGATGTTCCAGTGAGAAGTAGTAGATCGGATACAGATTCTTAAAATCAAATTGTGATATTTGCAAACCAGTATCGACATTTTGATCGCGTGCCATAAATGACAACAGACGATGATAAACTCGTGCAATATGATTTTCTGTGTAATTAAGTTGTATATCCTCAGATGGTTCCTGCTGGCCGTTTATTCTCAGTGAGACGTCTTTCACACCTAATTGATCAAATATCATATGACTGAAGATTTGATTGCCAACTCGTGTGTTATCCTGTAACGCAATAAATATATGACGTGGCGCAGAAACGCCTTGTTTTGATGCTAGGTTCCAAGTGAATAACCCGTTGATATTTGATTGTTTCACATCTGTACTCACGGTTAGCCAACTCAACAACGACTTTCCTCCTTGGTCCATAAATGATAGTAGTCGTTGTTCTGCGGTGATTGCTGGAGTCAACACTGGCATCCACAATGATATTTTTGTTAAAATGACTTTACCAGCATCAGCATTGGGGGCTGCAGCATCTGCTGCAATCCTCCAAATTGCGTCGTTATCATCACCCTTTCGTACAAGCGATACTGTATGCTTCGCCCCGTAGATAACTTTTCTGACGTTTCTACAGAATCCAAATATGTGATGCAGTGGAATCGCGCATGAAAATGATTTACGCTCTCCTTGCAACATTGCGTTTCGTGTTGCAGCTCCTAGATTGAAATTAGGATCGTTGTTTATAATCATATCCTCGACATCAGCATTAGCAGCACCAGCATTATTCTTTGGTCGTCTTACAACAAATGGATTTCCACCAGCGGTATTCTTACCATCTTTTGCAAACATCATAGATGGACCCGCTGATCTTGTATAATCATCAGAATATCTCGCTAACCCTATGATTGTTGTAGCCACATCAACATCACGATCTATGGACTCAATTTCTTTTCCATCAATGAGATATCTAGCACTCTCAAATAGCGCCATAATACCATTATTGACAAAACCGACTTGAGTACCAACTGGATACGGTGCTGGTACATTAGTAGTATCAGCAGCTGTTACAATTTCTCCTTCTACTTCAATAAATGCTTCACAGGGCAAAAAGTATTTACTGGTATCATGGACTTGAAGATCAATTCTTGCTCGACTATTTGAGTCTATGGCATGATAGGCGTAATATTGATAATCGCGTACAGAATCATCCTTGCCAACTGGGGCGTCTATATCAAACGCTGGATCATGTGACTTTTTGAACATTTTATTCTATTTATCAGAGTCTAAATAGTGAAATCGTAAACGATTTTTCCATTTTCATCGACGTAGTTTTTTAAGGCCACTTCCTGCTATCATGTTTGCAATATTGCTTTGGTCCCCTTGATTTACCATCGACGCTAGTTTTTCATCTACTGCGTTATTTATTATTTTACTAACACTTGCAGGCATTTCTTCTGTAGACGGTAACGGTTTCTTTTTTCGCCCCACTAATGATGTTATTTTATCCTTCGCAGTTGAAAACGCTTTCCCGGCAAGATCTCCAACAGTACTAATACCCTTATCACGAATAACATCAATGGCTTTCATTGATAATTGTTTAGCTAACGGCATCACTTTTGGGGCCATTCTTGAAAAGAATCCTAAAATGGTATTGCCGAGGCCATCTCCGTAGTATGCTCTATAAACTGGAAACCGTGAATTAACTACATAGACGGGGGTTGGTTTATCATGATTGTAATGGATGATCATTATTATAAAAACAATAGTGTTTTCAATTGTTATTTAATCACTATGATACCCATTTGCTAACTCGTCAATGAAATCTCGATAGGTTTTGATATCCATGATACCGCCGGCAAATAACCGTCTACAGATATCAGCTGCTTCATTAATTATTTCCGGTGAATTATTTCCAGCTCGGAATCCTCCTACAAGAACATCTAATCGTGATATATCATTGATAACGCTATCAGGACAAATGTTTCCAATCCTTGGATTTCCTAATCCACTTCCGCTATAGCCAGCTGCTTCATCTAGTTTGTCTGTATCCGTGGTTTGTAAATAATCAAGAGTATCATCATCATCATCATCATCAAGTGGTAGTTGTTGTTTTTTAGGTGAAAAAGATATTTTCTTTGCAGGTTGCTCTCGCTTTCTTTGCAATCTTGGCGGTTTTTGTTGTTGTTTAAACTCTTCGTATTGATTATACACGTGATCCACCATCCTGATATATTCAATGTATGATGCACTATCTGTCTTTTTTTGACTTTTTCCAGTTTTGATTTTATAGAATATATCAGCCCAGTGAGTGAAATTCTTAACAAACTTATGATGTTCTGGTTTCAACATTTTTTTTCTGTCTTCATAGGACGTAACAACAAGCGTAGGAATTTCTGTTGGATCAGTCTCATCAATTGCTGCTAACCCTTCTTCGTTAAATCTCATACGTAAATCATCTACTGTTCTCTTTGATTCTATTTGTTTTGTTTGTTCAGTTTTCGCTGCTATTTTTTCAAGTTCACCAATAACAGATTTTCCCGTCTCGGGACCATCTCCCAGTATAGCACGCTCTACCCCTTTCGTTGCTGTGGTTACTGGTTTAAACAACTCTTCAGACCCCAGAGCAAAATCAGTTTGTAAACTCTGTCGTTGTTGCAGTTTATTTCTTACAGAGTCACGAATTGGTACAAATCTCCTGATTGCATCCAGTCGTTCACGAGCCAATCGGGTTGTTAATGCTTCATTGACCATTATTTGAAATCGCAAACTATTTTTCAATTGCAAAACAATTTTTCAATCCCGACCTAACACCATCGTGCAACTCCTTTTTTGACATCAGTGACATGTCGGATGATTTTTGATACGGTCATGGAAGTGTTATTTGATTGTTTTAACAGCTCTATCATTGATGTTGAAAGTATCAAAATTGTATATAAAATAAATAATACTGATAGTTTCAACATTCTAGTTTTGACCAATCTGACACATCGTCCATCGATTTTTGACATCCCTCTGAGGGTCGGCTAAAAAAAATGATAAATAATCGGGCAATCAAAAAATGATAAGAGTCGGGGCAATCAATGGTCGGGCAATCAAAATTGTTCATTTTCTTGAATTAATGCTCGTAGGTTTCTAATTTTAGAGTTGACTTCTTTTTTCAATTCATATTCGTACCCCAATTCTTTTCGTATTCCCTCTACGATAGCATACAACGGGACGAACACACTGATGTCACTGGAAAATGAAAGAGAGTCTTTAATAGAATTCTGAATTTTTTTGATGAGTGCATATTTCTTGGGTAGCATATACTTGTTAGTGCTAACTCCGTATTCAATATCCTGAAAATCAGACACAATTTGGTCAGGATTTAATCCATCTGATAGTTTGATATCCTGATTTTTCAATTTTGCTATTTCAACTATGATGCTATTCATGTTTTCAGAATTCATTATTCTATAAGAATGACATATCTCTAATTGGAAATTATGACGCATTAGACATAACTAAATTGAACTTTTTGTCCCGTCTTTTTTGAAATAGCCGTTTTGGTTATCCCCTCTGCAACGAATCGTACTGAAGTTCTACAAATATTGAAATACTTGCCGGCTTCATATAATGATTGAAATATTTTCTCTTCGTTAGTTGTTGTATTCAAAGATTTCACTGGTCTCGCTTTATTTGAACAAGTGCCATTCCTTCCTCGTTTGATATTCTCACCTTGTGTGATAGCTTGCAGATTGGATAAAGAATTGTTCCTTGGATTAGAATCAATGTGATCAATAATAAAACCATCTTTGATCAATCCATTAAAACATTCAAATACGAAACGATGATTGCGAAATGTCTTCCTTCCAACATTAAACACCAAATACCCCATACCATTATCCCACCCAATTGGGTTCTTCAGTCTACAGTTTCTGACAGTACCATCACTAGATGCTTCGTAATTTTTAATCACTGGGTGTAGTCTGAATTCTTGGGTCATTATATACTACACTATTGTCTAATTCAATGACTGACCCATTTTGCAGTGATTGATTATACATAAATCTTTCATTTAGACACCTGTTTTATATATAGCATGAAAGAGTTCAAGAGATTGACTTCGAAAAATGCTAAATTCAATGCTGATAGAGAGTTCAATAGATTATTGAAAATCAATCCTAGATTTAATCTCGATAGACCCAAAAAACGTGTAGTAAACAGAAACAAATGTCAAAGAGACGGAAACATGAAAGAGTTTAAGAGATTATTAAAAATCAATCCTAGATTTAATCTCGATAGACCCAAAAAACGTCCAATAGACGGAAACAAACGTAACAAACGTCCAAGAGACGGAAACATGAAAGAGTTTAAGAGATTATTGAAAATCAATCCTAGATTTAATATCGATAGACCCAAAAAGCGGAACAAACGCCCAATAGACGGAAACATGAAAGAGTTTAAGAGATTATTAAAAATCAATCCTAGATTTAATCGCGATAGACCCAAAAAACGTAACAAACGTCCAAGAGACAAAAACATGAGATCATCATGGAAGGATGCTCAATTCAATCTTGATATAGTTTCTAATACACCCAAGAATAAAATTCTTGATAAACCCATCAGAGACTGTTTTAATGAATTCAAGCGTGATGGAGCATCTTATTGTTGGTCAACATTTCGAATTGATGGTGTTGTTGACGCTACCATGAATGATGAAAAGGCAGCAGTGATCATTTCACGTATTGGGGAAAAAAGTCATTTTTTCCGAATCAAATTCGTTATCCGTGAAGATGGCAAATGGATTATTAAGGATAAATTTGAACCCATTCTCAGGGGCAAAAAAACTGTCACCGTGAATCAGGATTCCAAACCGGGAATTTTGACTGGAATTGATAAACCCTACTACGAAAGGTCTTATCCTGTCACAGCAGTTGTTTACGGGATCTATCCGCTCAATGAAAAACCTGATATTTCAAAACTAGCACCCATGAATTATTCGACAGGCCTCAATTGTGTAGCAGAACGAATAATAGAACACTTCACAAATGCGTCCCGGGGAAATAAACTCACTGATCTAAGACGAAAAAAAATAACCGAGTGGGAGTTCACGGTAAAAGAGCATGGAGCAACAATTCAGGATATAACCAAATTAGAAACATCATTGAGATTTCCAATATCGGTAAGGACAATCACCGGTGAAGTATTAAAAGAACCGAAATATCAATCAAAAAAAGGAAACCCCATTGAAATTATTGATCATAACGCGCACGCGTGGTCATCTGCAGTAACAATATTCCCACGGGATAGAACCGTAAAATATCTATCCCAAACCGAAGAGTTTTTTTCAGAGCAGAAATTATTTGATGCTATTTACCATTTGAGTAAAAACGATCCTGTGTCAGCGTGGCTATTTCATAGTAATTCAGACGAGGAATGCAGATTTGATCAGTTTGTAAGGCCCAACGGAGAATTATACCGTACTGAAGAACTGCAGAATCAAATGAAACAACTAGCTAGTGAGTTTTCTGAGGACGGAGAAGAAGACGATCAATTATTAGCAAACTGTTTCACAGTACCATCCATTGCAGCACATTTTGCTAGAAAGAAAAACGCGTGGAAACCAACACGAAGTGAGTTTTTATCAGATGTCAAATTGTCCTGTCTTGAATACAGCCACGGCGGATTATGGAACACAAAATACACCTCTGATTCCGTTATTTCAGTTGATATGATTGCGTGTTATCCAGGAAGTTTTCTTGGGTATGGAGAATGCGAGAAATATTTCAAACGATTTGGACACCCTACACACGAAATGACCCGCGTTGCTATTAATGGACCACTTCCTGATTTTGATTTAACCGGATTCGCTTGTGTGGTATCATTTGAAATGGCTGAAGGACTTCATCCGTGTAGTTATCTTTGGATTGGTAAACACATGTCTGAAAAACACTGGATGCCAATAGTGTTGTTACGGTATATGCTTGATTGTAAGATGTTAAAATCATTAATTGTCAGTGAAGCAATTATATCCTATCGGGCACAGAAATCAGTCTGGTTACCACAACCTGATCTAGAAAAAATAATTAGCGAAGAGCGAAAACTGTTTCCTGATTTTAATGAACAACAAATCATGGATTGGTCCAGACAGTTATTTGAAATCAGAAACAATGAAGCAAAAAATCTTGGACGAAGAATAATCGGTAAATTTACCCAAGGTGGCAAAGATGATAATACGAAATATTCTTCACGATTGATTATAGACAACGCTGAATACGATTTTGTAATGGCGGATTTAACGAATAAGGGCCTATATGTCAATCGTAAGGACGCATTTATGTCCGATGGAACCAAATTGGGTACAATTGTTACCTACAATGATGGATACCATCCGCAGTACACACATTTGAGAGCTTCTATGCTCGGGTATGCTTCTATTAATTTATTTTCAATGATCAATAGATTTCCTACCACCGCAGTTAGAGTTGCTACTGACTCATTTTACATAAATAGCAAAATGGCTGATTTTAAGGCTACTGGCAACGAGAAATGGGGATCATGGAGAATTAAGAAAGAAATGATTCATGATTATATTCCATCAGCAGATGTTACCATTGAAAATAATTACTTAGAAAGCAATCAGTGTTCAGAATTTTCTAGTGCACCACCGATTTCTGATCCAATATGCCTGTATAAAACAGTTTATTTAAACGGCTGTGGTGGGTCAGGAAAAACAACCCGGGCAATTGAGTTATTTCGTCGTGGAAACGCTAGCGTTTCTAACATGATTGTGCTAACACCAACTCATAGACTTGCAAGAGAAATGATACAGAGAGGGGTAAATGCTTGCACTTATCACAGCTTTTTCCGATGGAAGGGAGATAAATGGACTCCTGAGCGCATGGGAGAGAAATTTATTCCTGAAATTATCATTTGGGATGAAATAGACACAGTGTCCGAAGATGTCTTAAAAATATTTCTTGAGTGGTTGTTATTGAAAAATACAAAAGTCGTAATGTGCGGGGATCACGGGCAACCACCACCATTTGTCGGTGCATCCCCCCATGAATGGCTAAAGGGTTTTGTAGACTATTATGAAGAAATTGATACCGATCATAGATCACTTGATGAAAAATTAAAAGAATTGAAGAAACTAATTAGATTACAACCGGATAGAATCCAGTGTGAAATAACCCGTGAAATAATTTCGGAAACTCCCATGAATGAGTTTTGGGAAATGTGGAGACCAAACGATTTAATCATTGCAAGTAGAAAAATAGTCAGGGACACACTTCAAATGAAGTTATTTGAATTGCATAAACAAAAATTTGCAACACTTCCAGTGCCTCTTTGTTATAGGCCATCGGATACGCGAAAACAGAACATCGAAGTTGATATTCCAGGACAAGGTGAAAAGCAGAATTTAGTATTAAATGATATTGTGCTGGTTGATATCAATGTCGTTGAAGATGCATTGCGTGCCAATAAATCCCCGTGGACGCTAGGATACGCAGCAACAATACACTCTTCACAGGGATTGACTATATCGGATACAACTCTTTGGATGGTAGATAATCGCATAGAATGGTCGAATTTAGTCTATCTCGCAGTGTCTAGAGTACGAAAAATAAATCAACTTCGAAGAATTGTCTTCGATGATGAAATCATTGGCGATGATAATGACACCACAATAGATGATATTATTGATAAAAAACTCTCCGGTTACAAACAACAGGACAAAAAAAAAAAACGAGAATTTGATATTGATGCTGAATTAATAATCACTTTGAAGAAACAACAGAATAATCACTGCGCGAGTTGCAATTGTATAATGCGTTGGCAGTATTCGGATAAGGATCCTCGCCAATTCACCGTAGACAGAAAAAATAACAATCTCGGTCATGTCAGAAATAATGTGATGTTGACTTGTCTTGAGTGCAATAGACGCAAGGGTGCTAGTTAAGCCCATGCGGTGGTAATTGAGTATCCTCAGGTATCACTTGTAATTGTTGTCTAGTAAAACCCCGTTGAGGGGCAGTTGAATCCAGTTTATAGATTGGAGGTCTACCCGTAGATCGTGTTATACTAGATATCTTATGCGTAGTGACGCTCCAAATAGGATCAGTAGCCCTTTTTGTACCACCCTCAAGCTCTCCTGGTTCATATAAATACCTCACAATGACATTACTACCAAGAATTGGTTCTTTGAAATCTTTTTGTGGTTTTTCAGGTATCGACTTCTTTTTAATCGCGTTGATAGGTTTCATGTTGATGGTTCTAGTAATCTCGTTATTCAGTGCGGTAACTACACCTGGTAATCTCTTAACCCATTCACGGGATCTTTTTTCTTGGATGAATTCTTTTGCATATTGATATCCAAATAACCGTTCAGCAAGAATCCGATTAAATCGTTCTACAATGGCCTGATCACGATGCAGTGCAGTATGCCCTCGTCTGATAGCGACATTGTGATATTTCATTGTAGATAACACTGCACCCTGAAATTCCTTGCCCGGGTCAACTTGTAACAGATTTGGCCAGTGCAGAGGGCTCCTTCCATAAATCCTTTCAAATGCAGAAGCGACTTCAGTGGCCGATTTTGTTTTTAACGGTTCTGCTTCTTTGTATCGACTTGCAATATCAACTACAGTTAACGCATATTTGTAACCACGATCATGTGGCAGAAATAATAGATCAGCCTGATGAACTTCATTGGGTCCGGTTACATCAAAATGCGAGAATTGAATTTGTTTAGGCGGTGGTAGATAAATTTGCCATAGTGCCTGTTTGGATAACCAATGAGCCGCAGTGGTTTTTTTCACTTTTGCGGCGCTAGCGAGTTTACTGATTGCAGCGTTACCCTTCCAGTATCCTCTTGGGGAATAATAAATAGATTCCATGTTGTTATTAATTACCAGCACCTAACATCAATTTACTTTTCATAGCCGATTTTATCAAAAATGAAGCCAATTTTTCTTTGAAGGATTTATCAGTGATAGAATTCAACGCATGAATTAATTTCACATCTGCTAGATGCCTGTGCTGCAGATTACTGCTTTTATAAGATACATCATGAAGGTGACAGGCCTTATCAATAGCGTTTATTGGTTCCTCACCGGGTCGGGGCTGATTTTGATCATTGAGTCTGATATCAAGTCTTGTTCCCGGTCCACAATAACTATACCCTGGAAGGTGTTTTTCTCCGGGGTATTTTGCCCATGGGGTTCCAGGGAGTTTTGCTAATTTGGCAGCGATATCACCTCCTCGTTTTTTTTTAAAGGTTCCTTGGGTTCCTTGGGTTTACAAACAAATCTAAATTTCTTTGTACTACACTGTACGCATTTACCAGAAAGCGCTGATCGGTTATTTTTAGTTGTAATCGTCGTCAAGTCATCTGTGCCAGTACGCGCCTTACACTTCACGCAATATAGATCCATAATTTATGTATAGAGATATGAATATAATTGATTTTTCAGCGACTAAAACAAGAGAACTAGTGAAGCATCATGCAGCGCTACCAAACTCTATCCGCGCAATTATAATCGGGCCATCTGGATCCGGTAAAACGCAATTGTTGCTCAATTTAATAATGAGATGGATGAAGTGGGATAAGTTGTATTTAATTGCCCCTAGTGTAGATGATCAACGATGCTATGAAGTGCTAAAAGATTTTAATGAAAACGCTTCAGAGATTGCCGGCGAGGATGTTATTGAATTTATAACCGATATTGACGAGGCACCATCCGTGAATGACCTCGATGAAAGTATCAACAATTTAGTTGTATACGACGATGTCATGTTAGATAATCAAAAAAATCCTGCTAGAATATTTTCCCGAGGCAGGCATAAAAACACGGATGTGATTTATGTCACTCAACGCTACACTCAGATTCCAAAAGTGATTAGAGATAACTGTAATATGCTTGCTGTATTCAACGGCGTTGATACACATACGCTACGAAATATTTGGCAGACATGGTGTTCTGATATGGACTTCAATCAATTTCGAAATTTCTTTAGTCATGCTCAGTCTGCCCCACACGGATTTGTAACAATAAATTTACATGACCCTCGAACACGATATCGTATCGGACTGGATCAAATATTCGGTTAACCCATAGCAGCAGAGAGGGTGAGTGACAACGATGTTGTAGTCCCTTTTTCTCAAAAAATGTAATAGTTGAAAAGTTTTTGATTTCATTAATTTCATTGATTTTTTCATAATTTTTTTTTGGACCTAATCCATGAAACACACACATATTTGGGACCTGATGTCATTGACTTTGGGGTCTGATGTCATTGGTTTCATTGATTTTAAGCGTGATTTCAGTGAAAACTTGTCTAAAAATGTTGTCCGGCTCACCCTCTCTGCTGCTATTCTAAATCTAATAGTGTTAAGTGGTATTCTAAATCTAATAGTGTTATGTGGTATTCTAAATCTATCTAATAGTGTCAAGTGGTATTCTAATTCTAATAGTGTTAAGTGGTATTCTGAATCAAATAGTGTTAAGTGGTATTCTAAATCTAATAGTGTTAAGTGGTATTCTAAATCTAATAGTGTTAAGTGGTATTATAAATCTAATAGTGTTAAGTGGAATTCTAAATCTAATAGTGTTAAGTGGTATTTTAAATCTAATAGTGTTAAGTGGTATTCTAAATCTAATAGTGTTAAGTGGTATTCTAAATCTAATAGTATTAAGTGGTATTCTAAATCTAATAGTTTTAAGGGGTATTCTAAATCTAATAGTGTTAAGTGGTATTCTAAATCTAATAGTATCAAGTGGTATTCTAAATCTAATAGTGTTAAGTGGTATTCTGAATTTTTTCCATATACACAATAACAGTATATCTTTAATACTAGAATTTACCCTCTTCTGATCCTCACATTCTTAATGGATAATTCTTACTAAATTGTTCGGCCCTCTTTGTCCTAACCTAATAAGACAAGAACATATGAGTTAATGTAATTAAAATGTTGCAATCATCTTGCTTTCAAATATGGTGGTGATATCTGTTTCAAGAATTCAACGTAGATTTTGACCATACAAATATTAGCGTCTGTTTTTCATTCGATATAAATCTAGATGAAATACCCTGTGTAATCAATTTGGAAGGAGCGTCGGAAATACCAGCTTTGCATTCTGGTAAAGTTCATTGTTGATCGGTGCTATACTATATGCGATATATAGTCATCTGTCATCTTTCATATCTTTTATCTCATATTCTCATCTCATATCTCTCATCTTTTATCTATCATCTCATATTTCATCTCTGTCTCTCATCTCTCATATCTCTCATTTTATTTCTCATCTCTCATCTCATCTCTTCTCTATACTATGCGATACTATAAAGTGTTAGACTGAGGTAAATTCGATGCGTCATCGTTTCTTTTGCTGATGAAGGTGGGGGTGGGGTGGGGTGGGGTGGGGTGGAGTGGCACTATGTTGATCATGCGTTTGTTTTCATATTGATGTATCTCAGGTATGGTGTAATGTGATTTTAAAATTGTGGTAGACCGATTTCATATATTATATTTGATTTTTTAATAATTCATCATTAGATAAAGATATTTTAAATACTGTTTTGGGAGATGAGAGAAGAGATGAGATGAGAGATGAGAAATAAAATGAGAGATATGAGAGATGAGAGACAGAGATGAAATATGAGATGATAGATAAAAGATGAGAGATATGAGATGAGAATATGAGATGAAAGATATGAAAGATGACAGATGACATACGATAGATGAGAGAAAAAAGATGAGATATGAGAGATGAGATATGAGAGTTATGAAAACTGAGAGATGCCACATGTCTGCGGCTTGATGCCCCAGTGCTCATTACGATAAACTTCCACACTGCAGACATTGTAGCGACATGACTGAAAAATTGTTAAATCTGCGTTAAACATCCAAATCACAGCCAATATTTTAGTTATTGTACTAACTATGTGGATATAGGGCCCTTTATGTACGTATAGCTCCTTGTATGTGGAAGGGTATGTGGGTACAGGGCCCTGTATATAGGTAGGTATACATGTCTCTATATGGGTATATATTCCGGAGTGTTTTAATGAATTATGTAAACCAGACGAATCCAAGGTTTAACAACTTATTAATATGCATGAACTCTGCTCATGTTAAAATTTCCCTCGAGAATTTTGAATAGAAGCTAAAATAAAACTTCAAATCCATTTATCTTGCGAAATACAATTCCTAACAATGCACGATCTTGACAAGTTGAGAAGACATACTCCGTTTTATTGAAATCAATGCTACAATACGGAGTCAGGGACAATTTTGCCAATCAAACGTCAGATCACCCCATTTATTTGTACATATGTTGTGCAAAATTAAATGTTGTCAATAATATTTGAAACGTCAAACCACATGGCGGCAAATTTCATTTTAACCCGTCTAAAATATAAGAAAATCTGAATTGTATAAAGACGATGCAATTTTATTTCTTCAAGTTTATAATAGTCTGTTCCTCGTTGAAAAAGACTCGGATATATCCGGGAAATATCACTTCCCTGATTTTCTTCTTTTTTCAATAAAAGATATCTTCAGGACTGTTCTTTATTAGCATGTATTATGTCCTGTTAACCAGTTCATTTATTTAGTTAAAATGTATAGGAAACTATATCTTAATTTTTAAAATTATAAATAGTTTATAAATTAATAAAGGCGCGTCCATCAAACAGAGAGTTCTGAAGACACGAGATAAGGTCAGGAATTTCCGTATCAATACTTCGTGTGGAAAGGTGTGCCTGTACTTAAGACCGCATCAGTGTTCTACGTAAAGGCAGAAGGGTCATAATGGTGATAACCCTGGTCATTATCTAGCACGTTTCGTTTCGCAGTCCTTTTCTATTACAGCGGAAAAGATATAAAGAAACAAATAAAGAAAAGTTTCAGACTATTTTTATTTCTATATTATGACCATCATATGAGTATTAATATCAGCACAGTTTACCTTTTGATACGCTTATATATGTCGATTTTGGATGAATAAGAACATACTGACCAAATCTACATACATTCGTATACATACTGGCATAATATAATTACATTCGGATACACACATGCCTCGTCTATGTACATTCGGATAAACACTGGCCTAATATATCAACATTTGGATACACACTGGCATAACGGATACACACGGTCCTCATCTCTCTACATTCGGATACATACTGAACGTCAAGATCAAGTTTTCATAAGATACAAGGTCATCGCACACTTATCGACATGTTATCCCTTACGATTGGAATTGTATTTCTTGTATATTTTACTCAGGTAAGAAGGTCGTCATCTAATTTATCTATTAATAAATCTACATCCTTGGAATTATCAGGTTGACTCAGCATCAAAAGTACAGATTTTTTTGTTTGTTTTTAAAGTAGTACATGCACAGAAATATTATTGTCTAAGAAACCAATTTTTAGCCTGCAACAATTTTTTGAATTCACTCATTACAAAGTAATCAACAATTTACAACACCAATTTTCCGGATTTTGTACGCCGACAAAACTACTCGTGACCTCAACAAACAGAACATGTTCAGGTCTTTCCGCCAATGTTCGAAACTGATGGATCTTACAGAGCAATACAATCCAGCCGAGTCAGAAATAAGGCCAACCGGAGTTCAAATGGAAACATGTCTTCGATTATTATGCCTGCGTTTTAAGATTGCATGGTTAGTGTCTTCAGATACAAGTTATTTGGTCTTTATGTTTCGTAACCATCAACCAAATAAACTTTGAATTGGAAGATACTAACCCTATATTCGGTTTATCCAATGAAACGCCTTTTCTCTAGCAATCCAGAGATGTTAGTGCAGCACGTGTTTATCATTCTAAATTTAGATAAATCTTACATAACGGTTAATATATTCACATCTTTTTCCATATCTGTTGCTGAGACTCATCAGCTCCAATTACAGTTTTCTTTCGGATGATGCCACTAAAACACTTGAGTGTTCCTCACTACTTTCATGACTGGGCTATTGTAATTCACTACTGGCTGGTTCGTCTCAGTATCTACGAAAGAAACTTTAAAACATGGCTGCTCAGATCTTCGCTAGAATACGAAGAATTGAGTACACCTTCTACATGCTTCACTAGCTAGCTACCCGTTCGATCCAGAATCAAACACAGAATATGTTCAACATGCTACATTTCGTTGCCTGGCTGCAGTCCAATATACATATCTAAACTCACCCATGTGTGGACTCCATCTAGAAACTCACGCTTCTCTTCCTACCTTCACATTTTTGTTGTTTCCACTGTTAAAACGAATTCATACGGACAATGTTCTTTACTTTACAAAGGCCAGCTATGGGAACCGAATCGTTCATATATCTTTGATACAATGTATATGCATCCTTATTCAATGGTGTTGTTAAAACTTACATATTTCGACTACAAGAACAAACTGAAGGACTTAATAAGGTTTACTTCCTTAATTATTGTAATGTTCTTGTTTTGTAATTTCATGGTGTTGTTTTTATAATGGTGTCGTTGTATATGTTTCTATATGTAACTTAATATTGTAATGCGCGAAAATCTAAGAGACAGAGAGAGAGAGAGAGAAGAGAGAGAGAGAGAGAGAGAGAGAGAGAGAGAGAGAGAGAGAGAGAGAGAGAGAGAGATTATATAGTATGCTTAGTTCATTTAGAAATCTGGGATTATTTATTATTTATTTGTCTCGTCATTTTCTTTAATTTATTAATTATTAGAAGATGGAATTCATTAGTGATGAAGAGACTATATAACCATTAGTTATGCTGTTTCATATATACGTATTCATATGCCAAGGACGATTCCATATCTGTGTGTATACGAACAAAATTTGGGCATCATATTGCTCTGTACCAAAGCTTTGAAAACAGTGATGTTTTTAATATATATATATATATATATATATATATATATATATATATATATATATATATATATATATATATATATATATATAACTGAGCTTATATTATTACGTATAAAACGTATAAGAAAACACATAAAAGAGAAATAATATTTACATGTTCTAGGATGAATCTTGAATTACTTCCATACATACATACATACATACATACATACATACATACATACATACATACATACATACATACATACATACATAAGGCTTAACATATGTTTAATGAGGGTCCAAACGGGCGTCTTAGTACAGCGGCATACATATTTAAAACCCTCTGGTTGTCCCTGATACAGGATAATATAAAATTTGGGTCTTTTGAGAAATGTAATTAGGAGATTGTAAAGTCGACATTTTACTACTGGTGGGCGAGAAATTACACCAACCATAACTGTTTTTCTTTAAAAGGATATTTTAATATTGAAAATATCCAGGATAAATGACTTGTTTGTGGATAAAAAAGTGTCAATAGGTAAAAACTGAACAGCTTTTGGTTTAGAGTTCGGACAGATCGTAGCTACTTGCTTTTCAATCAAGCAATCACATTAAATTCATTCATTGAAGCTACATCCTACAATATTTCAGATCAATATCACTGATATCAGAATGAAGTGCTTTACTCCTGCGAAGCGAAGGGAAATGCTAAGATCAATCCGATTTTACAGTAAACAAAGAAAACATGATTTTAGTTAACTATGTTCAGATTTCCTGAAAAAAAAATAATTTCATCGACGATTCACCAAACGAAACAGTATACCTAACTTTTGCAGAACAATTTGGAAGTGTGGCGACTTTGTGGTTAGTTAAGGATTTTCTAATTTGGAAGTGTGGCGACTTTGTGGTCAGTTAAGGATTTTCAAAGTAACTTTCATTTGAAATAGATGCAATGCGCAAAGAGGCAAGGACAATTGTACTCAGAGGCGTAGCGATGATATTTTGCGCCCGGGAACGAACTATAAAATTGGCGCCTCAGCGATCTTGTGACCAATTTATTACCCTTGTTTACTTATTATAATGTAACGTTGCAAGCCTCATTTTGGCGCCCCTGTACCTTGGCGCCCGGGGACATATGTACCCCCTGCCCCCCCCCCCCAGCTACGCCTCTGATTGTACTAATAAGTTCGATGGATCAGATCGATACACTTCATTATGAATATGTGGGTGGTCATGCCTTCAGACATATCCTAATTCAGACATATTCTAATTCAGACATATCCTAATTTAGACATATCCTAATTCAGACATATCCTAATTCAGACATATCCTAATTCATGCATATCCTAATTCAGACATATCCTAATTCAGGCATATCCTAATTCATGCATATTCTAATTCAGACATATCCTAATTCAGACATATCCTAATTCATGCATATCCTAATTCAGACATATCCTAATTCAGGCATATCCTAATTCATGCATATCCTAATTCAGACATGTCCTAATTCAGACATATCCTAATTCAGACATATCCTAATACATGCATATCCTAATACATGCATATCCTAATTCAGACATATCCTAATTCAGGCATATCCTAATTCATGCATATCCTAATTCAGACATATTCTAATTCAGACATATCCTAATTCAGACATATCCTAATTCAGACATATCCTAATTCAGGCATATTCTAATTCAGACATATCCTAATTCAGACATATCCTAATTCAGACATATCCTAATTCAGACATATTCTAATTCAGACATATCCTAATTCAGACATATCCTAATTCAGACATATCCTAATTCAGGCATATTCTAATTCAGACATATCCTAATTCAGACATATCCTAATTCAGACATATTCTAATTCAGACATATCCTAATTCAGACATCATAATTCATGCATATCCTAATTCAGGCATATCCTAATTCAGACATATTCTAATTCAGACATATCCTAATTCAGACATATCCTAATTCAGGCATATCCTAATTCAGACATATCCTAATTCATGCATATCCTAATTCAGACATATTCTAATTCAGACATATCCTAATTCTGACATATCCTAATTCAGACATATCCTAATTCAGGCATATTCTAATTCAGACATATCCTAATTCAGACATATCCTAATTCAGACATATCCTAATTCAGACATATCCTAATTCAGACATCATAATTCATGCATATCCTAATTCAGGCATATCCAAATTCAGACATATCCTAAGATAAAATGGCAGGACGAATCCAATATTGCTCTTACGCTCTTTTCTCCATATACAGGTTAATGGGTTCCTTGCTGGATACTGTCATGACCACTCAGAATGTGCCTCAGACGAGTGTTGTTATACTGAAGCTTTAGTCGGTGGAAAACGTTTCCTATCGACGCCCGGAACCTGCAAGAAACTTGGGACAGAAGGCTCATGTGCATAATATATATATATATATATATATATATATATATATATATATATATATATATATATATATATATATATATATATATATATATATATATATATATATATATATATATATATATATATATATATATATATATATATATATTTACGACTCTATGGGTTTAAACTAACACAATAAAGAAAAACCAATAAGTTAAGTAAAATCAGTAAATAAATTTACGAAGCAAACAATCAAGAGGATCTTACGATATTGTGAATTAAATATCAAATAATCCTAAAACTTCAACCACTATTCCAAAAGTACAGAGTATTCCGAATGAATTTATTTATTGTGGGTGCATATGTACTATTAGTCTTGAATAGGCTGCTCTTGCAAGAGTCTTGATGTATCACGTTGATATCATCCAAATTGTCTTTGAATGAATTAACAATAATCCAAAATAGCGACAGAGTCAACAATTCAATTAGCACTTTGTAAATCCCATGACTAATTTAAATAAATGATTCCAGTCAAATTATATCTGAACCCAAGAGTAAATGTTGCCACAGATTTAACTTAAAATGGTAATAAATAACGGGAATGATTGTGTTTACCATAACGTTACATAAAACCCTAAGAACAAATAAAATTACCAGGTTATGGGTCATAAGTTCTTTTCTAGATCATTTTAGGCTTGTAATAAAGGCTTGACTTTTAAGTCAGATATTAATAAACTACTTTTTTTTAAATAACTCAGCAACATGATAAAATCAGATACTCTCTCTCTCTCTCTCTCTCTCTCTCTCACATTTAAATTTTTCGGATCAGACACATGAACCTTGTGTTGTTGGTCCTGAAGAGCTTATCAACAGCAATATAAATGCGCAAACGACTAACGCGAAGGTGGCAAAAAGCACAGACTTATAATCAGACGGAATCGGCATGATTGCATAAGAATAATCCTTGTTTACATTTCAGACTGCTTGGTAAACACTCGCCCATCCGCATCCGCTGGAATGTATTATGCTTGCCCCTGTGCCTCGGGTTTCAGATGTCAGGGGTCAGGTCAATACGATATGCCACTTGGAGAAATTGGTATTTATGAATGAACAATGGACATTTTCATGACATTAAAAATCACCGATGGATCTACTCTCCTATGTCTGTTCATACTGTATTCTGCTGATTCATCTGTCAAACGTATTTTTATATGCTAGTGCATTGGAAACTTATCTCGCTTATTGATGGAACATTGCATTAATTGCAGACATATTTGCCCGCAACAAAGGAGTGTACATATCACTCAATTTCAGACACCTACCGGTATTTCTCAGTTTCGCTCGTTTAAAAAGTCATTCGGCGATTTGCCAGCCGATCTTCCGGTCTCTGAAAACTTGTAAATCCATCTAGAATAACAATATATACCTCCGGTCGCCATTTTGAATTATCCGACTACTTCGCCGGATATTCGGTCGCTCAATCAATACTGAGCGACCAATCAGACGTGATTATTCATATTGATACAGATATAAGGCGTACATTATAGTTGTTCTCACTCCTATTGTGTAGATGTCTGAAACAGAAGATGCATTCGTCTATAGACAAAGCTGAATGTGTACAGATCGATAGTACTCTCTACGCTATTATACGCCTGCTAAATCTGGACAGTTTACCAGCGCCATGCCAAGAACTTGAACCACTTCCAAACAACTTGCCTTAAAAGACTCAACATCAGGATATCGAGGTCCTTGCTCATCTCAGGAATAATTTTAATACACAGAATGACTGAAGAATAATGTATGCTGTACACACCTACAAAATAGGACTGAAAAATAATGTATACTGTACACACCTACACAATAGGACTGAAAAATAATGTATACTGTACACACCTACACAATAGGACTGAAAAATAATGTATACTGTACACACCTACACAATTGGACTGAGATATAAGTATAATACACACCTACACAATTGGATATACATATAGACAAGCCTGCTCAGCATGTACACCATCTTGATGCAATCACAGTTGCGATGAGCAGGTCATGTAGCTGGCATGCCAGACTGCCAGCTTCGAAAAAAAACCCATCTCTTTATGGCACGCTTATACAAGAAAAACGCAACAAAGGAGCCAAGAGAAAACTATATAAGGACACCCTGAAGACGACATTGCACAGTTTTGTCATTAGCTATAACACGTGGGAGCATACTGCCTAGGATATGGTGGTGTGGAGCTCCTCCATCAGTAAAAGCGCTGCCGTTTGCTGTCAACAGGACAGACGCGGCAGAACAACGGAAACAGGCCATAAAACACAGAGTCAGTAATCTTACGATCAGCGTTGCTACCTACCATTCACTGTCCACAATGCCACAGAACATTCAGGGCGCACATCGGTCATCAGCCTGCTACGCACCATTCGTTCCCGCTATAACACTAAATGACTGAAGAGGCCCCGATCGCTATGATGAACGTACTAATAACGTACTAATAACGTACTAATAACGTGTAGATGTGTACTACTTACAATTACTCATCGGTCCTATTATGCAGGTGTGTGTTACACCTTTTCCTCAGATCTATTGTGTACATGCGTATTACAAATATTCCTCAGTCTTATTGTGTAGGTCTATATTACAATTATTCCTCAGTCGTATTGTGTAGGTATGTACTAGACTTTCTCCTCGGTCCAGTTGTGCAGGTGTGTATTACACTGTCTCCTCAGTCCTATTGTGTGGGTGTTTATTACAATTATTCCTCAGTCCTATTGTGTGGGTGTTTATTACAATTATTCCTCAGTCCTATTGTGTGGTTGTGTTTATTAGACTTATTTCTCGGTCTTATTGTGTAGGTGTTTATTACACTTTCTCCTCAGTCCTATTGTGTGGGTGTTTATTACAATTATTCCTCAGTCTTATTGTGTGGGTGTTTATTACACTTGTTCCTCGGTCTTATTGTGTAGGTGTTTATTATACTTCAGATCTATGGTGTAGTGGTCTATTACACTTACTCATAAATCCTGTTGTGTAGGTCTATATTAGTTATTCATCAGTCCTATTTTGTAGGCGTGTATTACACTTATATCTCAGTCTCATTGTGTAGGTATGTACAGTATTCCTCAGTCCTACTGTGTAGGTGTGTATTACACTTATTCCTTAGTCCTATTGTGTAGGTGTGTATTACACTTATATCTCAGTCCTATTGTGTAGGTGTGTATTACACTTATATCTCAGTCCTATTGTGTAGGTGTGTATTACACTTATATCTCAGTCCAATTGTGTAGGCATGTATTACAATTATTCCTCAAATGTATTTTGTCAGTGTGTATTAGACTTATTCTTCAGTCCTATTCTGTAGATGTGGATTACAGTTATTCCTCAGTCCTATCAATGTAGGTGAGCATTACTTATATTTAAAAACCAAAGTTGTAACCTCTGCATGCTTTAGTATTTCTTTTGTCGCAAAATATATTTTCACAAATGGAACACATCCAATTTCAAACCTGTAATTAGGTAAAAAAAAACTGATAATTCACACTAGTAAATAACAAACAAACATATTCATTAAACCATAATACACAATGTAGATCGCGTATCATCTGAGGGTTTTTAGAGGAGTGATTTAAAAGTATGTGTGTGTGATTTGAATTTTTAGCATATCATTAGATAATTTTCAGTCATATCGCTACGATGTCTGGCACTGGGCATCATACTGCAGACATATAGGAACATGTCCCACCCAGACACATTATCTTGACACCAGGCTGACCAGTCCTAACACTAAACTCTTAATGCTTAGCGCCAAGCGAGGCAGGTGTTAGAACCATTTTATAAGTCTCAAGTATGACTCGACTATCGTATCTGAGGCGGATGCTCTAACCACTAGGACACCAGAGCGATGTGATTCAAAAGAAACCGGCACCTATGAAATTCTGGGCCCCAGGCAGCTGACAGAGTTCGGGCCCCTTTCGTGTTTCAAATATGTGCGTATATTTTAAAACTCGAAAAAAGGCGGGCCCCTATCTAGCTCGGGCCCCTGACAAGTGCCATGGTTGTCCCCCCCCCCCTTAGGTGCGGGCCTGCAAGTTGTTAAAGCCTGAACTTCCTGAGCTTGGTAGTAAATCCTGAAATACCTTGCCTAAAGAATTTCTCCACTTTTAAACATCATTAAAGTCTGTTGCCAAACATTAGATGTATTTTACGTTTTTCCAGGATCATGCCGAGGTCCAAGCGCCAGGAAGAGGCAGACATGCCGCTCTGGGTCTGACTGCTCCGCTGACGAGTGTTGTGTGAGTGACGACCGACCGATCGGCCGCCGTCGAGAATTCATTGGAGCGCATTGTCAGAAGATGGGCATTGATGGATCCAGTAAGTATAGAGTTCTGTCTAACATATTTATATGGAATGCTAAAAATGTAAATAAAAGGGAAAAATAAGGAAGTGCCGTAAACTTGAGCTTAGAGTACTCTGTTGATGAGGTATCCATCTCAAGATACTCAGCCCCGAGCCCCAGCTACGCATATTTATCGTCTGTGGCAATAGAGAGAGAGAGAGAGAATACACGTTTTATTTTCATGAGCTCCTTAGTGAAGTCTTAATTGTCCACCTAGACAAACTCATATGCGCACGCGTGTGCGCACGCACAAAAATGGAAGTACATTATGTGTGTGTGTGTGTGTGTGTGTGTGTGTGTGTGATTTGTATTTTTTACAGTTTCATTCAGTCCAATTATATTTCCATTTTTAAACCAATGGCCAATAATAATAATAATAATAATAATAATAATAATAATAATAATAATAATGAGGACTTTGTATAGCGCCTAATCTTTCGAAGCTCTAAGCGCTTTACACCATCAATAACGATATGACTACACTAAAGAACAACAAATGACAAAAACAATGAAATCGGAAAACATAACAAACATGCTGAAAACATATAAGATACAAAACATGATTAGGTCGCTATGTTTGTCCCTGCAGTCGAAACAGGTGAGTCTTAAGAGCAATCTTAAAAGGGACCACTGTTTCTTTGTGTCTAATTTCAATGGGCAATTCGTTCCACGTCGATAACATTACAGTTTCATTCAGTCCAATCATATTTCCACTTTTAAACCATTGGCCAATAGCATTACAGTTTCATTCAGTCCAATCATATTTCTACTTTTGAGCCATGGGCCAATAATATTACAGTTTCATTCACTCCAGTAAGATTTGCACGGTCCTTTTGAGAGTGTTGTTGCAATTTAGTCATCTCTCCCATTTTTATTATTTCTTCATTGTTGGGGTTGTCATGTTTCATTATGTTGTAGAAAGAAGTAGCACGTGCAAACATTTCAGTCTCAAAGACAATTAAAAAACACCGAGACGCATTTGATAAAAAGTAAAAGTGGCAAATACAATGGTGTGTGTGTGTGTGTGATTTGGAGTTTTAACGTAGCGTGAACAATTTTTCAGTCTAATCGATGCGATGTCTGCAGTGTGACAGCTCATAGTGATGTCTAGCACTGGGTCATTACGCTGCAGACATGTAGCATGATGTCCCACTTAGTAACATTATCATCACCAGTCTTACCACCAACCTCCTAATGCTGAGCGCCTAGTAAATCATTTGTAAAAAATATTTGCTATGACTCGGCCGGGGTTCGAACTCTCGACCTCCCGCATCTGAGGCGGATGTTCCAATGTTTGGCCACAGGAGCGGTCTCGCAAAAATTGTTTTCATGGATTATTGATTACAAACTGTCCCTCATGAAATGTAATTCTCAGAGAAATTCCGTATTGCAGTCATGAAATTAGGAGATTTGACAAGCGGCTGAAACTTCCAAACAATAGCCCCACCTTCCTGCTTTATACTCAGACAAAATTGTACAAGGTTTTCGTCACCAAATATGCGGAATTTGGCTGATTAGTTCAAATCTGGCATGTCTGGTATATGGATTGAGATAAGAAATTGGTCGGTAGCATTACTTACCAGCTTCGTAAACCGAAGCTTTTTTTTATTGATGGAATAGCACGAGACATGCAAGTTGCAGTTTATTTCATAATCTATGGAGGAGGTATATTTTGTGTAACCCTGTCTGTTCCTTCCTTTGTACTTTGATAAGTTCACTTACCACATAACAAATTTTGCTTCCGCAAGAAAACGTCCCTAACAAAAAATAAAAATAAACCAAGTTCTGGTCTCTTTTTTTAAATAAAGTTTTCTCATTGCATGTAAAACAAATGTTCATTCAGTTATGCCGAACTGAGAGATTCATTTATGTCATTTTGACATGTCTTCTCTCACATAAAGCCGTCAGTACGTACGTGTAAAATGGGTGTCGTTTCTATTCAAGGCTGTTATGTGCGCTATGGATCCGGAAAGCCAAATGGAACAGTATATGTTGACTGTCCCTGCACTTTTGGTCTGACTTGTGTTGGGAATGAAATTTATGACATCCCTATTGGAGAAATGGGTCTGTCTATCTTTTAATCCACGCTTTTACAAACAAAGAAAAATATCTGCATATACACATTCTATTATTTATATCTTAGTCTCTTTCCTTTTATTTTACAAATAAAGAGTGTTTGAGGATCAGTCTTGTTTTAGCAAATTCACTCAGGTTGTACTTAAGTTGACAGACTGACATGGGCAACACTGTTTATTTACTGAACTCAAACTGGAATACTATTTCTCCATAATCAACCAAATAAACAGAGAGGGTAGAGGTCAGATAATAATTTTTTCACCTCCAAATTATCTATGACATCTCAAGTGAAATGCTGACACGAATACCATCAAGATTTTGCTGTGTCATCAGATTGCACATGGAAGCATAAAAATTCACGTTGATATGTTCCTAAGATCGCACTAAGAAAGTTCAAAATATTGTGAAATGTTTAGTCTTCCAATTTTATTATCAACTTTAATAAAGCCTTTTCTAACGAAACGTATAACACCCCAAAAAACGGGAACAAAAATATTTATATTATTCCATCACCGATACTTAGGGAGATAAAACAAAACTATAATGTTAAATGTTAGGGAGATAAAACAAAACCATAATGTTAAATGTTTTATCACAATGCTTATGTTGACTGTTCATTGTATCAACGAAAAAAAATGACATACAAATCTGTTTATTTCATGAATATATCCATATTACTCAATGCCCTAACAGGAGCAGTCATACTCGAAATAAAATATGAAAAAGCTCATGTTGTTTTCTTTTACAGGCCTCTGTCTTTGTACAAAATAAGAAGTCTCTCAGCAGATTCCGATACCGTGTCCTGAATCTATTGGATACTAATGTTTAGAAAATCCAATAAAACTCTTACAAATCGATTTCAAGTTTTTCTTATGTGACCATTCCATTTATTAAATGTGTTTTAGACTGGCACAGATTAAGATAATTAACCACAGAACTTGCAGTGTAAATAAATTATACCCAGTGTACCAGTGTAAATAAATTATAGCCAGTGTAAATAAATTATAGCCAGTGTAAATAAATTATAACCAGTGTAAATAAATTATAGCCAGTGTAAATAAATTATAGCCAGTGTAAATAAATTATGACCAGTGTAAATAAATTATAACCAGTGTAAATAAATTATAGCCAGTGTAAATAAATTATGACCAGTGTAAATAAATTATAGCCAGTGTAAATAAATTATAGCCAGTGCTTTATAATGGTTGCCATGTTCCATGCTACTTTTGGTGATAATGGCATAACGTTCATTACTATTTAATTTTAACTGTGTTTTATTTGTATAAAATATTTTTATATATAAAGAAAGCTACATGTAACTTAAAAGCATTTAATATCTTCGGTGAAAAGTAACATTATTTATTCAAAAGTTTCTTCTTAAGAACAGACTCATTTTTAAAGAAAACATGCATTAATAGTTCTGAATTCCTAAGTGTGATATTTTTAGTGGCATTAATGACATGCACATTGCAAAATCTTGATTAAAAAAATCATATAAATCTTGGTACAAACATTTAGAATAATTTTATTTCCATTTTATTTCTATTTTATTTCGCACTGCTTCATAATATTCACCTTAAGTTACAATATTGTTTATTTGAGTGTTTCCAAATTGGTTACTGTTGTCGATTCAGATTACACTTCTGTTTTCGTGTTCAAGATTCATGACAATTTTTGTTGCAAACTATGCAGCATGATAATTTAATTATGAAGACAAAACTTTTGTAGTTGTAGGACTCTATGGTCATAAACTAAGTAACAGAAAAAAGCAAGCCGTGTTTTGTAAAACTTAATAATTTCATCATCAGAGTTATAAAATGAAAATTTAAGAGGAACATACAGTATTATGAGGTTGTCACGGAATGTTGTAGTTTTTATTTAGGAAAGACATGTACTCGGGTTTTGTTTATCGTGTGCAACGATACCCGAGGGTGATTTTATTTATTTATATATATATGGGCAGTTGTACTTTGGAATCGTGAGTACAATTCGCTATATGCCGCTCGTGCAAAGTGTTTTTGATACGGAGCACGAATCCGTATAAATACTTTGCTATATGTAAATGGTCTTTACATTACTACGGGTTTTGTCAACAAGCGGCTGGTTTCAAGGACTGTAGCTATAGGGTTATAGATCCGAGGGAGGGAGGATTGCACAACTTTAGCTGTAGGGGTAAGTACATTTTTGATACTGAGTGATAGCTTTTTGTATCACTATATTTACCTTTGCATGTTTGTTATATAGTTTTACACAGCATAATGCGTGCATTTTCTACTCTTGTTCGCGAGGCATTTAAATTGGTAAAGTAAAGCTATATTTTGTTAAAATATAATTGTTTACTATTCAGCATTATCAAACAGGGAAGGTGTACTATAGAACCTGTCATTTTGTATTTATGATAATAATAGTCTTGATAATTTACCGTGTATAACGTCATTACGTTATGTCTGTATCAAGGTTAGTACACGGTGTCGGGTATCTTTTCAGCTATTTGTACGAGGGTTTTAAACGTCCGGGGTGCCCGGAGCTGTCAAACGTCGGGAGCTGTGATTAAATGCACTGGTGTGTCCAGAGCTGTTTAATGTGCCGGAGTGTCTAATGTCTAGCGTCCGGAGTGTCTAATGTCAAGGGTGACTCAGCCGTGGAGCTGTCTAAATGACCAGAGTGTCTGGAGGGTCTAATGTTTCGTAGTATTCCGAGGGTCCGGAGTCTGTAGAAACTGTGAAGTTCTATTGTACCAGCTGTGGAGCTGTATACTAATAATTGATTATATATATTTATTCGTAAATTGTTAGCCGTTGGCTAATGTGGGTTTGCGGAACCCAGTATATGGTTTGAGACTGGAAAGATAAGTTATCTGTCCTGTTATTATTTTTCAAATATAGTTCCGCTACTTGAGCGTATACATTTTTACTATACGAGTAATCCTGCATTGTTTACTACGTGAGTAAACTGTATTCATGTTTTTTTTTTGTATAAGTTTTTCGCTGGGGTTTTGTATCAGTTTTGTATCATTGTATCATTGATTCGTATCATTGTTTTGTACCATTGTATCATTTATTTGTATCATTATATGAGTCGTTTGCATCTTCTAGTCTGTGCGTAATTATGTATAATTAAATCCAATATTTGGATTACAATACGCACGCATTTCATTGTTTTGCTTATACATTTATCGCCACATTAAATCATAATTTTTATATCTGTATCATCAAAGCGTGTTTTGTTGTTAATCCGAAGTGGTCCGTCCCGGTTATCTTGTTACAAATGGTGTCAGAAGTGGGATCATTTCGGATTTAACAGAGCACTGAAATTGGTTTGTAGGTTTTTGTCTTTCAGACTCGCTTGATAAAGTATAGAGGGGTTAGGTAGGTATCTAATGTTATTTTATTTCTTTGTATTTATTTAATAGTGTTGCAATTCTGAGAAGGGAAATACGGTTTACTGGTAATTGCGTGTTTTGTTAAGCCTGGACTTTAAGGTTGGTCACTGCCAAACTTCTGAAATGTCTTCTATGAAAGAACTGGTAGAATTGGGGAAACAGTTCGGTTATGATGGGGAGTCCCTTAGAAATTTCGTTCGTGAGGAACAGGCTAGGGAGAGGGACCAAAGATTAAAGGAGGGAATTAGAAAGGGAAACCAAGAGGGAAATGCTAGAATTAGAGAAAGGGAAGATAGAATTAGAAAAACAAGCAGAAGAAAGGAGAATGGCTTTTGAAAAAGAAAAGATAGAACTAGAAAAACAGGCAGAAAAGGAAAGGATAGAACTAGAGAAAGGGAAGATAGAATTAGAAAAACAGGCAGAAAAGGAAAGGATAGAATGGGAAAGGGAAGCAGAGAGGGAGAAGATAGAAAGGGAAAAACAGGTAAGGTTAGAAACTTTGGAGATAGAAGATAGGAATAGGCAGAGGGAGCATCAAAGGAATTCTGAGTTATTGCAAGCTAAAAAAGAGGGGGAACATGATGTTAAACTGAGGGGTCCAAAATGGCCCCCATTTGAAGACGATAAAGATAATATGGATAGTTATCTAAATAGGTTCGAGAGGTATGCTACGGTACAAAAATGGAAGAAAGATGATTGGCCGCTTCACCTTAGCGCGTTACTGAAAGGTAAAGCGTTAGACGTGTATTCGCGTTTATCCACGGCCGATTCGCTCAATTACCCCGTGTTGAAAGAGGCACTTCTCAAGAAATATGAACTAACTGAGCAAGGGTTTCGCAAGAAATTTAAATATAGCAAACCCGAGAGAGGCGAAACATTCACCCAGTTCGTCAGTAGGACTTATAATTACTTGCAGCGATGGGTGGAATGTGGAAAAGTCGTCAAGACATTTGAGGGTCTTGTTGATTTCTTGCTTCGTGACCAATTGTTAACAACATGTGGTAAGGAGCTATATTTATTTTTGAAGGAAAGGTCCTTCACAAATATACATGAGATGGCCACACAGGCGGATTTGTTCGCTGAAGCCCGGGGAGGTTCGCAGAATGTCGTCACGCGAGATATCCAAGGGGGGAATCAGGGCAAAGACAGAAAACCCAGGGAACCTGATAAATCGGGTGGGCGTAACCAGGGGAAGCAGAGTGACGCAAAATGTTTCATTTGCAAGGAACTGGGTCATATCTCCCATTATTGTCCTAAGCGGAAGGGACCAGTCCAGAAAGTCGCGGTAGCCATTAGAGGCAGAAGGTCGGTAAACAGAAAACTAGATGTTTCCCAGCAAGCTAAGCGGGAAGCAGTACGCGAACCGGTGACGCGTTTAGAGACCAATTGCGATGCAATCCAATCAATCGGTACATGTATTTTTCCAGAGGCACGGGTGCCGATCGCAAACGGCATTGTCAACGGACAAGAGGTCAGTTTTACGAGACACTGGATGCACTACTGTAGTCGTGAAACGGAGCTTAGTCCGCGATGATCAGTTGCTTGGGTTTAAATCACCTTGCATGTTACTTGACCAGACAATCGGCCATGTTCCAGTCGCCAGGATAATGGTAGCAGCAGAGAGGGTGAATCGGACAACTTTTTTTTTGGTTATTTTTTATTATACCTTTAAAACGGTACGAATAGACCCTTCTCGCGAAAAAATAAGTCTCCGACCCTTATGATTGTTCGCGTTTTCGTTGATGTCGCAACGTCGTTGTCACTCACCCTCTCTGCTGCTATGGGTTAACCGAATATTTTATCAAGTCCTTACTACGACGAAAATCCTTTCAGGATGAAAGTCCTTAGGACTTTACAAACAGACTAATTTGTAAAACCTCCTCTTGTAAATCAATCAGATTATTAGACTGGTCAGTGAGTTTGAAATTAATTCTGGTTAATGAATTATTATGACATCGCATATAGACTGGATTCACCGGGGACTCAATTATTAAAAACCCTGGAGGAGCTATTGGTGCAAATGAATACAAAATATATCCTTGCTGAGCTTGATTTGATCGTTCTAAATTTATTTGATAGCTTCCTTCGATCACATCACATACTAAATTGAGCGCAATCACCGTTGAAATATTCACATTGAACGGAGCAATATGCCTGCCACCACCATCTGGGTCATTATTATGTTTGAGGATTTTTATTTCCGGTGATGCTGTTTTTTTTCCACGTATCATGGATTTTTTTGAAACCTTCATCGATGGCATCACTGAGAGATTTTTGTAATTCTGAGATATTATATCCTGGTAGTTTAAACTCACGAATATCTTCTACGCGTATATTACCTTTCATCGCAAACTCTGTTCTCGTTTTAGGATTATCGTCACCTAATATCTCTTGAATAATTTGTGAATGAAATGTTTCCATGTCATTGATGATTTTGTTACATATTTCTACAACGCTGATAAATTCATCTCGGGTGAGAGTGCCGGTTTTAATGGATATTAACAACAGTAAAAAATCATATTCCATCGCTGTGAAATTTTCAGTAATTTTGTTCTGTCGGGGTACGAATTTGACAACGTTATTTTCTACTATTCCATTGAAAAGTTCCCACTTATTATAATCTTTATAACTCTTTATTGGATTATCAGATTTTATCCTGTCTGTGATATAATCGGTTTTTTGTGGTTCTGGTAATTTAACGGTTTTTCCCCCGGGTGGGATTTCAGGCCATCCCAGTACGGTTCTAATAGAACTTTGATAGATATCTACGACATAACCCTCTGTGCTTATTTCAATGGCAGATGATAGTGTTGGCTCATGAACCGTTATAGCTATTTTTGATTCTTTTCCAGTAATCGATTTTATTCTACGCGCGAATTCGTTATTGATTTGTTCGATTTGGTATGATCCGGTTGGTATGGAAACAACGTTCCAGTCTGGGGTACCGTCGGGTTTATTCTTATTTGCAAATACCAGGGAATTATTCGGTTGTTGACCACCAAATGATTTTGACCTAATATTTGGCGAACTGTGGTATACTCGTAATTTTGCTAGCGCCATCTCCTTCACTGGGACCGGAGAGGGGAAATTCACACTGAATTCTGGATTCGTTGAGGTTATTGAGATCATGCTTGTTTGTACTGGTTTTGTGTTCTCCACTATTTGTTGAAGTAATTCCATCTGTGTTGTCATTGTTATTATATTCATGATGTATTTCTAATTTTGACATCGCAGAATCATATATATCTACCATCGCTGAAAACTCACTCTCTGATATAATTGTATCATCGAGCGATGACGATATCAATGAGGATAATTGCGAGTATGCAGTGGACACAACATGAAATTGAATTATGTAGTCTTGTAGTTTCCGTTGGCTGCATGAGGATATTTTTTTTGTGATTATTGAAATTATTCCAGCGATTGTTGTTGCCGCAGAAATGCAAATTGGAACAGCTATCGGGGCCATCATTGTCACTGAAGACAGTATAATACCAGCTCCGGTGATTACACCACTCACAGCGTACACAGTAACATCAATTGCGGTAATTCTCCTGCGATATTTTTTAATTTTCAATTCATACTCCTCAGACAAGGTTTTGAGTCTAGTTTGATACTCTCTGACCTGATCATAGCGATATTGCGATGATGAAATCATTTTTTATTTTAAATACGCTAGCGTTTTCAATTGAAACCGTTAGTGAAATTGCTTTGCAATTTTCAACTTAAATCCGCTACGAATTCCACATACCACGTTGTTGTAACCCTAACCAAATTTTTATCAGTAGCTATTAACGTGAACTGTTCAGTTGTATCCTTGTCGATGATCGTTGAAATCGTATTATTGACCCCGGATGAACTGGACGATGAAATATTAAATTGAGTCGTTCTCACTATTGTTAATCGATAAATACCCTTAACTGTTGCAGTGATGTCTAATTTGTTGTTTTCAGGTGTCCACTCAAATGATCCGTGTTGGATTGTGTATACCACGTTGTTGGTTTTCTCATGAGGAATTTTTGTTTTTTCAATAACTGTTATCATCCTCGAAAGATCACCTTTGACGGCTTCGATGAAGTTTTTCGTCTCATCGATGGATTTTTTAATATCAGGGAGTTTTAGTTCAATTTTATCGAATGTAGTTTCAATAAATTTATCAATGATATTTCTACGAAATGCGGTAAACTGTTTTATGTGTTCTTCGGTTTTAGATTGAAGTGTTGCTAGTTCTAACGCAGAATCGTTAAGAGTTTTAAATCGATCTGTAATCGTCGAAAAAAGTACACCCGGTTTGAGTTTACCCTGATCGGAAAATAACGCGATAGTATCCTCGATTGCGTTTTGTTGTTTAACCAAAATATCATCCAGAGAAATATTACTGGTTTTCAATTTACCCTGATCGGAAAATAAAGCAACGGTGTTCTCGATTGCGTTTTGTTGTTTAACCAAAATATCATCCAGAGAAATATTACTGGATTTCAATTTACCCTGATCGGAAAATAACGCGATAGTATCCTCGATTGCGTTTTGTTGTTTAACCAAAATATCATCCAGAGAAATATTACTGGATTTCAATTTACCCTGTTTGTCTTGAAATACAACTATTTCATTCGGGTCAACACTTGTTAAGTTCAACGTCTCAGCGATTTCATCTTTAATTTTTTTTTTTATATCCTTGATAGAATCAGGAGTTGCAGTGTCATCGGGTTTGGGTTTCAGAGGTCTTCCCCAAATATCAAACATGATATTTTATATATCTCTCTCTAAAAAGCGATTACTAGTGTAGTCATTTACGACAATGTGTGGTGATTTTCTAGATGCTGAAATAGCGTCAAGGACATTTAATACTTCACTGCCGCATATTGGTGGGTCATTGATTTGTTGTGTTGGCAGCGTAGAATACCAAGTCTTCATTGGAAGGGTTTTTATATAACGCATAAACTCTTTTGGTGGGGCTAATCCATATGAATCAAAATAGACAATCCCACGTGGATCAATAGCGTATGCAACCCAGTGAGTTCCAGGTCCGGTGCTGTTATCGAGATTAATAATACCTGTTTCAGTTTTGTTTGGTTGATGTGGTAATTGATCTTTCATAAAAACACCTCTGAAATTTTTAATCACTAGTTTTTTAGCAGCATCCATTAAATCAAAATTGGACATTGGAACCATAGATTTCTGAATTAATAAACCGTTCCTGGTAGTCTCAGGCCTGATCCGTGAACGGATCTCCCGCTGTACCATGAATACGGGGTTCCTGGTAGTCTTAGACCCTTTCCGCTGTACCATGAATACGGGGTTCCTGGTAGTCTTAGACCCTTTCCGCTGTACCATGAATACGGGGTTCCTGGTAGTCTTAGACCCTTTCCGCTGTACCATGAATACGGGGTTCCTGGTAGTCTTAGACCCTTTCCCTTTTTTTTTATACCCTTGACCTTTCTTCGGTTCATATGATTCAGCAATGCTCTGTACCGCTTTTGTTCCCAAGCCTCCAACTACCCCCAATGCGGCCGCTTTTGCTACTGCTGGGGCTGCTGCCGCAACCAATGCTGGTATTGCAGCAAACAACGGAAATATACCACCTGTTTTTATCATATTTTTGATAGCAGCCGCAGAGAGTGTGATCTGAACTCCTTTTTTATCCTTGAAAGCATCATTGAAATGTTTCACTTGACGAGTTGTCAGCGATAATTTATTTGCACCACCAGTCATTTGATTAGGTTTCAACGTGATTGTGGTTCCACATTTTTTAGCCGATTCTGATTGCAATTTTTTGATTTGACCAGGAGTTAACGCAACACTAATAACACTATATGACATGTTATACATAATTGATTGATTCTAAATCGTAAAACCATTCAATGGAAATATCCTTCGGATTTTCAATTACATATTTTCCACTGGTGCATCTACCACTCTCATTCTTCCACCAACACCTTCAAGTAGCATTGATTTATCACTGAGAATGACAGCAACCGCTCTATAATTAATAATACCACCAGGACGGGTTACACGGGCTCTGAAGTGTATATCAACGACAGATTGTCTCACCAAGTCGAGATGTTCCAGCGAAAAGTAATAAATCGGATAGAGGCTTTTGAGATCCCATTGTGATATTTGCAAACCGGTATCCACATTTTGATCACGTGCCATAAATGACAACAGGTTATGATAGACACGTGCAATATGATTTTGACCGTAATCAAGTTGCACATCTTCAGATGGTTCCTGTTGTCCGTTTATTCTCAGCGAGACTTCATTAACACCTAACTGATCAAATATCATATGACTTCGTTGTTGATTACCAACTCGATCATTATTCTGTAATGCAATAAATATATGACGTGGAGCTGAAACTCCTTGTTTTGATGCCAGGTGCCATGTGAATGTACCATTAACTTTGTCTTGTTTAGTATCCGTAGTCACTGATAACCAACTCAATAACGACTTTCCTCCTTGGTCCATAAATGATAACAATTTTCCTTCTGCTGTGATTGATGGAGTTAACACTGGCATCCACAATGATAGTTTTGTTAAAACGACTTTACCATCAGGAACAGTAGCATCACGCCTTATTGCATCATTATCAGTACCCTTTCGTACAAGCGCTACTGTGTTTAGCTCCATAAATAACTTTTCGGACGTTTCTACAGAATCCGAATATATGATGCAGTGGAATTGCACATGAAAATTGTCGACGCTGTCCTTGTAATGTTGATACACGTGTTGCAAATCCTAGATTGTAAGTAGTAATAGTATTTATGACATCAAAATCACCAGCTGGTCTTGTATATCCGGCTGGTGCTGGATTAACTGCAGTGGCTTGTGTTGCCTTGACTCTAGAATACTGGTTGTGTTCAGCGTTATCAGTAATATCCTTTGCAAACATCATAGATGGACCCGCTGATCTTGTATAATCATCAGAATATCTTGCTAACCCTATGATTGTTGTAGTCACATCAACTTCACGGTCAATGGATTCAATTTCTTTTCCATCAATGAGATATCTAGCGCTTTCAAATAACGCCATGATACCGTTATTAACAAAACCAACTCTGGTAGTTTGGCTAATGTCATATGGAGGATCATTATGAGCAGCATCATTTGTTACAAGTTCTCCTTCTACTTCAATAAACGCTTCACAAGGTAAAAAGTATTTACTGGTATCATGAACTTGAAGTTCAATTCGTGATCGGAGATCTGGTTGTACTGCGTGATAAGAATAAAATTGAAAATCGCGTACAGAATCATCTTTACGCACTGGGGCATCCATATCAAATGCTGGATCAGATGACCTTTGGAACATTTTATTCTATTTATCAGAGTCTAAATCGGATTTTCCATTTCATCGTGAAAAACGCTAGCGTTTTCGTCGTGGTTTTTTAAAGCCACTTCCTGCTATCATGTTTGCTGTCATGTTATTTTGGTCCTCTTGATTTACCATCGACGCTAGTTTTTCATCTACTGCGTTATTTATAATTTTACTAACACTTGCAGGCATCTCTGCTGTAGATGGCAATGGTACCTGTTTCTCTTTTCGTCTCACTAATGATGTTATTTTATTCTTCGCAGTTGAAAACGCTTTCCCGGCAAGATCTCCAACAGTACGAATACCCTTATCACGAATAACATCAATGGCTTTCATTCCTAGTTGTTTAGCTAACGGCATCACTTTTGGGGCCGTTCTTGAAAAGAATCCTAAAATGGTCTTGCCGAGGCCATCTCCGTAGTATGCTCTATAAACTGGAAACCGTGAATTAACTACATAGACGAGGGTTGGTTTATCATGATTGTAGTGTACGATCATTATTATAAAAACAATAGTGTTTTCAATTGTTATTTAATCGCTATGATACCCATTTGCTAACTCGTCAATGAAATCTCGATATGTTTTGATATCCATGATACCGCCGGCAAATAACCGTTTACAGATATCAGCTGCTTCATTAATTATTTCTGGAGAGTTATTTCCAGCTCGTTTTCCTCCGATGAGAACATCTAATCGTGATATATCATTGATAACACTATCAGGACAAGTGTTTCCAATCCTTGGATTTCCTAATCCACTTCCGCCATAACCAGTTGCTTCATCTAGTTTGTCTGTATCCGTGGTTTGTAAATAATCAAGAGTATCATCATCATCATCATCAGGTGGTAGTTGTTGTTTTTTAGGTGAAAAAGATATTTTCTTTGCAGGTTGCTGTCGCTTTCTTTGCAATCTTGGCGGTTTTTGTTGTTGTTTAAACTCTTCGTATTGATTATACACGTGATCCACCATCCTGATATATTCAATGTATGATGCACTATCTGTCTTTTTTTGACTTTTTCCAGTTTTGATTTTATAGAATATATCAGCCCAGTGAGTGAAATTCTTAACAAACTTATGATGTTCTGGTTTCAACATTTTTTTTCTGTCTTCATAGGACGTAACAACAAGCGTAGGAATTTCTGTTGGATCAGTCTCATCAATTGCTGCTAACCCTTCTTCGTTAAATCTCATGCGTAAGTCCTCTACTGTTCTTTTTGATTCTATTTGTTTTGTTTGTTCAGTTTTTGCTGCTATTTTTTCAAGCTCACCAATAACAGATTTTCCCGTCTCGGGACCATCTCCCAGTAAAGCACGCTCTACCCCTTTCGTTGCTGTGGTTACTGGTTTAAACAACTCTTCAGACCCCAGAGCAAAATCAGTTTGTAAACTCTGTCGTTGTTGCAGTTTATTTCTTACAGAGTCGCGAATTGGTATAAATTTCTTAATTGCATCTAGTCGCTCACGAGCCAATCGGGTCGTTAATGCTTCATTGACCATTATTTGAAATCAGAAACCATTTTTTAATTGTAAAACAATTTTCCCCATCGATGATTCCATCCTTAACGGTCCAATTTTTTATTGCTGTGAAATATTTTTATTTTTTATCCATTGATTTTGCCTGTTTTGGTGCAATTTTGGTGGTTTTCAGTTGAAAATCTCAAAGAGATTTTACAGTCAAGTAGTCGATTTTACATGGGATTTTCCATAAGGAAAAGCTGTTAAAACTCATTTTTGATGATTTTTAGCCATTTTTCATCAATTTTTGCCTGTTTTCAGTGATGTTTGGTCATTTTTCATCGATTTTCATCAAAAAACCTCGTAGGGTCAAGTAGTCGATTTCCATAGAGAAAAGTTCTTAAAAGTTAGGATTCTATTTTATTTTCGCAGTGTGAAATATTTTCACTGATTCAATCAAAAAATGAAAATCTCAAGGAGATTTTACTGTCTGACAAAATCTTTTGAGGGTCGGTCAATCAAAATAGTTCATTTTCTTGAATTAACGCTCGTAAGTTTCTAATTTTAGAATTAACTTCCTTTTTCAATTCATATTCGTTACCCAATTCTTTTCGTATTCCTTCCACGATAGTATATAACGGAACAAACACATCTACTTCACTGGAAAATGCAAGAGAGTCTCGAATAGAATTTTGAATTTTTTTGATGAGTGCATATTTCTTTGGTAACATATACTTGTTAGTGCTAACTCCGTATTCTATATCCTGAAAATCCGACTTGATTTGATCAGGATTTAACCCATCTGACAATTTAATATCCTGATTTTTCAATTTTCCAATTTCAACTATGATGCTATTCATATTTTCAGAATTCATATATGATAATACATATTTCTAATTCATTTTTCAAAAATAAATGAGCCGTTAATATTTTTAAAATTCAGTCTGTATATATAACTATATTTTTTAAAAATTCAGTCTGTATATATAACTATCTTTTTTAAAATTCAGTCTGTATATATAACTATCTTTTTTAAAATTCAGTCTGTATATATAACTATCTTTTTTAAAATTCAGTCTGTATATATAACTATCTTTTTTAAAATTCAGTCTGTATATATAACTATCTTTTTTAAAATTCAGTCTGTATATATAAATATAAATATGCAGACAAAAATAAATAACAACCATGATGAGCGTTTATCAGTCATTTGGCCCCCTTGATATAGGCCACTGTGTCTTTCATAGGGTTCTTTCTATGAGTATTTCCATTTTTTTTTTCTGAGATTTCTTCGATCTCAATTTGACACTATTTGGCCGGTAATTCATTTTTGAACACCATACGGGGCTACCCAAATGTGACGGAGAGCTAATTACATCCATGGATGTTATTTATTTTAGGTCATTTATATTTACATTCACCGGAAACATATTCCCCTAAGAGTGAATCTAACTCGTCAAATAACGGGTTAGAATCACAAGAGGGTATGTTTACGTGAAATGACCTAGAGGTTACATATATACGACAACACATCTTTGGAACTCCTTGGTTGCCTTCACATCCAAGTAAGCCCAAAGGAAACCCGAAACATACATCTCCGGAAGGGAGGCCTAACGTGGCAAACGCCATCTTAGACCGCCCAGAAGATATGCTTGGGGTGACGTCACAACATATACTTAATTAAGGACAGCACAAATACCGTATATATTTCCACTCGAGTGTTGTGGCAAATTGTAGGTATACATATACTTAATTAACTTAATTAAGGACAGCACAAATACCGTATATATCTCCATTCAGATTGTAGGTATACATATACTTAATTAACTTAATTAAGGATGGATTATAATTCAATGATGATGTAATGATGATGGGACGGCACAGACATCACAAACATGAAACGACGGGGCTGATTTTCAAAGGCCAATTCGACCAATCAAAGCAACCCATGAAATTAAACCCGGTTGCATGATTGAGTAAAAGTCAACCACGCACACGTGTCAATGGCGTGGGTTATTTTTTGACTGGTCGAATTGGCCTTGAAAGCCCCAGCTTTAAACCTTTCATTTAGTATATAAGGTGACTAATACAGCAGCGTCAATCCACAGAGTGTGTTATTTTATTTTCTTGAATTACTTGTTAATGGTGCTTCACAGTATTTAAATGAGACAGAATATTTGCATAAAGCACTAAAAAAAAAAGAATATAATCGTTTGAAAACATTTTATATTTGATTTCTTTTCTAATTAATTATAGCCCAAGCCGCTGAATCACAATTTAGGGGGAAATAACCCACGCCATACTGTAATGTAATTTTTATAGATGTAGCCGCTCTCTAGGGGCATTTGTACATCTTTTATAGGTGCCATGTCGGCATCCTCTTTTTTTTAAAATCTTTATTCAATATTTACATATTAAATTATACAAATGATAGTCAACCCCCCCCCCCCAGCACCCGTCACTCATACACACATTTTCACCACACTCACTACATACAGACATTTAAAAACACTTATATTTACACATAATAGTAGAAACATATATGAGTAGGTGGGAGGGGTTGTTATTCCCTCCCTTATCAACTCGACACCATCTAAGGGAGAGAGTATATAAAGGGAATTAATACAGCAATCCGCAAGGTATGCTATTTTATTTTCTTGAATTACTGATTAATGGTGTTTCACAGTATTTAAATGAGACAGCATATTTGACTTAAACACTAAAACAAAGAATATAATTGTTTGAAAACATTTCTTTTCTTACAATACAATGCCCACCGCTGAATCACAATAACCCATAAAACAAGTTAACACAATCTAAGGGAGAAAGTATACACGTGTGTTATCCTGTAACGCCTGCATCTCCGGATCACATCCTATGTTTATGAAATACGCATTAATCGCACGTGAGACAGAATATTTGACTTAAACACTAAAAAAAAAGAAAATATTTCTTTTCCTATAAAAAAATACCCAGCCGCTAAATCACAATGATAACTCCCTTGGTTATATCCATTGGTTATATTTAAGAGTTGTCTCCCTTGGTGTTATAGACATACGAAAATCGAATTTTTGTCCTGTCTCTTTTGAAATGGTAAAGAATTATTCTGAGAATCGGAATCAATATAACCATCCTTGATTCTATTATTCAAGAATTAAGTTATCATTCAACACCTACAGAGAACATTAAATGTTCACATATTAATCTATCTATCTGACTGATCAAATACCACAAATCCAACTGAATTCTTCAATCTGCGGTTTCTGATAATACCATTACGGAATGCTTCATAATTAACAAGCACGGGTGAGGTCTGAATTCTTGGTTCATTTGTATAATAACACTATTTTTCTAATTCATTGTTTGGTTTAATTATAAGTCTCTGTATATAATCTTGAGGAGTCTTTACTATTTTGTCATCGTTGGGGTCAATGACAGTATTTTTTTATTCTTTTATCATAATAGCGTTTTAGTTCCCTGTATCGTTTGCCGCCACACCTAACACATAATTGCGACCTTCCCCTAACCCCAACCCCACATCGAATACAGGGTAACGGACCAAGGCTTCCACGACGAAAGCTTTGCATATGATACCAACAGAATTCATTTCTGCATGATTTGTTACACGGTGTCACTGATCCAATCATAAGCCATTTGCAATGATTCATTATACTTAAATCTTTCATTTAACTGCTTGTTTTAATTATAGTATGGAGGAGTTCGAGAGATTATCGAAAATTAAGCCCTGGAAAAGTGTTCAATTCAATCTTGATAGAGTTTCTGATACACCAAAGAATAAAATTCTTGATAGAACCTTGATTAGTAAAATCAGAGACTGTTTTAATGAATTCAAGCGTGATGGGGCAGCTCATTGTTGGTCAACATTTCGAATTGATGGTGTTGTTGACGCTACCATGAATGATGAAAAAGCAGCAGTGATAATCTCACGTCTTGGGGAAGAAAGAAATTTTTTTCGAATAAAATTTCTTATCCGTGATAATGGAAAATGGATCATTAGGGACAAATACGAGCCTATTCTTAAGGACAAAAAAACTGTCACTGTGACTCAGGATTCAAAACCAGGAATTTTGACAGCAGCAGAGGGGGCGAATCAGACAACTTTTTTTTGTTTTTATTTTTGATTATACTCCATCCAAAATAACACTAGACCCTTCTCGCGAAAAAATAAGTCTCTGACCCTTGTCTGAAAACATTCGCGTCGCAACGTCGTTGTCACTCACCCCCTCTGCTGCTAGAACTTTCAGTTGGGGTTAACCGAATATTTGATCCAGTCCGATACGATATCGTGTCCTAGGGTCTGCTAAATTTATTGTCACAAATCCGTGTGGTTTTGACTGAGCGTGACTAAAGAAATTTCTAAACTGATAATGATTCATATCACCGCTGCACCAAGTTTGATGAATATTTCGTAGCGTATGAGTATCAACGCCGTTAAATACACACAACACATTGCAATTATCTCTGATCACTTTTGGTATTTGTGTGTATCGTTGAGTGACATAAATCACATCAGTGTTTTTATGCCTGCCTCGGGAAAATATTCTAGCAGGATTTTTTTGATTATCTAACATGATATCATCGTATACCACTAAATTGTTAATACTTCCATCGATGTCTTCCACGGAAGGGGCTTCCTCTATATCAGTAATAAACTCAATAAAATCTTCATCGATTTGAAATTCTTTTGCTTTCTCGTTAAAATCCTTTAGCACTTCATAGCATCGCTGATCGTCTACACTCGGGGCTATTAAATACAATTTGTTCCATTTCATCCATCTCGTTATCAAATTAAGTAGCAGTTGTGTCTTTCCGCTTCCAGATGGTCCGATTATAATCATTCTAATTGAATTCGGCAACATTTCATGATGTTTAATAGGTTCCCGTCGTCGGGTAGCTGAATAATCAATTATATTCATGCCGTTATATATAAATTATGGATCTATATTGTGTGAAGTGTAAAAAACGTACTGGCACAGATGACTTGACGACGATTACAACTAAAAATAACCGATCAGCGCTTTCTGGTAAATGCGTACAATGTAGTATAAAGAAATTTAGATTTGTTTCTAAACCCAAGGAACTCAAGGAACCTTTAAAAAAAAAAGAGGAGGTGATATCGCAGCCAAATTAGCAAAACTCCCTGGAACCCCATGGGCAAAATACCCCGGAGAAAAACACCTTCCAGGATATAGCTACTGTGGACCGGGAACAAGACTTGATATCAGACTCAATGATCAAAATCAGCCCCGACCCGGTGAGGAACCAATAAACGCTATTGATAAGGCCTGTCACCTTCATGATGTATCTTATAAAAGCAGTAATCTGCAGCACAGGCATCTAGCAGATGTGAAATTAATTCATGCGTTAAATGCTATTTCTGATAAATCTTTCAAAGAAAAATTGGCTTCCTTTTTGATAAAATCGGCTATGAAAAGTAAATTGATGTTAGGGGCTGGTAATTAATAACAACATGGAATCTATTTATTATTCCCCAAGAGGATACTGGAGGGGTAAATCAGCAATCCATAAACTCGCTAGTGCTGCAAAAGTGAAAAAAACCACTGCGGCTCATTGGTTATCCAAACAGGCACTATGGCAAATTTATCTACCACCGCCTAAACAAATCAATTTCTCGCATTTTGATGTGACCGGACCCAATGAAGTTCATCAGGCTGATCTATTATTTCTGCCACATGATCGTGGTTACAAATACGCTTTAACCGTAGTTGATATTGCAAGTCGATACAAAGAAGCAGAACCGATAAAAACAAAATCAGCCACTGAAGTGGCTTCTGCATTTGAAAGAATTTATCGAAGGAGTCCTCTGCACTGGCCAAATCTGTTACAAGTTGATCCGGGCAAGGAATTTCAGGGTGCAGTGTTATCTACAATGAAAAATCATAAAGTCACTATCAGACGAGGACATACTGCGCTACATCGTGATCAGGCCATTGTAGAACGGTTTAATAAAACCCTTGCTGAACGGTTATTTGGATATCAATACGCAAAAGAATTCATCCAAGAAAAAAGATCCCGTGAATGGGTTAAAAGGTTACCAGCTGTGATTACTGCACTGAATAACGAGATTACTAGAACCATCAACATGAAACCTATCAATGCGATTAAAAAGAAGTCAATACCTGAAATGGAAATTCAAAAAGATTTTAGCGTTTCCCAACCAATTCTTGGTAGTAATGTCATTGTGAGGTACTTATACGAACCAGGAGAGCTTGAGGGTGGCACAAAAAGGGCTACTGATCCTATTTGGAGTGTTACTGCACATAAGATATCTAGTATAACACGATCTACGGGTAGACTTCCAATCTATAAACTGGATTCAACTGCCCCTCAACGGGGTTTTACTAGACAACAATTACAAGTGATACCTGAGGATACTCAATTACCACCACATGGGCTTAACTAGCACCCTTGCGTCTATTGCACTCAAGACAAGTCAACTTCACATTATTTCTGACATGACCGAGATTGTTATTTTTTCTGTCTACGGTGAATTGGCGAGGATCCTTATCCGAATACTGCCAACGCATTATACAATTGCAACTCGCGCAGTGATTATTCTGTTGTTGCTTCAGAGTAATTATTAATTCAGCATCAATATCAAATTCTCGTTGTTTTTTTTTGTCTTGTTGTTTGTAACCGGAGAGTTTTTTATCAATAATATCATCTATTGTGGTGTCATTATCATTGCTAATGATTTCATCATCGCCTGACTCTGTCAGGACAATTCTTCGAAGTTGATTTATTTTTCGTACTCTAGACACTGCGAGATAGACTAAATTCGACCATTCTATGCGATTATCTACTATCCAAACAATTGTATCCGATATAGTCAATCCCTGTGAAGAGTGTATTGTTGCTGCATAACCTAGCGTCCATGGGGATTTATTAGCACGCAATGCATCTTCAACGACATTGATATCAACCAGCACAATATCATTTAATACGAGAATCTGTCTTTGAAATCCTTCGGATTTTGGTCCTGGAATATCAACTTCGATGTTCTGTTTTCGTGTATCCGATGGCCTATAACATAACGGTACTGGAAGTGTTGCAAATTTTTGTTTATGCAATTCAAATAACTTCAACTGAAGTGTATCCCTGACTATTTTTCTACTTGCAATGATTAAATCATTTGGTCTCCACGCTTCCCAAAACTCATTCATGGGAGTTTCCGAAATTATTTCACGGGCTATTTCACACTGGATTCTATCCGGTTGTAATCTAATTAGTTTCTTAAATTCTTTTAATTCATTATCAAGTGATCTATGATCAGTATCAATTTCTTCATAATAGTCTACAAAACCCTTTAGCCATTCATGGGGAGATGCACCGACAAATGGTGGTGGTTGGCCGTGATCCCCGCACATGACGACTTTTGTATTCTTCAATAACAACCACTCAAGAAATATTTTTAAGACATCTTCGGACACTGTGTCTATTTCATCCCACATGATAATTTCAGGAATAAATTTCTCTCCCATGCGCTCAGGAGTCCATTTATCTCCCTTCCATCTAAAGAAACTATGATAAGTGCAGGCATTTACCCCTCGTTGTTTCATCTCTCTGGCGAGTCTGTGAGTCGGTGTTAGTACAATCATGTTTGATTTCCCACGATATAACTCAATTGCCCGGGTTGTTTTTCCTGACCCACCACAGCCGTTTAAATAAACTGTTTTATATCTACAGATTGGATCAGAAATCGGTGGTGCACTAGAAAATTCTGAACACTGATTGCTTTCTAAGTAATTATTTTCAATGGTAACATCTGCTGATGGAATATAATCATGAAGCATTTCCTTCTTAATTCTCCATGACCCCCAATTCTCGTTGCCAGTAGCCTTAAAATCAGCCATTTTGCTATTTATGTAAAATGAGTCAGTAGCAACTCTAACTGCGGTGGTAGGAAATCTATTGATCATTGAAAACAGATTGATAGAAGCATAACCAAGCACAGAAGCTCTCAAATATGTGTACTGCTGATGGATACCATCAGTGTAAGTAACAATTGTACCCAATTTGGTTCCATCGGACATAAATGCGTCCTTACGATTGACATATAAGCCCCTATTCGTTAAATCTTTGATTACAAAATCGTATTCAGCATTGTCTATAATCAATCGTGAAGAATATCTCGTATTATCATCTTTGCCACCTTGGGTAAATTTACCGATTATTCTTCGTCCAAGATCTTTTGCTTCATTGTTTCTGATTTCAAATAACTGTCTGGACCAATCCATGATTTGTTGTTCATTAAAATCAGGAAACAGTTTTCGCTCTTCGCTAATTATTTTTTCTAGATCAGGTTGTGGTAACCAGACTGATTTCTGTGCTCGATAGGATATAATTGCTTCACTGACAATTAATGATTTTAACATCTTACAATCAAGCATATACCGTAATAACACTATTGGCATCCAGTGTTTTTCAGACATGTGTTTACCAATCCAAAGATAACTACACGGATGAAGCCCTTCAGCCATTTCAAATGATACTACACAAGCGAATCCGGTTAAATCGAAATGTGGCAGTGGTCCATTAATAGCAACACGGGTCATTTCGTGTGTAGGGTGTCCAAATCGTTTGAAATATTTCTCACACTCTCCATACCCAAGAAAACTTCCTGGATAACATGCAATCATATCAACTGAAATAACGGTATCAGCGGTGTATTTTGTGTTCCATAATCCTCCATGGCTGTATTCAAGACAGGACAATTTGACATCTGATAAGAACTCACTTCGGGTTGGTTTCCACGCGTTTTTCTTCCTAGCAAAATGTGCTACAACTGATGGAAGTGTAAAACAGTTTGCTAATAATTGATCGTTGTCTTCCCCCAGAGAACTCTGGGGAGAAAATTCACTAGCTAGTTGTTTCATTTGATTATGTAGCTCTTCAGTACGGTACAATTCTCCGTTGGGCCTTACAAACTGATCAAATCTACATTCTTCGTCTGAAGTACTATGAAATAGCCACACTGACACAGGATCGTTTTTACTCAAATGGTAAATAGCATCAAATAATTTCTGCTCTGAAAAAAACTCTTCGGTTCCAAACAGATATTTTACGGTTCTATCCCGTGGGAATATTGTTACTGCAGATGACCACGCGTGTGCATTATGATCAATAATTTCAATGGGAGCTCCCTGTGATTTATATTTCGATTTGTATAATACTTCTCCGGTGATTGTCCTTACCGATATTGGAAATCTCAATGATGTTTCTAATTTGGCTATATCTTGAATTGTTGCCCCATGTTGTTTCACTGTCAGTTCGCACTCGGTTATTTTTTTTCGTCTTAGATCAGTTAGTTTATTTCCCCGGGACGCATTTGTGAAGTGTTCTATTATTCGTGTTGCTACACAATTGAGCCCTGTCGAATATTTCATGGGTGCTAGTTTTGAAATATCAGGTTTTTCATTGAGTGGATATATCCCGTAAACAACTACTGTGACAGGATAAGATCTTTCGTAGTAGGGTTTATCAAGTCCAGTCAAAATTCCTGGTTTTGAATCCTGAGTCACAGTGGCAGTTTTTTTGTCCTTAAGAATAGGCTCGTATTTGTCCCTAATTATCCATTTTCCATTATCATGGATAAGGAATTTTATTCGAAAAAAATTTCTTTCTTCCCCAAGACGTGAGATTATCACTGCTGCTTTTTCATCATTCATGGTAGCGTCAACAACACCATCAATTCGAAATGTTGACCAACAATGAGCTGCCCCATCACGCTTGAATTCATTAAAACAGTCTCTGATTTTACTAATCAAGGTTCTATCAAGAATTGTATTCTTTGGTGTATCAGAAACTCTATCAAGATTGAATTGAACACTTTTCCAAGGCTTAATTTTCGATAATCTCTCGAACTCCTCCATACTATAATTAAAACAAGCATTTAAATGAAAGATTTAAGTATAATGAATCATTGCAAATGGCTTATGATTGGATCAGTGACACCGTGTAACAAATCATGCAGAAATGAATTCTGTTGGTATCATATGCAAAGCTTTCGTCGTGGAAGCCGAGGTCCGTTACCCTGTATTCAATGTGGGGTTGGGGTCAGGGGGAGGTCGCAATTATGCATTATGTGCGGCGGAAAACGATACAGGGAACTAAAACGCTATTATGATAAAAAAATAAAAAATACTGCCATTGACCCCAACGATGACAAAATAATAAAGACTGCTCAAGATTATATACAGAGACTTATAATTAAACCAAACAATGAATTAGAAAAATAGTGTTATTATACAAATGAACCAAGAATTCAGACCTCACCCCTCCGTGCTTGTTAATTATGAAGCATTCCGTAATGGTATTATCAGAAAATTCGATTTTCGCGTGTCAAAATACAGTACACGCGTACCGTCTATAACACCAAGGGAGGCCACTCTTAAATGATATAACCAAGGGAGTTATCATTGTGATTTAGCTTCTGAGTATTGTTTTATAGGTAAAGAAATATTTTCTTTTTTTTTAGTGTTTAAGTCAAATATTCTGTGTCACGTGCGATTAATGCGTATTTCATAACATAGGATGTGATCCGGAGATGCAGGCGTTACAGGATAACACACGTGTATACTTTCTCCCTTAGATTGTGTTAACTTGTTTAATGGGTATTGTTATTCAGCGCTGGGCATTGTTTTGTAAGAAAAGACATGTTTTCAAACAATTATATTCTTTGTTCTAGTGTTTAAGTCAAATATTCTGTCTCATTTAAATACTGTGAAACACCATTAATAAGTAATTCAAGAAAATAAAATAGCATACTTGCGGATTGATGTATTAATTCCCTTTATATACTCTCTCCTTTAGATGGTGTCGAGATGATAAGGGAGGGAATAACAACCCCTCCACCTACTCTTATATGTTTCTACTATTATGTGTAAATATAAGTGTTTTAAATGTCTGTATGTTGACTATCATTTGTATAATTTAATATGTAAATATTGAATAAAGATTTTAAAAAAAAGAGGATGCCGACATGGCACCTATAAAAGATGTACAAATGCTACATCTATAAAAATTACATTACAGTATGTCGTGGGTTATTTGCCCTTAAATTGTGATTCAGCGGCTTGGGATATAATTAATTAGAAAAGAAATCAAATATAAAATGTTTTCAAACGATTATATTCTTTTTTTTTAGTGCTTTATGCAAATATTCTGTCTCATTTAAATACTGTGAAGCACCATTAACAAGTAATTAAAGAAAATAAAATAACACACTCTGTGGATTGACGCTGCTGTATTAGTCACCTTATATACTAAATGAAAGGTTTAAAGCTGGGGCTTTCAAGGCCAATTCGACCAGTCAAAAAATAACCCACGCCATTGACACGTGTGCGTGGTTGACTTTTACTCAATCATGCAACCGGGTTTAATTTCATGGGTTGCTTTGATTGGTCGAATTGGCCTTTGAAAATCAGCCCCGTCGTTTCATGTTTGTGATGTCTGTGCCGTCCCATCATCATTACATCATCATTGAATTATAATCCATATTACATCATCATTGAATTATAATCCATCCTTAATTAAGTTAATTAAGTATATGTATACCTACAATCTGAATGGAGATATATACGGTATTTGTGCTGTCCTTAATTAAGTTAATTAAGTATATGTATACCTACAATCTGAATGGAGATATATACGGTATTTGTGCTGTCCTTAATTAAGTATATGTTGTGACGTCACCCCAAGCATATCTTCTGGGCGGTCTAAGATGGCGTTTGCCACGTTAGGCCTCCCTTCCGGAGATGTATGGTTTCGGGTTTCCCTTGGGCTTACTTGGATGTGAAGGCAACCAAGGAGTTCCAAAGATGTGTTGTCGTATATATGTAACCTCTAGGTCATTTCACGTAAACATACCCTCTTGTGATTATAACCCGTTATTTGACGAGTTAGATTCACTCTTAGGGGAATATGTTTCCGGTGAATGTAAATATAAATGACCTAAAATAAATACCATCCATGGATGTAATTAGCTCTCCATCACATTTGGGTTACCCCGTATGGTGTTCAAAAATGAATTACCGGCCAAAACGTGGATGCACATTGGATAACCCCAGAATGAATTATAGGCTAATAGAAACGGTCATAGGGTCATATCTCAAAGAGCAAAAACAAAAAAAAACATTCTGATATAAAACAGAAACAGAAAAATGCTCTAACAAAGGACCCTATGAAAGACACAAAGGCCTAATAAGGGACCCAATCAATGCAAATAGAACCACAACGGCCTATATCAAGGGGGCCAAATGACTGATAATCGCTCATCATGGTTGATATTTATTTTTGTCTGCATTTATATTTATATATACAGACTGAATTTTTAAAAAATATATTTATATATACAGACTGAATTTTTAAAAAAGATAGTTATATATACAGACTGAATTTTTAAAAAAGATATTTATATATACAGACTGAATTTTTAAAAAAGATATTTATATATACAGAATTAATTTTTAAAAAAGATATTTATATATACAGAATTAATTTTTAAAAAAGATATTTATATATACAGAATTAATTTTTAAAAAAGATAGTTATATATACAGACTGAATTTTTAAAAAAGATATTTATATATACAGACTGAATTTTTAAAATATTAACGGCTCATTTATTTTTGAAAAATGAATTAGAAATATGTATTATCATATATGAATTCTGAAATTATGAATAGCATCATAGTTGAAATTGCAAAATTGAAAAATCAGAATATTAAATTGTCAGATGGGTTAAATCCTGATCAAATCAAGTCGGATTTTCAGGATATAGAATACGGAGTTAGCACTAACAAGTATATGTTGCCAAAGAAATATGCACTCATCAAAAAAATTCAAAATTCTATTCGAGACTCTCTTGCATTTTCCAGTGAAGTAGATGTGTTTGTTCCGTTATATACTATCGTGGAAGGAATACGAAAAGAATTGGGTAACGAATATGAATTGAAAAAGGAAGTTAATTCTAAAATTAGAAACTTACGAGCGTTAATTCAAGAAAATGAACTATTTTGATTGACCGGCCCCTCAAAAGATTTTGTCAGACAGTAAAATCTCCTTGAGATTTTCATTTTTTTTTTGTCATTTTTGATTGAATCAGTGAAAATATTTCACACTGCGAAAATAAAATAGAATCCTAACAGCTTTTCTCTATGGAAAATCCAATGCAAAATCGACTACTTGACCCTACGAGGTTTTTTGATGAAAATCGATGAAAAATGACCAAACATGACTGAAAACAGGCAAAAATTGATGAAAAATGGCTAAAAATCATCAAAAATGAGTTTTAACAGCTTTTCCTTATGGAAAATCCCATGTAAAATCGACTACTTGACTGTAAAATCTCTTTGAGATTTTCAACTGAAAACCACCAAAACTGTCAAAAACAGGCAAAATCAATGGATAAAAAATAAAAATATTTCACAGCAATAAAAAATTGGACCGTTAAGGATGGAATCATTGATGGGAAAAATTGTTTTACAATTGAAAAATGGTTTCTGATTTCAAATAATGGTCAATGAAGCATTAACGACCCGATTGGCTCGTGAGCGACTAGATGCAATTAAGAAATTTATACCAATTCGCGACTCTGTAAGAAATAAACTGCAACAACGACAGAGTTTACAAACTGATTTTGCTCTGGGGTCTGAAGAGTTGTTTAAACCAGTAACCACAGCAACGAAAGGAGTAGAGCGTGCTTTACTGGGAGATGGTCCCGAGACGGGAAAATCTGTTATTGGTGAGCTTGAAAAACTAGCAGCGAAAACTGAACAAACAAAACAAATAGAATCAAAGAGAACAGTAAATGATTTACGCATGAGATTTAACGAAGAAGGGTTAGCAGCAATTGATGAGACTGATCCAACAGAAATTCCTACGCTTGTTGTTACGTCCTATGAAGACAGAAAAAAAATGTTGAAACCAGAACATCATAAGTTTGTTAAGAATTTCACTCACTGGGCTGATATATTCTATAAAATCAAAACTGGAAAAAGTCAAAAAAAGACAGATAGTGCATCATACATTGAATATATCAGGATGGTGGATCATGTGTATAATCAATACGAAGAGTTTAAACAACAACAAAAACCGCCAAGATTGCAAAGAAAGCGACAGCAACCTGCAAAGAAAATATCTTTTTCACCTAAAAAACAACAACTACCACCTGATGATGATGATGATGATACTCTTGATTATTTACAAACCACGGATACAGACAAACTAGATGAAGCAACTGGTTATGGCGGAAGTGGATTAGGAAATCCAAGGATTGGAAACACTTGTCCTGATAGTGTTATCAATGATATATCACGATTAGATGTTCTCATCGGAGGAAAACGAGCTGGAAATAACTCTCCAGAAATAATTAATGAAGCAGCTGATATTTGTAGACGATTATTTGCCGGTGGTATCATGGACATTAATGTATATCGAGAACTCATTGACGAGTTAGCAAATGGGTATCATAGCGATTAAATAACAATTGAAAACACTATTGTTTTTATAATAATGATCGTACACTACAATCATGATAAACCAACCCCCGTCTATGTAGTTAATTCACGGTTTCCAGTTTATAAGGCATACTATGGAGATGGTTTAGGTAATACCATTTTAGGATTCTTTTCAAGAACGGCCCCAAAAGTGATGCCGTTAGCTAAACAACTAGGAATGAAAGCCATTGATGTTATTCGTGATAAGGGTATTAGTACTGTTGGAGATCTTGCCGGGAAAGCATTTTCAACTGCGAAGGATAAAATAACATCATTAGTGAGGCGAAAAAAGAAACAGGTACCATTGCCATCTACAGAAGAAATGCCTGCAAGTGTTAGTAAAATTATAAATAACGCAGTAGATGAAAAACTAGCGTCGATGGTAAATCAAGAGGACCAAAATAACATGACAGCAAACATGATAGCAGGAAGTGGCTTTAAAAAACCACGTAGAAAGCGCTAGCGTTTTTCACGATGAAATGGAAAATCCGATTTAGACTCTGATAAATAGAATAAAATGTTCAAAAGGTCACCTGATCCAGCATTTGATATAGATGCCCCAGTGCGTAAAGATGATTCTGTACGCGATTTTCAATTTTATTCTTATCACGCAGTACAACCAGATCTCCGATCACGAATTGAACTTCAAGTTCATGATACCAGTAAATACTTTTTGCCTTGTGAAGCGTTTATTGAAGTAGAAGGAGAACTTGTAACAAATGTTGCAGCTGATACCCCATATGACATTAGCCCAACTACCCGAGTTGGTTTTGTTAATAACGGTATCATGGCGTTATTTGAAAGCGCTAGATATCATTGATGGAAAAGAAATTGAATCCATTGACCGTGAAGTTGATGTGGCTACAACAATCATAGGGTTAGCAAGATATTCTGATGATTATACAAGATCAGCGGGTCCATCTATGATGTTTGCAAAGGATATTACTGATCACCCTGAACACAACCAGTATTCTAGAGTCAAGGCAACACGAGCTACAGCACTTGATCCAGCACCAGCCGGATATGTAAGACCACCTGGTGATTTTGATGTCATAAATACTATTACTACTTACAATCTAGGATTTGCAACACGTGTATCAACATTACAAGGACAGCGTCGACAATTTTCATGTGCAATTCCACTGCATCATATATTCGGATTCTGTAGAAACGTCCGAAAAGTTATTTATGGAGCTAAACACACAGTAGCGCTTGTACGAAAGGGTACTGATAATGATGCAATATGGCGTGATGCTGCTGTTCCTGATGGTAAAGTCGTTTTAACAAAACTATCATTGTGGATGCCAGTGTTAACTCCATCAATCACAGCAGAAGAAAAATTGTTATCATTTATGGACCAAGGAGGAAAGTCGTTATTGAGTTGGTTATCAGTGACTACGGATACTAAACAAGACAATGTTAATGGTACATTCACATGGCACCTGGCATCAAAACAAGGAGTTTCAGCTCCACGTCATATATTTATTGCATTACAGAATGCTGCGCGAGTTGGTGATCAACAACGAAGTCATATGATATTTGATCAGTTAGGTGTTAATGAAGTCTCGCTGAGAATAAACGGACAGCAGGAACCATCTGAAGATGTGCAACTTGATTACGGTCAAAATCATATTGCACGTGTCTATCATAACCTGTTGTCATTTATGGCACGTGATCAAAATGTGGATACCGGTTTGCAAATATCACAATGGGATTTCAAAAGCCTCTATCCGATTTATTACTTTTCGCTGGAACATCTTGATTTAACAAGACAATCTGTCGTTGATATACACTTCAGAGCCCGTGTAACCCGTCCTGGTGCTGTTGCTAATTATAGAGCGGTTGCTGTCATTCTCAGTGATAAATCAATGCTACTTGAAGGTGTTGGTGGAAGAATGAGAGTGGTAGATGCACCAGTGGAAAATATGTAATTGAAAATCCGAAGGATATTTCCATTGAATGGTTTTACGATTTAGAATCAATCAATTATGTATAACATGTCATATAGTGTTATTAGTGTTGCGTTAACTCCTGGTCAAATCAAAAAATTGCAATCAGAATCGGCTAAAAAATGTGGAACCACAATCACGTTGAAACCTAATCAAATGACTGGTGGTGCAAATAAATTATCGCTGACAACTCGTCAAGTGAAACATTTCAATGATGCTTTCAAGGATAAAAAAGGAGTTCAGATCTCACTCTCTTCGGCTGCTATCAAAAATATGATAAAAACAGGTGGTATATTTCCGTTGTTTGCTGCAATACCAGCATTGGTTGCGGCAGCAGCCCCAGCAGTAGCAAAAGCGGCCGCATTGGGGGTAGTTGGAGGCTTGGGAACAAAAGCGGTACAGAGCATTGCTGAATCATATGAACCGAAGAAAGGTCAAGGGTATAAAAAAAAGGGAAAGGGTCTAAGACTACCAGGAACCCCGTATTCATGGTACAGCGGAAAGGGTCTAAGACTACCAGGAACCCCGTATTCATGGTACAGCGGAAAGGGTCTAAGACTACCAGGAACCCCGTATTCATGGTACAGCGGGAGATCCGTTCACGGATCGGGCCTGAGACTACCAGGAACGGTTTATTAATTCAGAAATCTATGGTTCCAATGTCCAATTTTTATTTAATGGATGCTGCTAAAAAACTAGTGATTAAAAATTTCAGAGGTGTTTTTATGAAAGATCAATTACCACATCAACCAAACAAAACTGAAACAGGTATTATTAATCTCGATAACAGCACCGGACCTGGAACTCACTGGGTTGCATACGCTATTGATCCACGTGGGATTGTCTATTTTGATTCATATGGATTAGCCCCACCAAAAGAGTTTATGCGTTATATAAACACCCTTCCAATGAAGACTTGGTATTCTACGCTACCAACACAACAAATCAATGACCCACCAATATGCGGCAGTGAAGTATTAAATGTCCTTGACGCTATTTCTAACTCCTTGGGTAACCCAAGGGGAAAACCACCACATATTGTCGTTAATGACTACACTAGTAATCGCTTTTTAGAGAGAGATATATAAAATATCATGATTGATATTTGGGGAAGACCTCTGAAACCCAAACCCGATGACACTGCAACTCCTGATTCTATCAAGGATATACAAAAAAAAATTAAAGATGAAATCGCTGAGACGTTGAACTTAACAAGTGTTGACCCGAATGAAATAGTTGTATTTCAAGACAAACAGGGTAAATTGAAATCTAGTAATATTTCTCTGGATGATATTTTGGTTAAACAACGAAACGCAATCGAGAATACTATCGCGTTATTTTCCGATCAGGGTAAACTCAAACCGGGTATACTTATGTCTACAATTACAGATCGATTTACAAACCACGATAAAGAATTTGAAGATCATTTAAAAAAACTACAATAGTTTCCGTAGAAATGTCGTTCAAAAGTTCTTTGGATCTCCGATTGTAGTTACACCATCTATCGCTGAAATTAAAACGTTTGTTGATGATCAAAAGGTTATCAACGAAGCAACAAAAACAACAACCGACGCCATTGATAAATTTATTGGAAACCCGTTAGATAAAATTGAACTAAAACTCCCTGATATTAAAAAATCCATTGATGAGACGAAAACTTCCATCGAAGGCATCAAAGGTGATCTTTCGAGGATGATAACAGCCATTGAAAAAACAAAAATTCCTCATGAGAAAACCAACAACTTAGTATACACAATCCAACATGGATCATTTGAGTGGACACCTACAAACAACACATTAGATATCACTGCAACCGTCAAGGGTATTTATCGATTAACACTAGTAACACCATCGTCTCAATTTAATATTTCATCGTCCAGTTCATCTGGGGTCAATAATACGATTTCAACGATCATCGACAAGAATACAACTGAAAAGTTCACAATCACATCTACTGATAAACATTTGGTTAGGGTCTCAACAACGTGGTATGTGGAATTCGTAGCGAATTTAAGTAAATCGTAATTGAAAACGCTAGCGTATTTAAAATAAAAATGATTTCATCATCTCAATATCGCTATGATCAGATCAGAGAGTATCAAACTAGACTCAAAACCTTGTCTGAGGAGTATGAATTGAAAATTAAAAAATATCGCAGGAGAATTACCGCAATTGATGTTACTGTGTATTCAGTGAGTGGTGTAATCACTGGAGCCGGTATTATACTGTCTTCAGTGACAATGATGGCTCCGATAGCTGTTCCAATTTGCATTTCTGCGGCAACAACAATCGCTGGAATTATTTCAATAATCACAAAAAAAATATCCTCATGCAGCCAACGGAAACTACAAGACTACATAATTCAATTTCATGTTGTGTCCACTGCATACTCGCAATTATCCTCATTGATATCGTCATCGCTCGATGATACAATTATATCAGAGAGTGAGTTTTCAGCGATGGTAGATATATATGATTCTGCGATGTCAAAATTAGAAGTACAAAAACATGAGTATAATAACAATGACAACACAGATGGAATTACTTCAACAAATAGTGGAGAACACAAACCCAGTACAAACAAGCATGATCTCAATAACCTCAACGAATCCAGAATTCAGTGTGAATTTCCCCTCTCCGGTCCCAGTGAAGGAAATCGCGCTAGCAAAATTACGAGTATACCATAGTTGGCCAAATATTAGGTCAAAACCATTTGGTGGTCAACAACCCAATAATTCACTGGTATTTGCAAATAAGAATAAACCCGACGGTACCCCAGACTGGAACGTTGTTTCCATACCAACCGGATCATATCAAATTGAACAAATCAATGATGAATTCGCGCGTAGAATAAAATCGATTACTGGAAAAGAATCAAAAATAGCTATAACAGTTCATGTGCCGACACTATCATCTGCCATTGAAATAAGCACAGAAGGATACGTCGTAGATATCTATCAGAGTTCTATTAGAACCGTACTAGGATGGCCTGAATTACCACCCGGGGGAAAACCCGTTGATTTACCAGAACCACAAAAAACTGATTATGTCACCGACAGAATAAAACCTGATAATCCAGTAAAGAGTTATAAAGAGTTCAGAACTACAGATTTTTTTGAGATCTTTAACGATTTAGATAGGATAAGGGGGGCATATTTTATTGTTATCGATCTTAAAATCACTGAAAATTTCAAAGCAATGAATAATGATTTTTCACTGTTGTTAATACCTCTTAAATCCGGCACTCTCACCCGAGATGAATTTATCAGTGTCGTAGAAACATGTAACAAAATCATCAATGACATGGAAACATTTCATTCACAAATTATTCAGGAAGTATTTCTTAATAGTAATCCTAATACAAGAAGAATTTTTGCAGAAGGCAAGGGCATCCCCATCAAAGATATCCCCACATTCAAACTACCAGGATATAACGTACCAGAATTACAAAAATCTCTCAGTGATGCCATCGATGAAGGTTTCAAAAAAATCCATGATACGTGGAAAAAAACACAACCACAACCACAAACAACTATCCTCAAACATAATAATGACCCAGATGGTGGTGGCAGGCATATTGCTCCGTTCAATGTGAATATTTCAACGGTGATTGCGCTCAATTTAGTATGTGATGTGATCGAAGGAAGCTATCAAATAAATTTAGAACGATCAAATCAAGCTCAGCAAGGATATATTTTGTATTCATTTGCACCAACAGCCCCTCCAGGGTTTTTAATAATTGAGTCTCCGGTGAATCCAGTCTATATGCGATGTCATAATAATTCATTAACCAGAATTAATTTCAAACTCACTGACCAGTCTAATAATCTGATTGATTTACAAGAGGAGGTTTTACAAATTAGTCTATTTGTGAAATCATAAATGATTTTCGTCCTAAGGACTTGATCAAATATTCGGTTAACTCCAACTGAAAGTTCTAGCAGCAGAGGGGGTGAGTGACAACGACGTTGCGACGCGAATGTTTTCAGACAAGGGTCAGAGACTTATTTTTTCGCGAGAAGGGTCTAGTGTTATTTTGGAGGGGGTATAATCAAAAATAAAAACAAAAAAAAGTTGTCTGATTCGCCCCCTCTGCTGCTTTGACTGGAATTGACAAACCCTACTACGAAAGATCTTATCCTGTCACAGCAGTTGTTTACGGGATCTATCCGCTCAATGAAAAACCTGATATTTCAAAACTAGCACCCATGAAATATTCGACAGGGCTCAATTGTGTAGCAACACGAATAATGGAACACTTCACAAATGCGTCCCGGGGAAATAAACTAACTGATCTAAGACGAAAAAAAATAACCGAATGGGAACTGACAGTGAAACAGCATGGGGCAACAATTCAAGATATAGCCAAATTAGAAACATCATTGAGATTTCATATATCGGTAAGGACAATCACCGGAGAAGTATTATACGAATCGAAATATAAATCAAAAGGGACTCCCATTGAAATTATTGATCATAACGCGCACGCGTGGTCATCTGCAGTAACAATATTCCCACGGGATAGAACCGTAAAATATCTATCCCAAACTCTGTTTGGAACCGAAGAGTTTTTTTCAGAGCAGAAATTATTTGATGCTATTTACCATTTGAGTAAAAACGATTCTGTGTCAGTGTGGCTATTTCATAGTACTTCAGACGAAGAATGTAGATTTGATCAGTTTGTAAGGCCCAACGGAGAATTGTACCGTACTGAAGAGCTGCATAATCAAATGAAACAACTAGCTAGTGAATTTTCTCCCCAGAGTTCTCTGGGGGAAGACAACGATCAATTATTAGCAAACTGTTTTACAGTACCATCAGTTGCAGCACATTTTGCTAGAAAGAAAAACGCGTGGAAACCAACCCGAAGTGAGTTCTTATCAGATGTCAGATTGTCCTGTCTTGAATACAGCCATGGAGGATTATGGAACACAAAATACACCGCTGATACCGTTATTTCAGTTGATATGATTGCATGTTATCCAGGAAGTTTTCTTGGGTATGGAGAGTGTGAGAAATATTTCAAACAATTTGGACACCCTACACACGAAATGACCCGTGTTGCTATTAATGGACCACTGCCACATTTCGATTTAACCGGATTCGCTTGTGTAGCATCATTTGAAATGGCTGAAGGGCTTCATCCGTGTAGTTATCTTTGGATTGGTAAACACATGTCTGAAAAACACTGGACGCCAATAGTGTTATTACGGTATATGCTTGATTGTAAGATGTTAAAATAATTAATTGTCAGTGAAGCAATTATATCCTATCGAGCACAGAAATCAGTCTGGTTACCCCAACCTGATCTAGAAAAAATAATTAGCGAAGAGCGAAAACTGTTTCCTGATTTTAATGAACAACAAATCATGGATTGGTCCAGACAGTTATTTGAAATCAGAAACAATGAAGCAAAAGACCTTGGACGAAGAATAATCGGTAAATTTACCCAAGGTGGCAAAGATGATAATACGAGATATTCTTCACGATTGATTATAGACAATGCTGAATACGATTTTGTAATCGCGGATCTAACGAATAGGGGCTTATGTCAATCGTAAGGACGCATTTATGTCCGATGGAACCAAATTGGGTACAATTGTTACTTACACTGATGGATACAATCCGCATTACACACATTTGAGAGCTTCTATGCTTGGTTATGCTTCTATTAATTTATTTTCAATGATCAATAGATTTCCTACCACCGCAATTAGAGTTGCTACTGACTCATTTTACATAAATAGCAAAATGGCTGATTTTAAGGCTACTGGCAACGAGAATTGGGGGTCATGGAGAATTAAGAAAGAAATGCTTCATGATTATATTCCATCAGCAGATGTTACCATTGAAAATAATTACTTAGAAAGCAGAATTTTCTAGTGCACCACCGATTTCTGATCCAATATGCCTGTATAAAACAGTTTATTTAAACGGCTGTGGTGGGTCAGGAAAAACAACCCGGGCAATTGAGTTATTTCGTGTTTCCAATCCAAACATGATTGTACTAACACCGACTCACAGACTTGCAAGAGAAATGATACAGAGAGGGGTAAATGCCTGCACTTATCATAGTTTCTTTAGATGGAAGGGAGATAAATGGACTCCTGAGCGCATGGGAGAGAAATTTATTCCTGAAATTATCATTTGGGATGAAATAGACAGTGTCCGAAGATGTCTTAAAAATATTTCTTGAGTGGTTGTTATTGAAGAATACAAAAGTCGTCATGTGCGGGGATCACGGCCAACCACCACCATTTGTCGGTGCATCCCCCCATGAATGGCTAAAGGGTTTTGTAGACTATTATGAAGAAATTGATACTGATCATAGATCACTTGATAATGAATTAAGAGTTTAAGAAATTAATTAGATTACAACCGGATAGAATCCAGTGTGAAATAGCCCGTGAAATAATTTCGGAAACTCCCATGAATGAGTTTTGGGAAGCGTGGAGACCAAATGATTTAATCATTGCAAGTAGAAAAATAGTCAGGGACACACTTCAGATGAAGTTATTTGAATTGCATAAACAAAAATTTGCAACGCTTCCAGTGCCCCTCTGTTATAGGCCATCGGATACACGAAAACAGAACATCGAAGTTGATATTCCAGGCCTGACAGAGTCAAGGCGTGAAAAGCAGATTCTCGTATTAAATGATATTGTGCTGGTTGATATCAATGTCGTTGAAGATGCATTGCGTGCTAATAAATCCCCATGGACGCTAGGTTATGCAGCAACAATACACTCTTCACAGGGATTGACTATATCGGATACAATTGTTTGGATGGTAGATAATCGCATAGAATGGTCGAATTTAGTCTATCTCGCAGTGTCTAGAGTACGAAAAATAAATCAGCTTCGAAGAATTGTCTTCGATGATGAAATCATTGGTGGCGATGATGAAATCATTGGCGATGATAATGACACCACAATAGATGATATTATTGATAAAAAAACTCTCCGGTTACAAACAACAAGACAAAAAAAACGAGAATTTGATATTGATGCTGAATTAATAATTACTCTGAAGCAACAACAGAATAATCACTGCGCGAGTTGCAATTGTATAATGCGTTGGCAGTATTCGGATAAGGATCCTCGCCAATTCACCGTAGACAGAAAAAATAACAATCTCGGTCATGTTAGAAATAATGTGATGTTGACTTGTCTTGAGTGCAATAGACGCAAGGGTGCTAGTTAAGCCCATGCGGTGGTAATTGAGTATCCTCAGGTATCACTTGTAATTGTTGTCTAGTAAAACCCCGTTGAGGGGCAGTTGAATCCAGTTTATAGATTGGAAGTCTACCCGTAGATCGTGTTATACTAGATATCTTATGTGCAGTAATACTCCAAATAGGATCAGTAGCCCTTTTTGTGCCACCCTCAAGCTCTCCTGGTTCGTATAAGTACCTCACAATGACATTACTACCAAGAATTGGTTGGGAAACGCTAAAATCTTTTTGAATTTCCATTTCAGGTATTGACTTCTTTTTAATCTCATTGATAGGTTTCATGTTGATGGTTCTAGTAATCTCGTTATTCAGTGCAGTAATCACAGCTGGTAACCTTTTAACCCATTCACGGGATCTTTTTTCTTGGATGAATTCTTTTGCGTATTGATATCCAAATAACCGTTCAGCAAGGGTTTTATTAAACCGTTCTACAATGGCCTGATCACGATGTAGCGCAGTATGTCCTCGTCTGATAGTGACTTTATGATTTTTCATTATTGATAACACTGCACCCTGAAATTCCTTGCCAGGATCAATTTGTAATAGATTTGGCCAGTGCAGAGGACTCCTTCGATAAATCCTTTCAAATGCAGAAGCCACTTCAGTGGCTGATTTTGTTTTTAACGGTTCTGCTTCTTTGTATCGACTTGCAATATCAACTACGGTTAATGCGTATTTGTAACCACGATCATGTGGCAGAAATAATAGATCAGCCTGATGAACTTCATTAGGAACTGTCCCATCAAAATGCGAGAAATTGATTTGTTTAGGCGGTGGTAGATAAATTTGCCATAGTGCCTGTTTGGATAACCAATGAGCCGCAGTTAGAATGATTATAATCAGACCATCTGGAAGCGGAAAGACACAACTGCTACTTAATTTGATAACGAGATGGATGAAATGGAACAAATTGTATAGAGTGTAGACGATCAGCGATGCTATGAAGTGCTAAAGGATTTTAACGAGAAAGCAAAAGAATTTCAAATCGATGAAGATTTTATTGAGTTTATTACTGATATAGAGGAAGCCCCTTCCGTGGAAGACATCGATGGAAGTATTAACAATTTAGTGGTATACGATGATATCATGTTAGATAATCAAAAAAATCCTGCTAGAATATTTTCCCGAGGCAGGCATAAAAACACTGATGTGATCTGTGTCACTCAACGGTACACACAAATACCAAAAGTGATCAGAGATAACTGCAATGTGTTGTGTGTATTTAACGGCGTTGATACTCATACGCTACGAAATATTCATCAGACCTGGTGCAGCGGTGATATGAATCATAATCAATTTAGAAATTTCTTTAGTCACGCTCAGTCAAAACCACACGGATTTGTGACAATAAATTTAGCAGACCCTAGGACACGATATCGTATCGGACTTGATAAAATATTCGGTTAACCCATAGCAGCAGAGAGGGTGAGTGACAACGACGTGACAACGACGTTGCGACATCAACGAAAACGCGAACAATCATAAGGGTCGGAGACTTATTTTTTCGCGAGAAGGGTCTATTCGTACCGTTTTAAAGGTATAATAAAAAATAACCCCAAAAAAAGTTGTCCGATTCACCCTCTCTGCTGCTATGGTAGAAACACCTTTTTTGACAGGGACCGTGGAAGCTTTGTGCATAGCCAACCCGATATATGAACTTACTATTGGCAATGTACCGGGTTCGAGACTTCCAACCATAGAAGATTTCAGATTTCCTATCATCCAAGCGGTACAAACTAGAGCTCAAATTAAGGAGCAAAAAAAAAACCATTACGTAAATTGCAAGTAACAGAAGCCATTACTGATATCTCCCGCGAAGAATTTCGAAATGAGCAAAAACGTGACGAGTCTTTACGTGCAATTTCAGAGAAAACATTAACGGGTACAGTGAAAAAGTGTAAGAACGGGGGTTCCTCTAAATTCCTTACTCGAAAGGGTTTAATGTACAGGGAATATTCTACATCAGGCAGGAAGTTCCTGCAACTAGTGGTTCCCCAGAATTTGAGGTCACATGTACTCAAGGTCGCGCACGAGTCTAGTATGGCGGGTCATTTAGGCGTAAAGAAAACAACGGATAGGGTATTACGAGAATTTTATTGGCCTGGTGTCAACAGCGATGTAGCGCGGTTCTGTCGCTCGTGCGACATTTGCCAGAAGACTACCCCTAAAGGTAGGGTAACTAGAGTACCGTTGGGTCAGATGCCGTTGATAGATACTCCGTTCAAAAGAGTAGCCATCGACATTGTAGGACCAATATTTCCACATACAGATCGAAAAAAACCGATACATTTTGACGCTGGTAGATTACGCTACCAGATATCCCGAAGCCACAGCTCTGCCATCAATTGAAACCGAACGTGTAGCTGAAGCGCTCGTAGACATGTTCAGCAGGGTCGGAGTGCCCGAGGAAGTTCTTACAGATTGTGGAGTACAATTTACCTCAGATCTCATGGCAGAAATTAGTAGGTTGCTATCCATTAAACAATTACGTACAACACCCTACCATCCTATGTGCAACGGGTTGGTCGAGAAATTCAACGGGACACTGAAGCAAATGTTGCGGAGGATGTGTGCGGAAAGACCGAAGGATTGGGATAGATATCTGAATGCCCTTTTGTTCGCATATCGTGAGGTTCCTCAGGAAAGCTTAGGTTTCTCCCCGTTTGAACTATTGTACGGTAGGACAGTCCGTGGTCCTATGCGTATACTTCGCGAACTGTGGTCGGACGAGGTCGTGGACGAAGAGGTTAAGACAACTTACCAATATGTGGTTGATTTGCGCGAAAGATTAGAAAGTACATGTCGGCTGGCTCAAGAAGAACTCATGAAATCAAGTCGTAGATACGCAAAGTATTACAACCGAGGAACGCGGAGGAAAAAGTTCGACGTAGGAAATCAAGTGTTGGTGCTTCTTCCAACGAATAACAACAAGCTGCTAGTTCAATGGAAGGGGCCATATGAAGTCAAACAGGTAAAGGGCGAAATGGATTATATCGTTGATGTAGAGGGAAAATCCAAAACGTTTCATGCCAATATGCTTAAACTCTACCTGGACAAACAATTGATAAAGGGATCTTGAATGTAGTATGCGTAGCGGTGATAGAAGATGGATCTAATGATGAAGGGGAATTAGTCTCCAGTAAAGGATTGCCATTTGAATACCCTAATGACGTTGGCAAAGAAAGTATTGACCAGATAAATATATGCCCTGATTTATCGGAAGGTCAGCGTACACAGATCATGGAGGTTTTTTCTACATACCCAGAGGTGTTTACGGACAGACCAGGCCGTACGAATCTAATTCGACACGAGATAAAATTGAATACATCTGAGCCTATCAGGATTAAAGGATATAAGATACCCTTTAATGCACAAGAGACTATCAACGAAGAAGTGACAAAAATGTTAGATCAGGATGTGATCGAACCGTCAAATTCCCCATACTCGTCCCCTGTGGTGTTAGTCAAAAAGAAAGATGGTACCAACCGGTTTTGCATCGATTTTCGACAATTAAACAAGATCACCGTATTTGACGCAGAACCAATGCCTGATATGGAAGATGTACTTTCGAAATTGGCAGGCCACAAATACATTTCCAAATTGGATTTGAGCAAAGGATATTGGCAGATACCAATCTCTGATAATGCCCGCAAATTAACGGCATTCACGACTCCAAAGGGACTTTTCCAATTTCAAGTCATGCCGTTTGGTTTAGTAAATGCCGGAGCGTCGTGCGTCCGTCTTATGCCTAAACTGTTAAACGGAATGGAAAGCGTCGACAGCTTTGTTGACATTTTTGTTTACACACATACATGGGATGAACATGTTAGGGTATTGCGGGATTTGGTCATTAAACTTAACACTGCAAATCTTTCAGTTAGGCCTACTAAATGTAGCATAGGATATTCAAGTCTAGAATGTTTGGGATATCTGGTAAGTGGACTAGGCCAGTTGCAATCTCAGCCAGATAAAATAGGAGCAATCAGGGAAGCACCTAGACCAGAGACAAAAAAACAAGTGAGATCATTCCTAGGTCTAGTGGGGTTTTAACGGAAATGCGTCCCCAACTTTTCAGCTATTGCAAGCCCATTAACAGATTTGACTAAAAAGGGGGAACCGAATAAAGTTTCATGGGGTGCATGCCAGGAAAAAGCCTTTAACGCTTTAAAACATAAACTGGTAAGTGCACCAATTTTAAAGTTGCCAGACTTTGATAAACCTTTTGTACTGAGGACTGATGCGTCCGATACGGGTCTTGGGGCTGTTTTGCTACAGGAGCAAGGGGGTGTGAAATTGCCCATTGCTTATGCAAGTAGGAAATTACTCCCTAGAGAGAGAAATTACTCCGTGATTGAAAAGGAGTGCTTAGGCTTAGTATGGGGAATAGGAAAATTCCACACGTACCTTTTTGGGAGGGAGTTTACTTTGCAAACGGACCATCAGCCACTCTTATATTTGAATAAAGCGAAGGTTGCCAACGCAAGATTGATGCGTTGGGCGTTATCTTTGCAGCCGTATTGTTTCCGAATCGAGGCGATTCGAGGTTCAGAAAATGTAGGGGCTGATTTTTTAAGTAGGGTGTAGTGGGCAGATCATTTCGTTCAGCCTACAAATTTTGGAGGATTTTTATAATGGTTCATACCTCACATTCCGTGATTGTTCTAAAAGTGATACCACTTTTTTTTAGGGGGGAGGTATTGTCACGGAATGTTGTAGTTTTTATTTAGGAAAGACATGTACTCGGGTTTTGTTTATCGTGTGCAACGATACCCGAGGGTGATTTTATTTATTTATATATATATGGGCAGTTGTACTTCGGAATCGTAAGTACAATTCGCTATATGCCGCTCGTGCAAAGTGTTTTTGATACGGAGCACGAATCCGTATAAATACTTTGCTATATGTAAATGGTCTTTACATTACTACGGGTTTTGTCAACAAGCGGCTGGTTTCAAGGACTGTAGCTATAGAGTTATAGATCCGAGGGAGGGAGGATTGCACAACTTTAGCTGTAGGGGTAAGTACATTTTTGATACTGAGTGATAGCTTTTTGTATCACTATATTTACCTTTGCATGTTTGTTATATAGTTTTACACAGCATAATGCGTGCATTTTCTACTCTTGTTCGCGAGGCATATAAATTGGTAAAGTAAAGCTATATTTTGTTAAAATATAATTGTTTACTATTCAGCATTATCAAACAGGGAAGGTGTACTATAGAACCTGTCATTTTGTATTTATGATAATAATAGTCTTGATAATTTACCGTGTATAACGTCATTACGTTATGTCTGTATCAAGGTTAGTACACGGTGTCGGGTATCTTTTCAGCTATTTGTACGAGGGTTTTAAACGTCCGGGGTGCCCGGAGCTGTCAAACGTCGGGAGCTGTGATTAAATGCACTGGTGTGTCCAGAGCTGTTTAATGTGCCGGAGTGTCTAATGTCTAGCGTCCGGAGTGTCTAATGTCAAGGGTGACTCAGCCGTGGAGCTGTCTAAATGACCAGAGTGTCTGGAGGGTCTAATGTTTCGTAGTATTCCGAGGGTCCGGAGTCTGTAGAAACTGTGAAGTTCTATTGTACCAGCTGTGGAGCTGTATACTAATAATTGATTATATATATTTATTCGTAAATTGTTAGCCGTTGGCTAATGTGGGTTTGCGGAACCCAGTATATGGTTTGAGACTGGAAAGATAAGTTATCTGTCCTGTTATTATTTTTCAAATATAGTTCCGCTACTTGAGCGTATACATTTTTACTATACGAGTAATCCTGCATTGTTTACTACGTGAGTAAACTGTATTCATGTTTTTTTTGTATAATTTTTTCGCTGGGGTTTTGTATCAGTTTTGTATCATTGTATCATTGATTCGTATCATTGTTTTGTACCATTGTATCATTTATTTGTATCATTATATGAGTCGTTTGCATCTTCTAGTCTGTGCGTAATTATGTATAATTAAATCCAATATTTGGATTACAATACGCACGCATTTCATTGTTTTGTTTATATACATTTATCGCCACATTAAATCATAATTTTTATATCTGTATCATCAAAGCGTGTTTTGTTAATCCGAAGTGGTCCGTCCCGGTTATCTTGTTACAGATGTTATGAATCGAATTCAAAATAATTCTGAAAAGTTATAATCAGGTCCAAAGGAATTAAATATTCTGAATGAATGTCAAAACCTTGAATGTACTGGTTTGCCAACAGTTCTGATGTATCATACTGATGTATTTAACGCTCATACTGGAACAAAGGTCAGTCCATTTTTTCTGTCTCTACCGTCCTCCTCCTAGTAGAAAAAACAAGCTGACTGAATCTCTCTTTTTGGAGCAGTTTCCAAATCTTCTAGAGTATGAAAATTCGATAGATGGCAATCTAATTATTCTTGGAGATTTCAACTTTCACTATGACTGTCCTGGTAAACCAAACACGTCAAGACTCCTATATTCCATTCATGTTTTCAATCTTAAATAGTCAGTTAACCAATCTACCCATAAACTTGGTCATATTTTAGACTGGTTTCTTTATAGACCTGATGATAATATTCTGCAATCAACTCTTGTATCCCATGAACTTGCATCGGATCACCTCTGCATTGTATGCCATCTCGACCTATCAGTCCCTAACCCTCCACCTCTATTTGCTACTAAGAGAAACCTCCGTATGATAAATAGAACCAAATTCATGCATGACATCCAAGAAAACCTAACAACTTTCTTACATCCAACAGCGGAACAACTAGATAACTGCCTGCGTTCATTGCTTGAAAAACATGCCCCAGCCACCAAATGCAGAGTATCGATAAAAAAAGAATTCTCCTTGGTATAGCAGTGATAGGGACCAGCTTCGCACTGCTAAATGACATCGCCGAAAAGCAGAGAGGCTTTGGCTTTCCACCAGACTCACTATTCATAAACAAATCTACGAAGCCGCTAAGAAGAACATCACAAACATAGTCCATTTAGTAATCCCTTTTAATAGTGCTCTTAAAACTTGCCTTTGACTGCAAGAACAAACTTGAAGACCTAAAATTATTTCCTACTTTAAATATTTTCAGCATGTTTGTATGTTTTCTAATTTCATGGTGTTTGTTTTATTTTTGTAGTCATATTATTATAAATGTTGTAAAGCATTTATAGATTAGGCCCTATATAAAGTCCTCATTATTATTATTATTATTGAATGTAATTAGAACAGCATTTTATTTGGGATCAACATCTCTGAAGAGAACAAAAAAGTTTCTAGATGATCTTCTGAAATATACAAGGCCACCCTGGCAGCTATATTGAATATATTAAGAACTCCAGTTTATGTAGGATCAAGACCATGGGTTACACTTATGTTTTAAGTTTATGGCAATCTGCGCAATGGTTTAGAAGTAGCCTTAATAAGATTTTTTAAAGATGTCAATAGAATACCATTTTCATTTAAAATCAACATGGCCATGAGATAAATCTCTCAAGTTCCATAAAAATTGTAAAAGAGGTTTGAAGAGTGACATTAACATATGTAACTATATGATGCACAACATTGCAAGAAACCATCAGACAAGCCCTCCATGTCTGGAGCAGTACAACTAAAAACATACTATTATAAAAATAAAACCATCACACAAGCCCTCCATGTCTGGAGCAGTGCAACTAAAAACATACTATTATAAAAATAAAACTATACAATTTTCAAGAAAATGGTCAGGAGCAGCCTTTATAAGCAAAGTGATATAAAATCAGAGGACTTCAATATTTCTTTTGAACTGTAACCCTATTGTAACAGAGGTAATAAAAAGAAAATGATATTTGTCTTGGACAAAAGTTTTATTTACAGAAAGACCACTTTCATATCATACACAGTTGCTTATATAACCTTGTCATGTGAAGGTTTGCCTGTGAAATTTGTAAAATCAGTGAATCATGAACTAAAAGATTTATATACATTAAATCAATTAAATAATGTATATCCTCGCTATCATACGATTCCAATTACAAACATGGCACATAAGCAGATAATGTACTGGCAGATCTGGGTGAATGCAGTTTGTTTGGACAAACAACACAGATCCTGATCTGTTGGTGCATTATATGACAGCAGATCAGTCTTTATTACTTGCAGTTTGATTGGACATGGTGCATTATGACAGCAGATCAGTCTTTATTACTTGCAGTTTGATTGGACATGGTGCATTATATGACTGCAGATCAGTCTTTATTACTTGCAGTTTTATTGGATTATACTTAGCATTATGCTAAAATCCCAATTCAATTTTTGGCGTGTTCCAATATTTCTAAACTTCTGAACAGGCTACTAACAATTCCGTAAGGATACCAGACTTTGGTGAACCTGCTTTATTACAATAGTATACTTTCCTTATTACAGGAGTACACCTTATTACAGTAGTATACTTGCTTTATTTGTAGTAATCTTGCTTTATTACAGTAGAATACATGCATTAGAGTAGTATACTTGCTTTATTATAGTATACTTGCTTTTTGTTAAAGTAGTATACTTCATTACAGTAGAATACTGCTTTATTATAGCATACTTGCTTTTTTTTACAGTAGTACACCTTATTACAGTAGTATACTTGCTTTATTATAGTATACTTGCTTTATTACAGTATTATACCTTGTTACAGTAGTATACCTGCTTTGTTACAGTAGTATACCTGCTTTATTATGGTAGTATATCAAGCATATCTTCTTCAATGTTTAGAATATTGCAAATTATCTAAAACATTCAAGTCATCACCACCCCATACAAATTTATGTTGACTATGGGGTATGTAAACATTATATATATGTGTGTACGCGCGTGTTACTGTTTTTATTAAACTGAACTTAAGACTTTCTGTCTAAAAGATTGCTGTAGATCTTTTACATCTTATTCAAAGTGGCAAGTGCAGACGGTTGATAGGGAATTTCAAATAAGATGTTAAAATGGAGCTATTTTCCAAAAAAGAACAGTATAAGTATGACAGTATTCTCTAAATCATTTAGCCCCGATCCTGTCAGTGCATGTGATCCAGTTTCTGCATTCAATGGCTGATCCCTCTAGTAGTCATAGTTTGTTGACTACCATTGTTGACTACATTCAATGGCCAATCCAGTCTTCAGTGGTTCTGAATGTGTGTTAGATAAATCTCTGATTAGTTATAAATGGTATTTTTTTCCCCCAAGAACCAGACCAATATTAACCAAAACAGAAATATTTGACTTCCCTTTGTGCAAATTTGAATTATTTAGAAACCAAGGGTTACTAATTGAGGTCAGTTTCACTACATGTGTTCTGTTCATGAAATATCATAAATGATGTCAGATGTAAGAGTGACTTTTGATGATGATGAAAGCGAAAATGAGAGATTTCTCAGGTTTGATCTAGAAAATATTGAGCAAGCAGATGAAAGATATGTTTTCCAGTTGGATATTTTGCGAGATTTAGATTTGACATAGAAGTTTCTGAGACTGAATCGTCAGAAGAAGAGGATGCTAATAGCAAAGATGACAGAGTTCTTGTAGATCTAGCATTTTGGCGCAATCATCTTAATTTTATTATAAGTTGTGAAAGACTTGGACAAATAGAAAAAAATACATCACTGTGTATATAATTTCATTTGGAATATTTGATAAAAATTTCGTGGAAATTTATTGAAAATAAGAAGAGAAATCAAGGTTAAGAGTGAATGTATGTGCATGATATTTACAAAATTGTCTAAACAGGTAAAAACTCTCTGGGGCACAAGCAGCTAGACACTGCTTAGTGTGGCTGGAGCCTAGCAGCAGTGATAATAGTGCTGGGGTTGAATGAGTTAATGTAGTTCTTTACAACTAAGATACATGGTTCGCATATCTCTTCCCATCATTAATTTCCATTTGGAAAAGATGGACAAAAACAAATCATGTCAACACTACAAAGTTCACTCTTTTTTTTCTCCTTGAATACCTTTCTGCCATATCAAATGCTTGGCAAATACTGAATTATCTTTTCTTTACAACGTTGCAGCAAAGTAAGATCCTGGTGTATGCAGTTTCATTAGTAATTTTTTTTTTACAGTAAACATTTTTTAATAGTATGCATTCACAATCTTCAATAATAGATAAAGAGTCCCTCGAACAGAGTGACACACTACTGGCCAAAACTAATTTCCAGGATTCCAAGAAAAGACAATCTTTTGTTTTCTTCATTTCAAACACTTCGTACTGAATTTCTGGCTAAACTCCAGCATAAATAATAAAATCAAACAAACCACATTTAAATGGCACCACTAAAGGTATGGATTTGTCAGTGGTCAGATTTGTCTGTGGTCAGATTTGTACAATTCTTTCAGAACCAATTATATATTAAAAGAAGTGTTTCAATGAAAACTTGAGGTCAATGCCATCATTTCTGCAAGTGTAGTGATAACAAGATTTCAAGATGGCCACATTGATGTCAGGCTGGATGAACACCATGTGATTCAGATCCATCAACATACTGCTATAACCGTGTTATCGATAAAGCGATACATTTAGAGGTAGTAGACACAAAAAATGATTTTTAAGATGACTGTCACAGAAGCTATTTATCATAGGAATAACTATATGTATGTGCATGTAATTCTTTTATTTAAAAATGTTGGTAAGATCTGTTTAGAAGAAAAAGATTTTATTTTAATTTTTTTTCTTCAAATTTTGAGAGAACATACTGAAAATGTTTTAAAATGTAAGGCCAAGAATATAAACCTGTTTTTTTAGTTACCCTCCATATGGATACAACCATTCCTTCAGAAGGAGTAGTGAAAAGATTTTCAAGATGGCCACCATTCATTGGCACCAATTTTTGGATAAGACCATCTAAGCATCAAGTCTGTTATTGAAAAGGGCATGCCAAGATGACTATCTCCTCAGGAACAGTAATGGTCACCTTGGCTATATTGGTTTTCTTCAGAGTTAAATCTGACTAGATCTCATAAGAAGTCTTTAAGTGAAACACCCCCGATGATGTCATCTAATGAACAGTATCGATAGGGTTTCAAAGATGGCCACTAAAGCAGATATAACGGATGTCATATCAACACAATTTTCTTTTCAAACCATCTCTAGTCTTTTCGAGATTTTCAAAAAGAGACCACCTTAGCCATTTTTGATTGTCAGACTGAAACAATATCATTTTAAGGACCAACATCACACAAACTTTTGGCGTGAAAGCTCCATGGCAATATGACCATCCATCCAAATTAAGTACTGATAACAGTGATAACTAATATGCTGACCATATTGAAGGTCAGGTCCGAAGAGTTTTCATTTAGGACCAAACAGACATCATAAGAATTCTGGAGAAAAGCCCAATTCAGAAAAAGTAGTGATATAATTTTTTTTCTTTTTCAATTTGGATTGCTATGGTAACCATACTGGAAGACAAACAAGAACCATTTTCTATTTAAAGCCAGCTATTGATCATAACAAGTCTTTTAATGAAATCCATTGAAGAGGAGTTACAAAAGAAGCGTCCAAATGAAAACTATCAGCCATACTAGATCATTTAGTATCCATGAAATCCATGAAATCATTTAGAACCAGCAAGACCTTGCAAAAAATGTGTCTAAAGTTTCGGAGAAATTAACAGCAAATCTTTAGTGCTGTTGAATAAATGACAGACAACAGGTCATTTTATCAGCTCTTCTGATCCTTTACATGTAAAGCTAAAGGTCATCAGGTCTATCGATGGATACATTTTTCTGGGTCTTTTAATGGATATATATCTTGTTTATTTCGAGTTGACATCATTAATATTTCTTGTGAGATTAAATAGAATCCCAGAAATTGCAAATAGTGGTCATTCTATGTCCTGGTCTCACTCTTGAAAGTATCGTGCTTTTTTTCTCTCCTTTTTTGCTGCTTTATCAATAGCATCTCTCTTTTCTTTTAGCTTCCTGGCCTGAAAAGTGCAAAACACAGTATAAATACATGACAGAAATCAGTTTGTAGAAAAAAATCATGCATGAAAAATGAATGACTCAACATCGAGGAGGTCTCGAAAAATATCTACATGCTTGTCATATATTAAATTCATGTCCGTTAGACATGTGCAGTAAAGCAGTATGTACAATTAGCTATTTCAACTTGCAGGTGTATTGGAATAGATACATCTGAAAACCAATAACCATGACATGGATATTTCCAACACATTTTTATTCTTACACCTCATGATCAAAGCAAAATATGTCCCGATAGAGATATTTCAGCAGTTTTTCAAGCCATTTGGTTTAATGTACCATACCACCCGTTTATCGGAAGCCTTTGATAAAAGTAATAAAATAGTAAATGAAAATTAAATAACACTTTTCTAAATTTCAAAAGATTATTAAATGATATCAAAATGTTTATATTGGTTTAAATCCAAAGAATGATGATTTAGAATTCTGTGTTGTTTGCTCTGCAAGTCAAGTAATGTCTCCGTTCATGCCAAGAAAGATTACCATTTGTCAAGAAGTGTAGCCTGATACTTTTACTCTTGTCAAGCACAGCTGTTTAATTCAAAGATCTGACACTTCTGTCAGGGAGCACAAAGGTCTCACTCGTTAAGAAACTTACAAGAGTAAACACCAAGCATCATTATGTGTCATGTATATTAACATAAATTAAAACCATTAAATAAATGAGTAAAAATATATACCAAGCAGAAAATAATTCAAAACAAATACATTAATTAGAAAACAGTGTTAAATATAGTTTGTCCAAGAGAATAAAGGTGGGATTGTGTTTGGGATTTGTAAGTCATATCGCTATGATGACTGCAGTGAGGCAGTTTATAGTGACATCTAGCACTGGGGGATCATGCCACAGACATGTAGCATCATGTCCCACTCAGTCACATTATCCTGACACCAGCCTGACCAGTCTTAATGCTAGCCTCTTTATTTTGAGTACCATTTACGTAAGTCTTTGGTATGGCTTGACATGGGTTTGAACTTGTGACCTCCTGCATCTGAGGCAGATGCTCTAACCACTTTGGCAACCGAAATGGTCTAAAGGTGGGACATGACTTGTGCTCTGAGACTAATTAACATTGGGACATGACTTGCGCTCTGAGACTAATTAACATTGGGACATGACTTGCGCTCCATACTGGAGACTAATTAACATTGGGACATGACTTGCGCTCTATATTGGAGACTAATTAACATTGGTATATATGTACACTTTTTCTTTTAAAGATCAGATTGCAAATGTAAACTGTTGTCAGGATGAACACACAAGCTTTAGGTTCTGATACTCAAACATCAAACTCCCCCAAAAATATATCTTAAACCAGTTCATAAGGGACTGAACATTTAATTTTCAGGGAGAGGGGTGGGTTGGATGTGATTTTTTCCACCTGTGATATATTATTTTCTTTTAACTTTTGGATAATGTTTTGTCAACAAATAAAATAAAGAAAATCAGAATCTGAATATTTGTACCTGCTATTTCAGAGACAGAATATTTTTTCTCAAATTCCAGGTCCACCTATCTATATATCCTAGGAAATTGTTTCCCCTTAAACGAATTCCAGGTCCACCCCACCCACCCCCACCCATAGGTTCTAATTGTTTCCCCTTAAACAAATTCCAGGCCCACCCCACCCCTATAAGTCTTAATTGTTTCCCATTAAAAAAAAATTGCAAGTCCACCCCACATAGGTTCTTATTGTTTCCCCTTAAATTCCAGGTCCACCCCCACCCCCATAGATCATGATTGTTTCCTCTTAAACAAATTCCAGGTCCACCCCCCCAGGTTTTAAATTGTTTCCACTCAAACAAATCCTAGGTATACCAATTGTTTCCACTCAGTTTTCATTTACAGGTTTCATTACTTCTGTATTACAAAGCTCATGTGTACAGAAAGATCATGTAACTGTGAAAAATGTACTATATATACCTGACAATTTAGATGTATGAAAAGGCAAAAAAGTACTATATATACCTGACAATTTAGATGTATGAAAAGGCAAAAAAGTACTATATATACCTGACAATTTAGATGTATGAAAAGGCAAAAAAGTACTATATATACCTGACAATTCAGATGTATGAAAAGGCAAAAAAGTACTATATATACCTGACAATTTAGATGTATGAAAAGGCAAAAAAGTACTATATATACCTGACAATTCAGGTGTATGAAAAAGGTAAAAAAGTACTATATATACCTGACAATTCAGGTGTATGAAAAAGGCAAAAAAGTACTATATATACCTGACAATTCAGGTGTATGAAAAAGGCAAAAAAGTACTATATATACCTGACAATTCAGGTGTATGAAAAAGGCAAAAAAGTACTATATATACCTGACAATTCAGGTGTATGAAAAAGGTAAAAAAGTACTATATATACCTGACAATTCAGGTGTATGAAAAAGGTAAAAAAGTACTATATATACCTGACAATTCAGGTGTATGAAAAAGGTAAAAAAGTACTATATATACCTGACAATTCAGGTGTATGAAAAGGCAAAAAAGTACTATATATACCTGACAATTCAGGTGTATGAAAAAGGTAAAAAAGTACTATATATACCTGACAATTCAGGTGTATGAAAAAGGTAAAAAAGTACTATATATACCTGACAATTCAGGTGTATGAAAAAGGTCAACTTTTTGTAGCAATTTCAGCTGAATGTGCATTATATTAAAACATAATACCTTTGTTTCATTATTCAAACTGGTACTGGACAATTTTTTTTTATAGAAATATTCATAAAAATAATGTGATTAGTAAAGATCTGCTTTATTTTAGCCAATTTTTGTTCATTTTCTTTTAACATTATTTTGAATCTATACACTTTCATATGCATTGATTTTTAGAGTTCTGACTTGATTTACCTTTTCAGCATCGTGTTTTGCATAGTCACTCATTAAGTGACATTCAATCATGTACTTATATTACAAATGTACATGAACATACAATTTTGGTAATTTGCTGAAGTACTAAATGTGAAGAAAACAAATCATATTAATTACAATACTGTACCCGTATTACTAATTACGAAAATGATTTAATTTTCTGAATCTGACTAGTATTATCAATTTCCATGACAATTAACAATTCCAAACATTTTCTAATGCCTAGCAATATGTACCTCTTGTGTCTTCTTTTTCTTGGCATACATGATTTTATGGTAAAGTCGTTTCTTTTTCTTGGGAATCATCATTTCTGCCAGTCTTTTTTCTTCAGCCAGCTGTCTCTGCAGCTTCCTCTCTTTGTCCTCCACTTCAATCTTTCCTGCTTCTACTGACATGTTGCTGATGTTGAGTGCCTGAAAATATTTTGAGATAGTATAGGCGCTGTACAAAGTAAAAATAAAATTTTATAATGGTCATCAAAGCCAAAGTTCTTTCTTTTTGCTAATCGCTCCAGTGGTCTAGTAATTAGAGCGTCCACTTTGGAAGCTCGTGGCTTCGATCCCCGGCCGAGTCATACCAGAGACTTACAAAAATGGTACTAATAGCTGTCTAACTTGGCGCTCAGCATTAAGAGGTTAGTGTATAGGACTGGTCGGCCTGGTGTCAGGATAATGTGACTGGGTGAGACATCATGCTTTGTCTTTGGCATGATGCCCCAGTGCTAGACATCACTATAAACCACCTCACTGCAGACATCATAGCAATATGACTGAAAAATTGTTAAAGCTACATTATAAATCCTAATCAAATAAACAAACAAACAAAAATCTTTCTTCTTGCTAATACAAGACAATAATTGGAATGAACGATAACTACTGTCAAATCAGAATTTTTCACTGGGTACTAATTTTTGTGTATTTGATGGATACTAAGTTTCCTGGATTTTATGGATCCTAATTCACTTTGATTTGATAGATACTAATTTCTATGGATTTCATGAATATGGATTTCATGGATCCTAATTTTTACATGATTCCATGGATACTGATTTACATGGATTTAATGAATCCTAATATCCATGGATTTCATGGATATGGATTTTCAGGACACTAATCTCCATGGATTTCATGGATTATAATTTAAATGGATTTCATGGATTCTAATTTAAATGGATATCATGGATTCTAATTTAAATGGATATCATGGATACTAATTTCCATCGATTTCATGGATAATATTTTTTGTGCATTTCATTGACACTAATTTACATGGACTTTATGAGTATTAATTTTCATGGCTTTCATGGATCCTAATTTCATTAATTTCATGGATCCATCCTAATTTTCATGGCTTTCATGAATCCGAATTTCATTAATTTCATGGATCCTAATTTCATGAATCCATCCTAATTTTCATGGACACATTATTTTGCAATTTTATCCAAGAACTAACTGATAATTATGAATCTACAAACCCAGCTGCAAATTACACAGACCCAGATCTGCCATCACATACTGCACCAGCAGATTTGGATCTATGCAGTTTGCTATGAGTAATCAGGAGAACAAGCAACAGACCCTGATGTCAGTGTATGGAGGGTTTAAACTCCTTGCAGCTGGACTTGACTTACAATTAAGTACTAATGATACCAAAGATAATTCCATTTTATGCAAAACAAAAAAAAATGATACCAACAAAAAAAAAGTGAAACCTGTCTATAATGGACATTCATATAGCTTCAAAAAACATCCATCACTGACAGTGTACCTCGTATATCTTTCTTGGACAGATCTCATTATATGAAGGTGTCTCATAAGGCACGTTTAAAAGAAAACAGAACATATAGTTGCTTGTGCATAGCATGTACTTGAATGCAAATGACTTAGACCCAGATCAGTAAAGTCTCAGATGAATATAGCCCCAGATCTGTAGTCTCAGATAAGTATAGCCCCAGATCTGTACAGTCTCGAATCAGCAAAGCCCCAGATCAGGACAGTCTCAGAGAAGTATAGTCCCAGATCTGTACAGTCTCAGATAAGTACAGTCCCAGATATGCACAGTCTCAGGTCAGCATAGTCCCAGATATGTACAGCTGCCCCAGATCAGTACAGTGTCAGATCAGTCTTAAGTTTATGCAGTTTTTTCTGCTGGCATATTATGAGTCATTGACTCTTGTATTGCTTATTTTGCCAGTACATTACAAGTCTATGGCTGTCTAAAGCAGTTCATTTTGACTGCATTACAAGTATATCACTGTCTAAAGCAGTTCATATTGTCAGTGCATTACAAGTATATCGCTGTCTAAAGCAGTTCATTTTGACTGCATTACAAGTATATCGCTGTCTAAAGCAGTTCATTTTGACTGCATTACAAGTATATCACTGTCTAAAGCAGTTCATTTTGACTGCATTACAAGTATATCGCTGCCTAAAGCAGTCCATCTTGACTGCATTACAAGTATATCGCTGTCTAAAGCAGTTCATCATGTCAGTGTATTACAAGTATATGGCTGTGTCAAGCAGTTTACTTTATCAGTGCATCGCTATAAGTCTATGGCTTTCCCAGTGCATTACAAGTGATTTTACTGAATTTGCTCTGAATAAGGAAATTGTCTGTTAAGAAATTCTGAACTGGCAAAGATAAAAATTACTATTTAAGGAAGTTTTGATAGCTACAGTGGTTCTTTAGAAATACAAAAATTGGCAAAATTGAATTTTGCTGCTTCTGGTGAGGACAAACGGTGGAATGAATGTTGGTTTCGGAGTGTCCAAGATTTGTATAATGTATCTGGAGCTAAAGACAATATCTTATTCAATATTAGATAAATCAGAATAGAGTATGATAGTATATCATATGCAATTATTAGATAAATCAGAATAGAGTATGATAGTATATAATATGCAATACTAGACAGATTAGAATAGAGTATGATATTATATAATATACAATACTAGATAAATCAGAATAGAGTATGATAGTATATAATATGCAATACTAGATAAATCAGAATAGAGTATGATAGTATATAATATGCAATACTAGATAAATCAGAACAGAGTATGACAGTATATCATATGCAATATTAGATAGATCAGAATAGAGTATGACAGTATATCATATGCAATATTAGATAGATCAGAATAGAGTATGACAGTATATCATATACAATACTAGACAGATTAGAATAGAGTATGACAGTATATCATATACAATACTAGACAGATTAGAATAGAGTATGATAGTATATCATCTGCAATAATAGATCAGAATAGACTATGATAGTATATTATATGCAATTATTAGAAAGATCAGAATAGAGTATGATAGTATATAATATGAAACACTAGATAGATCAGAATAGAGTATGATAGTATATCATATGCAATACTAGATAGATCAGAATAGAGTATGATATTATATCATATGCAATATTAGATAGATCAGAATAGAGTATGATAGTATATCATATGCAATACTAGACAGATTAGAATAGAGTATGATAGTATATCATATGCAATAATAGATCAGAATAGACTATGATAGTATATTATATGCAATTATTAGACAGATCAGAATAGAGTATGATAGTATATGATATGAAATACTAGATAGATTAAAATAGAGTATGATAGTATATCATATGCAATTATTAGACAGATCAGAATAGAGTATGACAGTATATGATATGAAATACTAGATAGATTAGAATAGAGTATGATAGTATATCATATGCAATACTAGATATATCAGAATAGAGTATGATAGTATACTGAAGAGCTAATTTCATTACTCTGAGACAACATGGTGCTTCATTCACCTTGATAAAGAGGGGAGGATTTAAATGCACAGAGACAAATTACAAATCCTTGATTGCGCGCATCAGATCAGGCAGGTAAGATTCACTAGCTGATCTGAATACAAATACACCATAGTCCTTTTTTACATCTTACAAGTGGAATAAGTCCTTCCGATCTACTCCAAATTTGTCTTTTCTGTGACTTGTATTAAATTCAGTTTATAACAACAACAAAAAATTGTTCCTGAGTTTATGGTTGAAAATACACTCTAGAATTAGGTTAAAAACTGGTGAATATACATTTTCATGTATAAACAAATCTCTATTATAATATGTTACAATAGTACAAGACTTCAAACCTGAACTTCTATCTTAAGCACATTCCAATGACATGAAGTCAGGCGGCTAAATGATAGTGTAATGTAGAAAAACACAGTACAGGTAGAAATACACTTTTGGACAGTAACTAATATCACAGCACTACCAAGACTAATCATGATGTAATGTAAATTAGTAAATGTAACAGATAGACAAAAATGTAACATATAGACAAAAGGTAACAAATAGACAAAAAGGTAAGACAGACAAAAAGGTAACAGGTGGACATAAAGATAACAGACAAAAAGGTATTAGATGGATATAACAGAATACATTCACAAAAAGGATATATGGATGGATGTACATTTGTGGGAATATTGTTTTAATTTTTATATTAAAGACTTTATCATCATAAGAACAGACTTTATCATCATAAGAACAAGTTATTCTGCAAAACAAATTATGATTATGAAAATTTGTTGTGCACACTGTAAATATATCTCAGATTTATATTCTTTACAGATACAGGGTGAAAAATCAAAATGCACATTACAGCTACAAGATAAGTAACATGAATAAGTGACCAATCATAAAATAAACGAATCCCAATGCGAGTAAAAAATATACCAGAGTCTTATCCATGGTACTAGTCTTAAGCATGTTTATCATTCCACATCACCCACTTAAGTTATACATACTTCATCCTCGCATTTCCACATCACCCACTTAAGTTATACATACTTCATCCTCGCATTTCCACATCACCCACTTAAGTTAACATACTTCATCCATGCATTTTCACATCACCCACTTAAGTTATACATACTTCATCCTCGCATTTCCACATCACGAACTTAAGTTATACATACTTCATCCTCAGATTTTCACATCACCCACTTAAGTTATACATACTTCATCCTCGCATTTCCACATCACCCACTTAAGTTATACATACTTCATCCTTGCATTTCCACATCACCCACTTAAGTTATACATACTTCATCATTCACATTTCCATATCACCCACTTAAGTTATACATACTTCATCCTTGCATTTCCACATCACCCACTTAAGTTATACATACTTCATCCTCGCATTTCCACATCACCCACTTAAGTTATACATACTTCATCCTTGCATTTCCACATCACCCACTTAAGTTAACATACTTCATCCATGCATTTCCACATCACCCACTTAAGTTATACATACTTCATCCTCGCATTTCCACATCACCCACTTAAGTTATACATACTTCATCCTCGCATTTCCACATCACCCACTTAAGTTACACATACTTCATCATTCACATTTCCATATCACCCACTTAAGTTATACATACTTCATCCTTGGATTTTCTCTTCTTTTTCTCAGTGTCTGCCTGCCCTCTTTTCCTCTTTGTTGCTTTGGGTGGTGTTACATTTTCTTCTTCTGAAAAATACAAAATAACATGTATCCAACAGCACTAGGACACACAAAAGTGAAATGATGACAATAAAAAGGATGTATCCAACACACACAAAAGTGAAATGATATCAATAAAATGAATGCATCCAAACACAAAAGTGAAATGATGGCAATAAAATGGATGCATCCATAAAATGAATGTATCCAACAGTACTAGGCCACACAAAAGTGAAATGATGGCAATAAAATGGATGCATCCATAAAATGGATGTATCCAACAGTACTAGGCCACACAAAAGTGAAATGATATCAATAAAATGGATGTATCTAACAATACTACTGGGCCACACAAAAGTAAGTGAAATGATGGCAATAAAATGGATGTATCCAACAGTACTAGGAGGATGTATCCAACACAAAAGTGAAATGATGGCAATAAAATAACAAGTATCCAACAGCACTAGGCCACACAAAAGTAAGTGAAATGATGGCAATAAAATGGATATATCCAACAATACTGGGCCACACAAAAGTAAGTGAAATGATGGCAATAAAATGGACGTATCCAACAGTACTAGGAGACACAAATGTGAAATGACAGCAATAAAATTACAAGTATCCAACATACTAGGCCACACAAAAGTAAGTGAAATGATGGGCCAATCTTTGTCAACTTTGCCCTATTTTGGGTAAAGAAAGGTCACTGTGCTAAAATATGGATCCTAAATTACTGCCCCAAGTTCAAGATTAAACATAATGATATAAAACTTCTGTAATATCAGATAAGCCAATGTTTGAGTGCATTATTAAACATAATGATATAAAACTTCTGTAACATCAGATAAGCCAATGTTTGAGTGCATTATTAAACATAATATAAAACTTCTGTAACATCAGATAAGCTAATGTTTGAGTGCATTATTAAACATAATGATATAAAACTTCTGTAACATCAGATAAGCTAATGTTTGAGTGTATTATTAAACATAATGATATAAAACTTCCGTAACATCAGATAAGCCAATGTTTGAGTGCATTATTAAACATAATGATATAAAACTTCCGTAACATCAGATAAGCCAATGTTTGAGTGCATTATTAAACATAATGATATAAAACTTCCATAACATCAGATAAGCCAATGTTTGAGTGCATTATTAAACATAATGATATAAAACTTCCGTAACATCAGATAAGCTAATGTTTGAGTGTATTATTAAACATAATGATATAAAACTTCCGTAACATCAGATAAGCCAATGTTTGAGTGTATTATTAAACATAATGATATAAAACTTCTGTAACATCAGATAAGCTAATGTCTGAGTGTATTATTAAACATAATGATATAAAACTTCCGTAACATTAGATAAGCTAATGTTTGAGTGCATTATAAAACATAACGATATAAAACTTCCATAACATCAGATAAGCCAATGTTTGAGTGCATTATAAAACATAACGATATAAAACTTCCGTAACATCAGATAAGCCATTGTTTGAGTGCATTATTAAGTTCAAGTTTGGTTTTGTTTGAAACAATTTTACCTGAATTGCATGCCTGGCATGTACTTCTTATTACAATATTCTAGAATGCTAAAACATAGTACACAGTCTTCGTTGCACAGCTCAGTTAGATATCAGACTGGCACCAGTTTCATTTCCGACCAACCAGACATCATAAGAAGTCTTCTGGTGAAATGTTCATGTCAATATTACTGTCTGTTCTGTAGTAACAACAAATTTTCCACTGCAGTGGACATATTAGACATCAGAGTGGTTCCATTTTCATGCTGAACTAACTCGACATAAATTTTTATATATAGTAAAACGCATTTTTCTATGACCACTAATATCATCACAGTAGTTTAGGAGTAGTGATAAAAAACTGACAGATGGACAGATGCTAAATGACAGACCATTTAACAAGTTATTCTAATGTCGAGCTTAACCTTAAAACTAAATTTTGGGTCCATATTTATAGAAGGATACAATCACAAAAATAAATTTCCAAGACTGTAAAATGGCTCATACTACTACCGGAGTCACTTGAATTTTCTTCCTCCTTCTCTTCCTCACTTTCTTGCTCTTCATCCTCCTCCCCACTGCCACTATCACCCTTGACCTCTCCTTCGAGCTCCTCCTCTTCACTGTCAGATTCTTCTTCACCAACTCCTGCAAAAACAGAATCCTTCATGTGTTGCTGTTGTCACGTATGTTAGTTTATATAGTACCAAATGAAAGGCTGACCTCTGACCTTGATAATGCAGCAACAGACCTTTTGCTATGCACCTCTGCAGTCCCGCATGAACATATATGCCAACCCCTTGAGAGGTTAAAGTATAATTATTGCTATTATGAAAATTAAAAAGTGTAATTTGGGCATAAAATGTGTAATCTATATAAATACATGCCAGGATTACATATGAAAAATATCGATTAATGTTTGCTAGAAACCTGAGTCTGCAGCTGATCAAATTCTTTGTAACAATGAACAAGATCCATAGAGATTAAAACACAAAATATACTATAATTAGAATACAAACACAAAATATACTAAAAAAAATATTATTTTATACATATGTAACTTTCACTGAATGATTGTGAACTGGAATTCTGTAATGAGCATGATCATGTACTCAAAGTGCTGTAGTACATTATTCTCATCTTTGTTTTTAAAGTTTATAAAGTACTACTGATTTATCTGTTCATTTTATCTGACAGGTTTTAAAGTTTGAAACAAATCCATCTGCTTTAACATTTTCCATCATAAAACATTCCAGATGATGACTGGTTCCATTTTACTTAAAAGTACAGATTGGTTCACATTTTGTTTGAAAGTACAGACTGATTCCATTTTGTATAAAAGTACAGAATGGTCTGCTAACTAAGCAGCAGTTTATTGCTTTCTTTAAATTGTATTTTTTAAATGTACAAAAAAAGGAGTAATCTATATACATGCCAGAGTAAAATGCAATCATTTGGAAGTAGCAAATTGCTAAAATTGGGAATTCTGCATTCTTTTAAAATGTTACCGTGGGACCCCTGAGCTTTCATGGTAATATCATACCAAAGTGCTTGATATTTTTTAACACAAACTCAAACAAAAAACAATATAGGAATGAATATACATGTCCTGTTAGAAGCTGGCCTCAATGAGTATTATGAAGGTGGACATTTATTATTTATTCAAAGAATGGAAGAAAGCAAATTTTGTAGTAAATTATGTTTCTCCGAGAATACTTACCCAATCACATTACTTTAGGGATATTAGCCTGCTACCTCGCGAATCCAGCCCTACCAAAAGACGAAAATTCGTCTTTCCTGTCTATGTCATATAGACAAAGGGCAATAACTCTTGCCCCTTACCTCCCCTTGCCGCCCGTTAGGTGTCGCTTCTTTAGTTTTTAAGCTGAGCGATATATAAAACACGAGGATGCTCGCATGGCGGGGTGGTTGGGAGGGTTTCTTAGTAATGTGATTGGGTAAGTATTCTCGGAGAAACATAATTTACTACAAAATTTGCTTTCTCCTTTGAATACGTTCCCCAATCACATTACTTTAGGAGAATAAGTAATAGGAGGAGGGAATGCGGAGCATCCGACCTCCACACGGGTATCCTCTAGGGAATGATGGTTGGATTCCCCATGTGAATGATAACCCGGTCTCCTAATTTTCAATCAGCAACACAGCCCAGGGTCACGTGATATGTGACCCTTTTATACGGTTAAGAAGATAGATATTGAAATCTTCTTACCTACGAAAATTTATCTGGCGAATCCAGCGAAGCTAATAGGCTGTGCTGATTGTTGTACATGAGTCTGGTGGGCGTCTGGGCTGCCCAACACCGGACCTACTAGAATCAATGTTTGCCTCTGCGAGTACAAACTTGAAGATAAAACTGTAGAAGGTTGACTCTGCATGTCAGCCAACAGCTTCTATAAGGTGACTGATTTGCGAATTCTCAGAGTACGCCGAGCGTATAACCCACTACAGCCATGAAGCAAGGGCTTGAATGGTGATGTCTCATATCCCAGCTATCACCAGAAAAAAGAGGTGCTTGTATGTGACCTGACTCACCTCTATGCATTGAAATGGTGCTAGAGTGCCCAAACAGGATCTTACATGGCTGTTGATCCTGACTTATCTATAAAGAAAGCGAGCTAATGACGACTCGTTGATCGCCAATGTATGGTAATCTATTTTGGACTACGAAGCCTGGCTGCGTCAAGAGGACCATCAAACCCTCTGATCGGAACGGAAGAGAGTTCGGGTTACTAGAAAGGACATGTAACTCGCTCACCCTGCATGCTGAAGCTAAGGCTATCAAGAAACCCAATTTGTATGATAGTAGCTTTAACTAATCGTGGGTTAAAGACTCAATACTGTCTGAATTGAGTCATGTTAAAACCCAGGACAGATTCCATTTGGAAACAGGGTGAGGGATATAAGTCGATTGAATTTTTTTTTTTTTTTTTTTTTTTTAAATGACTAAAAGATCTGACAAATCTTTGTCATGGCTGATAGCACATGTACCAGAATGGCGGAATGTGTCTGATATCATGGAGCGGTAACATTTGAGAATAACTGGAGCCAGATGTTTCTCCTTGAAAAGCCAGAGAAAAGTTGGCCAGTTGAGGGATTGTGACACTCAGAGGAACAATGTGAATGATATGGTACCAGTCTCTGAAAACATGCCACTTGCCCTCGTAAACCTTCAGAATAGAGGGCCTTCTTGCTCTCGAGATTCTCTCCGCAATCAAAGATTTAAATTGTTTGTCTTGCAAGGCTGTCTGGACAAGAGCCAAGCTTGAACAAAAAGACGGTCCGGACAGGGGTGGAACACCCCTGGCCGCGGTTGCTTGTGAATACTTGTGCTGACTGTAATCTTCCTGGGTAGATCTATCGCCTAGATTGAGTAGATCGGAGACCCAGTAGTTGTTCCATCTGAGAAGGGTAATCAGAACCATCTGACAATTCTGACCCCTTAACTTCTGGATTAATTCCAGTACCAAGACCGTGGGAGGGTAGGAGAATGACCACAACCCTTCCCAGGTGATTGATCGAGCATCCACGACCCAAGCTTCTGGGTCTGGAACCTGTGAGATGAAAGGTGGAGAATTTGCTATTCCACCTTGTTGCAAAAGATCAATCATCGGACGTCTCCAAAGTGTGTCGATTGGAAGAAAGTCCGATTGATGGAGTGACCATTCTGTGTGTCTGAATTGTACATTGAGGTGGAGATTGTCGAACCAATGTAGAAACTGCCAGTTCAGATTGCACAGGTCTGGTGATTGGTGTCCCCTTGTTTTGAGGCAAGGCACCACCACAATGTTGTCTGACATAATGAGGGCAGTTTGTAATAAGAGTTGATCCTGCCCGAAATGAAAGGCATTGATGACAGCCGTTATTTCTGAAAGGTTGATGTGGAAAGGGCTCGCCCCTGGCACCCACGTGCCGCTGACAGTATCTAAGTCCGGCAACAGGTGGGCACCCCAACCGTAGGTATTAGTGGCGGAACATACCGTTATCCCCTTGGGGTATCTCCAGAGTAATCCCTGTGGACAGCCTACAGGGGTTGTGCCATTGACTCAAGAATGATCATATCTCTGGCGTGAGCATGACTGTTTTCTGGGATCGAAGGGACTTGAAAATGGCGCAATTACGCTAGCAAAGTCCTTTGTAAAGGGCGCCTAAAAGGACGGCTGAGAGGGATCAAGTCTGCTGCCGCATTGAATAATCCGAGGATCTGCAACTCTCTCGCTAAAATGCGCATCCTGTCGGAAACGGACTCTACGAGTGCAATTATCTGGATGATCGCAAACTCGAAGAAGCCTTACCAGATTCAGATCGGGAGAAACTCCACACCCAGATGGACCAAAATCCGGATTGGACAGAGATCAGACTTTATCCAGTTCACGAGAAAGCCTATATGACGTAAAGTGATATAAGATTGTTTCTGCCTTTGAGCAGAGTAGAACTTGACAGATGTTACTGGAGGATGTCGTCCAAATATACTGCCGACGCAATAGATGAAGTCGAGCGGAACAGGGTGACGACGTAATCCATAACCTTGGTACTAGCCCAATGGCTTAAATTTAGGCCAAAAGGTATGACATGGAACTGATAAGCCTAGTCCCGACAAGCACAACGGAGAATGTCCGCAACTCGTGAGATAGGGACGTGAAATGTGCGTCGGTCATATCTAGCCAGCATATGATGGGGTTTAAGCGACGTGCCCTTCAGACATGCGTCACGACGTATCAGGTCTAGGTTGGCAGAAGCAGTCAGCGCATTGGCCATGGAATGGTGAGCTGCCCTGTTAAGAACCCTAGCTAACCGGGCCGTCGAATCCCAAGCATGTTCATTGCCAGATTTATCAGCAATCCTGAAAATGGCTAGGGAGGCTAGATCTAACAGTGAAGACGTAGCGACTACATTTCGAACCAGCTTGGACTTGGCATTGAACACCGTTTAGTCCACTTTATAAGACAATGGAGCAGACATATGGACTGCTGCCATATTTTTATCCAGAGCCGGGACCTCAGTACTGAACGCACCGGAGTGAGTTTTGTACCATCGACCTGAAAACGACGCTGGTACTTGGCTTTCAGAAAAGAAAAACCTTAGCAATTCCTGGATCCCCTATACGTGTCGACAGACGGTCATTAATTTCCTTAATTTTGTCGACTGGGGAAGGAGGCGGAAGGATAGAGTCTCTTCCCCCTCATCCAGATCGACCGACGCTCTAACCTTATAGTCGGTAATGGCAGCAGGAGGTGGAGGGCATTCTGAAGGGCCAACACCCTATAAATTTCCTCCACTGCGGCTTTGAAGCTGAACTCAGTCCGTTCCATAGTTGGATCTGCATACCGCTGATTTGCCTGCGACTCATCGCACTCACTATGTGCATAATCTTGCTCTGGTAAAGCATCCATATCGGGGTAATGCATACCAGGTGGCATAGATGACTCGATTCCATCATCTCTGATAAAGGCATTCACTCTCCCTTGTGGATGAGCTGTTAGCCTATGGACGGCCGGCAATGCCGAATGAATTGATTGGCATATGTTTGGCCTGAATGACTGCGACGGGCCGGCTATGACCGGCACCGACCGCTCGAATGGTCGGGTTGGATCGAGAGATTCCTCGCCAACTATCTGTGTCATGGTAGTGATATGTAACCGGTAGTACGGATTGACAGACGGAAACATCATTAGAATCTTCGTCAATCCGATTTGTGCGGATTGCGGTATGATAAAAGTCCCCGTGCTGGTACAGCGGTATAGTCGGATGGACTGGTATAAGACTAAAATCTCCATACGGTTGGACGACCGGTGCCTGTTGGGCTGGACGGCCGAAGTATGAACGGTCAGTGCCGGCAAGTGTCGGCTGAAAGCTTGGCTGGACGACCGGTGCCATATGGGCTGAACGGTCATTGCCGGATCGTCCGGTGCCGGTTAGTGCCGGCTGGAAGGTCTGCTGGATGACCGGTGCCATATGGGCTGAACGGTCATTGCCGGATGGACGCCCGGTTCCGGATGGTGCCGACTGTAAGGTAATAATAATTACATAATGCTTATGTAGTGCGTCCAGCACTGCGCGCCCATCTACCATTCGCTCAGAGGGAATGTTGGTTCTGGTACAGCTTGCATATCTGTACAGCATACAAGGTGACTTAGATGACGCAATTCTGTCATAATTGACACTTTCACTAAATCTCCCTTGTGGAGAAGCCGTGATCATATGGACGGCCGGCACTGCCGGCTGATTGAACTGGCGGATGGTCGGCCTGAAAGACCTGTTCTGGTAAAGCTGTCATATCTGGGTAGCGCATACCAAGTGGCATAGATAACTCAATTCCGTCACCTCTGATAATGTCACTAATTCTCCCTTGTTTTAAAATCACACCGTCACGTATTTGACATGACGGGAGGTTACACCGGCAATACCGACTAATTTGTCTGGTATATTATCGGCAGGAATGTCGGCGAAGGTCCGGCTATGACCGGCACCTGCCTCTCGAATGGTCTGATTGGAGGGAGATTCATCTATAACATTTCTCTCATGGTAGTGATATGTAACCAGTAGTGTAGATTGACTGACGGGTACATCACTATAATCTCCGTAAATCCGATGTACAGCCGGTGCAGGTTGATGCCGGCTGGAAGACCGGTGCCATTTGGGCTTAACGGTCGTTGCCGGATGGTCGGCCGGTGCCGGTTGATGCCGACTGGACGACCGGTGCCATTTGGGCTGAACGGTCGCTGCCGGATGGACGGCCGGTGCAGGTTGATGCCGGCTGGAAGGTTGGCTGGACGACCGGTGCCATTTGGGCTGAACGGTCGTTGCCGGATGGACGGCCGGTGCCGGTTGATACTGGCTGGAAGGTCTGCTGGACGACCGGTGCCAATTGGGCTGAATGGTCGTTGCCGGATGGACGGCCGGTGCCGGTTGATGCCGGCTGGAAGGTCGGCTGGACGACTGGTGCCATTTGGGCTGAACGGTCGTTGCCGTATGGACGGCCGGTGCCTGTCGACGCAGGCTGGAAGGTCGGCTGGCCGGCCGGTGCCATTTAGGCTGAACGGCCGGTACCTGTTGATGCAAGCTGGAAGGTCGGCTGGCCGTCCGGTGCCATTTGGGCTGAACGGACGGTGCCGGATGGACGGTTAATGCCGGTTTGCCTGCTGAAGTGCCGGCTGAACTGACGGTGTCGGCTGGACTGACAGCTGGAAGGCCGGCGAAAGTGCATATTAAAATGGATCCAATTGATCCAGCATAGACTCCATGCGTCCGGACTTACAGGCCCGAAAGCCATGCACGGATCTGCGGTGAAATTTACACCCACTGGGCAGCCTAAACCATGTCAACATAATTTCCTCCATTTCCACATTGCCAACACCCATTTTGCCATTCATGCCTTCGTTGTCGACTTTGCTTACTCAAACGACAAAAGAAGAGAACAAAGCACAAATTAAAAAATTCAGCATATTATTAATTCGATAATACTATAACCGTTATTAACGGAGTAGTCAAATTATTCCGTGCCATGTTAACTCTTAATGACAACACTAGTTATCGCCGTGAGCATGTTGCAATGGTTCGTTTAAGACGAAGTCTACTGAAACGAAAAAGATGATAAACAAAGCACAATTAGCAATTCAGCACGCTATTAAGTCGCTATTACCATAACCGTAACTAACGGAGGAAGTGAAATGATTTAGTGTCGCATGAACTCATGACTACAACATGAATTCCGCCAAAGCACAAATTAAAAATTCAGCATATTATGAATTCGATAATACTATAACCGTTATTAACGGAGTAGTCAAATTATTCCGTGCTATGTTAACTCTTAATGACAACACTAGTTATCGCCGTGAGCGTGTTGCAATGGTTCGTTCAAGACGAAGTCTACTGAAACGAAAAAGATGATAAACAAAGCACAATTAGCAATTCAGCACGCTATTAAGTCGCTATTACCATAACCGTAACTAACGGAGGAAGCGAAATGATTTAGTGTCGCGTGAACTTGTGACTACAACACGAAATTCTGCCATTAATAGTCGCAACTGGTCGTTCAGAGACGAAGTCTACTGAAACGGAGAAAAAGATAAACAAAGCACAAATTAAAAATTCAGTACGCTATTAAGTCGCTATTCCATAACCGTAACTAACGGAGGAAGCGAAATGATTAAGTGTTGCGTGAACTCGTGACTACAAGACGAAGTTCGCCATTAAAGTCGCAAATTGGTCGTTCAAAGACTTTTTTTAAGTCTACTGAAACGTCAAAGAAGATAAATAAAGCACACATTATCAATGCAGCACGTTATTAGTCGCTAATATCGTAAACGTTACATACGGAATAAGCGAAATTATTGAGTGCTACATGTATTACATGCTAGTACCGCCATAAGCGTGCTTTGACCACGTTGCAACCTGGTCCGAAGTCTAGAAAAGGTGACAAAGTCACTCAAATTGGAAAATATTGTAAAATAATGTATACGACCTGTAGAGGAATGATTATCCAACACAGTAATTCCAAATTTAACTTCGGATGGTCAGAATTTACACTAAGATGGCTTGGATTCATTGGAGGTCTAATTGTACGTGTTTTCGCGTACAGCGAAGCTAAAAAACTAAAGAAGCGACACCTAACGGGCGGCAAGGGGAGGTAATGGGCAAGAGTTATTGCCCTTTGTCTATATGACATAGACAGGAAAGACGAATTTTCGTCTTTTGGTAGGGCTGGATTCGCGAGGTAGCAGGCTAATATCCCTAAAGTAATGTGATTGGGGAACGTATTCAAAGGAGAAATACTGTAATAAATACAATAGCTTACAATAAAGACAGTATGATAATTTTACACATATACCCGAGTCTAATCCTCTTTGTCTGTTTAGTAGTTGCCGTTTTTCTGGAGGGATATAGTCCCCTTCTCCCTCCTCAACAAATGGGGAAAGGTGAGGGGGTAGTGTGGCTCCTGGGAAGTAGTCCTCCACGGGAAGCAAAAGACGGGCACTGACACAGTCAAACAACCACTGGGGCTGTACATAGTACCTATAAAGAAACAGAGACAAGTATTGACTGGATGCACAGATTTATTGAAATGACTGGAGAAATATATGGATCCTTGCATAAAAACAAGACAAAATTAAATGGAAGACTACGCCCATTTGTATATTTTTGAAGTAAAAAAGTGAATCCTGACATTTGATAAATGAGATCATATGTTATTCAAAGAAGAAAGAAGAAAAAAAAAAAACATTAGGAAGGCATATGTGAGTATAAAAATTAGTTTTCATTAGCATTCAATCTTTATCTGACAGACACTTCCCTGATATGATTATAGAATGTTTAATCACTACTGATGATTAGTTTTAGAAAGAAAAACAATTTTTCAGTTATTGAAAGCGCAGCAGCTTAGTTCTGTCCCAGTTGTCTGCAATGGTGTCTCCCTGATCATGGTGCTTGACTCCCATCACCATAGCTTGATACAAGCTTGATACAAACTTAAGTTCATGTTTTGAACTGCCACAAAATAGCAATATGCTCATCCATTCTGATTGAGTTTTATCAGCAAGAATTTAAGACAGCCATTGGGGCAGCCATACTGGATGTACAACTGGCACCATTTAGTATCAACTTAGTGTAATAGCAATTATATTGGCAAAATCTCATTTTAATATAACCATCTATTTGCAAGAAAGATAACAATATTTTCAAGCTTGTTTTCTTTCAGAATATCTTCCATACCTAGGAACATTATGCATACCTGCCACTTACATGAACTAGGGGCCAGTAAATATTAAATTTCCATCTTTCCCAGATTGCTAATGTACTGGAACTTATTTCTTAACATTAACCCAAGAATAAGAGAAACACAATTTCAAGTTCGTAAGCTACTGTAGTTTCTCAGTCAAAGTAGATTCTACTAATACAAAATTTCCGACAGTATATTCAGTTACGTTATTGGGTTTTTTCACCATTATCAGTATGATAGATTGTCTTAATAATCCTGTGGCAGTTGTCAGATAATAATAATAATAATAATAATGATGATGATAATGATAATATTAAAAATGATAATAATAATAACTGATGTATAGTTAAACACCATTTTTCTGCACAATATAGGCTATACATGGCAGCCAGTATTAATGGTGGAGGAAGAACACGGGAAAACCCCAGAAAGAACCACCGACCCATGAGAAGCTACTGGCAAGCTTTCTCACATACCCACATTGGCCGAATCCATGATTCGAACCCAGGCAGACAGAGGTGAGATGGCAGTGATCCATAATGGAGAGCGCTTTAGACCACTCGGGACCCCAATAATAATAATAAAATTTAATAATAACAATAATAATAATAACGAGCACTCTGTATAGCGTCAAATCTTTAGAAGCTCTAAACGCTTTACAATCTATAATGATATGACTACAAAAACAAAACAAAAATAACCCACCATGAAATTAGAAAACAAAAAGATGCTGAAAACATTTCAAGTTTCTATGGCCATCACTTAGTTACTTTGCATGTTTTTCATGGTGGTAAACACTACAGCCGCAACCAGGTTTTAATGGCAATACATTATAAACAGAATGGTATTTACTAAATATTGAGTCAATAAAAACCAGCTGACCAATTGATCAACACCGGTAACCTAGAAAATTACATTCTAGATGATTTTCTGCCTACAGAAAGACGTGACCTGAGTTGTTCCATATGAATTTAAGTATGGTACAGAAACAAGTAAACACTTCAAGATGTACCTTGATAAGAACTGCTTTTGAATATTTGGTCTGTCAACAATCTGATGTGTGATCTTTTCATCGCTTTCTGGATATGTTGAACCTACAGCTACTGTGAAGTCCCATGAAACTTCTCCTCCAAAGGACCTGGCGATAAACAGATGTAATACTTTCATAAAATGTATACGATACTACAAGTAAATCATTTAAAATCGTGATAAACAGATGTAATACTTTCATAAAATGTATACGATACTACAACTAAATCATTTCAAATCGTGATTAATAGATGTAATACTTTCATAAAATGTATACAATAGTACAAGTCAGACACAAGAACACCAAACAATTTTTTTCCCAAGGAATATTGGATGCATATTAAATTTAAACTCAAATGTGTCAATTGCATCATGCTGTACTCGTGTAAATCACAGATTAAATTACTTATCAATTTTACTAGTAAATCACAGATTAAATTACTTATCCATTTTATTAGTAAATCACAGATTGAATTACTTATCCATTTTATTAGTAAATCAGATTAAATTACTTATCCATTTTATTAGTAAATCACAGATTAAATTACTTATCAATTTTATTAGCAAATCACTGATTAAATTACTTATCCATTTTATTAGTAAATCACTGATTATACTTATCAATTTTATTAGTGAATCACAGATTGAATTACTTTTCAAATTTATTACTTTTTTCAAAGACGGTGGTTCAAATTTCTTCAGAATTTGCAAACTGTTAAGTTGATTTAAGTATCATTTTCTACACAAATGTATCGAGTCAAATCCTCTTTCAAAAATTAAATTAACAATGTAAAAAAAAAATTCACTACACAAAACTGTAGTTAAACTTCAACATTCAGACCAGCCAACCTTGATGAGTCCGTCTCAGTAAGGCAGTTGATTTTTCCCCGTAAGATTGACCAGTTTTCAGTAAGGTGTAACAAAATATCAAAAACTGCTATTGTAAAGCTGGAAAAGGTAATGAAAAGTTTGACGCAGAGATGATAAACATTATGTTCAACTGAAAAGTGTGTGAAGTACACATAGACTTTATTTACCACTAGTACAGTTGCACAAACTTTAGTCCCAAACCTTATGCAAATCAATGGCTTGTTGCTATCTCTCATCTTGATGTAATTCTTGGAAATTATTTTTCCATTTCACATGACAGCAGTCATATCTCCCACCACAAGGCATACCCAAATTGCATGTGATGTTCAATAAACATAACTTGTGCCCTTTCCAACTTTTATTCACAAGAATTTAAATTCTCTTTTTTTATTCTTCTGTGTTGATTAAGAACTTTTCTAGAAGCTTATTTTTCCCTGTTGTCCTAAACATGTATCACTTTCTGGATGCCATTTAAAACAAAATTCTATAATTAACAGTTTGATCATGCAGACACTTCGCATGAACAAATAGGTGCAGATTGAAGCATCTGGGGTGCTAAGGTAAAGTTAGTCTAGTTCATTGACTAATTTCACTAATCCAAAGAAGAAACCTGGATCCAAATCAAAAACAGATGAACCAAATTACCCAGAATTTTCAGAAATGATCATTTCTCCATAATTTTTGTTTGTATCCCAAGATGTATGGCCAAATCATAAGGGTTGGCATGTCTGAAATTTATGAGAGCTGAAACTCATATTAACTGAATGACAATTATCTTCCTATGAAAATTTGTCCAACAAAGAAAACTTAAATACAATGACCGGAATTTTGTCCTGCTTCCTATGTATGTTGTTCTTAACAATATTAAACCATCTTGTCTTACTGAAACAATATTAAACCATCCTGTCTTACTGAAACAATATTAAACCATCCTGTCTTACTGAAACAATATTAAACCATCCTGTCTTACTGAAACAATATTAAACCATCCTGTCTTACTGAAACAATATTAAACCATCCTGTCTTACTGAAACAATATTAAAATATCCTGTCTTACTGAAACAAATGCTAACCTGCTAGCCTTAAAAGACAGCTGCAAGGCAATCAATATATATCGGCAAGTTAGAACAAGTTTTAGGAAAGCGAAACAAAATATAACCTAGTGAAATTGTTATGATGATACATAAAACTTGAACGGTTCAGAAATATGATCTGAAACAGTACAGTACTTAATGACCGCTAGTTTTAATATCAGAAACTGTTGTTCTGAAAGCCATTGCGGTCAACTGCTTCTTGCTATCAACTCAACATAATCTTTGTTTAAATATCTGCAACAATCATCTCTCAAGGCAACACTGAAATTTCCTCAAAAATGTAACTGTCACCTTTCCTGTGTTTTTTCCCCCAACAATGGTCAATAATCTGTGCCAATTATGTGGACATTTTAAGGAGCCTATTTTCCCCGTCACCTTCATGTTATTCAAATTGCTGGATGACATTTCCAGACAATACTATAATGTAAAAGCTTAATTATGAATGTATTTTGCAAGAAAAACATATATAGCTAAAAATGTCAAAGGCACCTCCTGTCAAATTAGTTTTTTTTTGGGACTAACTACACAGACTCTAACCTGAATCCCGAACAAACTCAAGCAAGCCAATATCTGGATTTAACATCAGCAAAATTGGTTTTAGCCCCGGGTCCATCAATCCATAATTTAAGGGTAATTTTCATAAACCATATATCAAAAATTAGAAGGGTTGGCAGGTGTGTCAATTATCATTATAAAAGACTGAAACTATGAAATATTTAAGAGAAAAGTTTTTCCCTATTCATTTATTATCTGATTATAAACACAATAAGTTTTTCCCTATTCATTTATTATCTGATTATAAACACAATAAGTTTTTCCCTATTCATTTATTACCCGATTATAAATATTACCTGATTTTAAACACAATAAGTTTTTCCCTATTCATTTATTATCTGATTATAAACACAATAAGTTTTTCACTATTCATTTATTACCTGATTATAAATATTACCTGATTTTAAACACAATAAGTTTTACCCTATTCATTTATTACCTGATTATAAACACAATAAGTTTTTCCCTATTCATTTATTACCTGATTTTAAACACAATAAGTTTTTCCCTATTCATTTATTACCTGATTATAAACACAATAAGTTTTTCCCTATTCATGTATTACCTGATTATAAACACAATAAGTTTTTCCCTATTCCATTATTACCTGATTATAAACACAATAAGTTTTTCCCTATTCCATTATTACCTGATTATAAACACAATAAGTTTTTCCCTATTCCATTATTACCTGATTATAAACACAATAAGTTTTTCCCTATTCCATTATTACCTGATTATAAACACAATAAGTTTTTCCCTATTCCATTATTACCTGATTATAAACACAATAAGTTTTTCCCTATTCCATTATTACCTGATTATAAACACAATAAGTTTTTCCCTATTCATGTATTACCTGATTATAAACACAATAAGTTTTTCCCTATTCCATTATTACCTGATTATAAACACAATAAGTTTTTCCCTGTTCATTTATTACCTGATTATAAATATTACCTGATTATAAACACAATAAGTTTTTCCCTATTCCATTATTACCTGATTATAAACACAATAAGTTTTTCCCTATTCATTTATTACCTGATTTTAAACACAATAAGTTTTTCCCTATTCATTTATTACCTGATTATAAACACAATAAGTTTTTCCCTATTCATTTATTACCTGATTTTAAACACAATAAGTTTTTCCCTATTCATTTATTACCTGATTTTAAACACAATAAGTTTTTCACTATTCCATTATTACCTGATTTTAAACACAATAAGTTTTTCCCTATTCATTTATTACCTGATTATAAACACAATAAGTTTTTCACTATTCCATTATTACCTGATTATAAATATTACCTGATTATAAACACAATAAGTTTTTCCCTATTCATTTATTACCTGATTTTAAACACAATAAGTTTTTCCCTATTCATTTATTACCTGATTTTAAACACAATAAGTTTTTCACTATTCCATTATTACCTGATTATAAATATTACCTGATTATAAACACAATAAGTTTTTCCCTATTCATTTATTACCTGATTTTAAACACAATAAGTTTTTCCCTATTCATTTATTACCTGATTTTAAACACAATAAGTTTTTCCCTATTCATTTATTACCTGATTTTAAACACAATAAGTTTTTCCCTATTCATTTATTACCTGATTTTAAACACAATAAGTTTTTCACTATTCCATTATTACCTGATTATAAATATTACCTGATTATAAACACAATAAGTTTTTCCCTATTCATTTATTACCTGATTTTAAACACAATAAGTTTTTCCCTATTCATTTATTACCTGATTTTAAACACAATAAGTTTTTCCCTATTCATTTATTACCTGATTTTAAACACAATAAGTTTTTCCCTATTCATTTATTACCTGATTATAAACACAATAAGTTTTTCACTATTCCATTATTACCTGATCATAAACACATTAAGTTTTTCCCTATTCATTTATTACCTGATTATAAACACAAGTTTTTCCCTATTCATTTATTACCTGATTATAAACACAATAAGTTTTTCCCTATTCATTTATTACCTGATTATAAATATTACCTGATTTTAAACACAATAAGTTTTACCCTATTCATTTATTACCTGATTATAAACACAATAAGTTTTTCCCTATTCATTTATTACCTGATTATAAACACAATAAGTTTTTCACTATTCCATTATTACCTGATCATAAACACATTAAGTTTTTCCCTATTCATTTATTACCTGATTATAAACACAAGTTTTTCCCTATTCATTTATTACCTGATTATAAACACAATAAGTTTTTCCCTATTCCATTATTACCTGATTATAAACACAATAAGTTTTTCACTATTCCATTATTACCTGATCATAAACACATTAAGTTTTTCCCTATTCATTTATTACCTGATTATAAACACAAGTTTTTCCCTATTCATTTATTACCTGATTATAAACACAATAAGTTTTTCCCTATTCATTTATTACCTGATTATAAATATTACCTGATTTTAAACACAATAAGTTTTACCCTATTCATTTATTACCTGATTATAAACACAATAAGTTTTTCCCTATTCATTTATTACCTGATTATAAACACAATAAGTTTTTCACTATTCCATTATTACCTGATCATAAACACATTAAGTTTTTCCCTATTCATTTATTACCTGATTATAAACACAAGTTTTTCCCTATTCATTTATTACCTGATTATAAACACAATAAGTTTTTCCCTATTCCATTATTACCTGATCATAAACACATTAAGTTTTTCCCTATTCATTTATTACCTGATTTTAAACACAATAAGTTTTTCCCTATTCATTTATTACCTGATTATAAACACAATAAGTTTTTCACTATTCCATTATTACCTGATCATAAACACATTAAGTTTTTCCCTATTCATTTATTACCTGATTATAAACACAAGTTTTTCCCTATTCATTTATTACCTGATTTTCAACACAATAAGTTTTTCCCTATTCATTTATTACCTGATTATAAATATTACCTGATTATAAACACAATTTTTTCCCTATTCATTTATTACCTGATTATCAACACAATAAGTTTTTCCCTATTCATGTATTACCTGATTATAAATATTACCTGATTATAAACACAATAAGTTTTTCCCTGTTCATTTATTACCTGATTATAAATATTGCCTGATTATAAACACAATAAGTTTTTCCCTATTCATTTATTACCTGATTATAAACACAATAAGTTTTCCCTATTCATTTATTACCTGATAATAAACACAATAATTTCCCTGGGAACTTCTCTGTTTAAGAAAAACTTCAGACCTGTGAAAAGGTTTTGGAATTTTTTCAACTTCTCTGCCTCCAGCTTGGCTTGCTCTATTCTGTCTGGATCATCTGACTGAAATGACATGGATAAAATCAATTTCCTGCAAAATTTTAATCACAAAGAATTTGTGACCACTCTATTTTCCAGGTTCTTTCCAAATGTAAATGGCAGATTATTCATGGTTTGTGCCCAAGTTGTACATGCCAACCCCTGACCATGAAACAACGTAATCCAAGTGGTCAAAAAGCGGAATCCAGGCAGAAAAAGCGTAATCCACATTTAAAATGCTAAAATTTCAATAAACATTTATTTATTTCTCACTGTCATCTTTTAACATCCTTTACTGGTTCATGTTTTCATATGTAGCACTTTTAGCTTTACACACACATCAACTAGAATCCATCTTGAGACGTTCAGCACCAAATATTAAAATTATTTCCACATGGCCTGAAATAGATGTCATGTGATGCTGCATTTGTATCGCCATATGTAGAGGATTGTTATTTTAATTTTTTTTAATTATTTTTTTTGTTGCCTTTTTCTAACCCATCTGTGAAATTTTTTTAAGGAGATTTTTTTTTACCTCATATATGCATCGACTAAAATAAAATATACTTTTCAGTGCCAAATACCTATAGACTGGTTCTGCAGTAAATATGAATAAGAACAAAGAATATGCACATAAAGATTAAAATTAGAAAACCAGTCCGTTCTCTCCTCAATAAGCCATACAGATGCTATAAATAGAATATGAGGTTGAAAGTTTGAAAGTAGAACGAGGTTAGCTATAAATAGAACATGATACTGTTGTGAAACTGCATGCAAGTCCACGGACAAGCGTACTCTTATATTGTACTTACATAAACACAATTTTTTTAATATAAAATACGGTCTGTGGAATTAATGGCATGTTAATACAAACGAGAAAACAAATAGATGATTTTTGGGGGGAAAGTGTATATACCGAAAAAGCATAATCCAAATACGTTTATGCGTAACACATAATTTAGTATAAAAAAAAGAATATTGATTACGCCAAAAGCATAATGGTTGGCATGTATGCTAATTAATTGCTGGATAAACGATGGGTAGATCTGGTTAAGCATAAATAATAAAATCTAATTCCATGGCATTGAGCCCCACTCACCATAATTTGCTTAACACAGTCATACAAAGAATTTTTTTGGGAAATAAGTGTAGCATTCAACAATACAGACACATACCATGATCCAACAAAGTGCTAACAGTCAAACAGATGACAAAAGATGCTAACAGTCAAACAAATGACAAAAGATGCTAACAGTCAAACAGATGACAAAAGATGCTAACAAACAAATGATAAAAGATGCTAACAAACAGATGACAAAAGATGCTAACAGTCAAACAGATGACAAAAGATGCTAACAGTCAAACAGATGACAAAAGTTGCTAACAGTCAAACATATGACAAAAGATGCTAACAAACAGATGATAAAAGATGCTAACAGTCAAACAGATGACAAGAGATGCTAACAAACAGATGACAAAAGATGCTAACAAACAGATGACAAAAGATGCTAACAGTCAAACAGATGATAAAAGTTGCTAACAGTCAAACAGATGATAAAAGATGCTAACAGTCAAACAGATGACAAAAGATGCTAACAGTAAAACAGATGATAAAAGATGCTAACAGTCAAACAGATGATAAAAGATGCTAACAGTAAAACAGATGACAAAAGATGCTAACAGTCAAACAGATGACAAAAGATGCTAACAGTCAAACAGATGATAAAAGATGCTAACAAACAGATGACAAAAGATGCTAACAAACAAACATGATAGAAGATGCTAACAAACAGATGATAAAAGATGCTAACAAACAGATGACAAAAGATGCTAAAAAACAAACAGATGATATAAGATGCTAACAAACAGATGATAAACAGATGACAAAATATGCTAACAAACAAACATGATAAAAGATGCTAACAAATAAACAGATGACAAAAGATGCTAATGATCAGATGGAGGAAGATATGAATGATCAGACAGATGATAAAAGATGCTAACGATCAAACAGATGATAGACAATGATATTGATCAGATGGAAGAAGATATGAATGATCAGATAGATGACAAAAGATGCTAACAAATCAAACAGATGATAAAAGATGCTAACAAATTAAACAGATGATAAAAGATACTAATGATCAGAGAGATGATAAAAGATACTAATGATCAGACAGATGATAAAAGATACTAATGTTCAGACAGATGATAAAAAATGCTAATGATCAGACAGATGATAAAAAATGCTAATGATCAGACAGATGATACAAAATGCTAATGATCAGAGATGCTAATGACCAAACTGATGATAAAATTGCTATGACTAAACTCAAACAAGGTATCCAGAAATTCTAGCTATACATGACATTTAATGACAATGTTATAGGCTGACCTCCCTCAGCCCCCTACAATCTGAAAAAGTTCCATTGCTCCACTATCTTATAATATATTATTTCAGCAGTTATTCTGATGGAACAAAGATGTCTTAAAATTAAACTCATCTGAAACCTCGTCAACAAAATGTTGCACACCAAATTTAGTTCAAATCCGTGAATTCAAAGAAAGGTTGTGCTGTGGAAAGCAAATTTTGTAGTAAATTATGTTTCTCTGAGAATACTTACCCAATCATATTACTTTAGGGGATATTAGCCTGCTACCTCGCGAATCCAGCCCTACCAAAAGACGAAAATTCGTCTTTCCTGTCTATGTAATATAGACAAAGAGCAATAACTCTTGCCCCTTACCTCCCCTTGCTACCCGCTAGGTGTCGCTGCTTCTTTAGTTTTTAAGCTGAGCGGTATATAAAACACGAGGATGCTCGCATGGCGGGGTGGTTGGGAGGGTTTCTTAGTAATGTGATTGGGTAAGTATTCTTGGAGAAACATAATTTACTACAAAATTTGCTTTCTCCTTTGAATACGTTCCCCAATCACATTACTTTAGGAAAATAAGTAATAGGAGGAGGGAATGCGGAGCATCCGACCTCCACACGGGTATCCTCTAGGGAATGATGGTTGGATTCCCCATGTGAATGATAACCCGGTCTCCTAATTTTCAATCAGCAACACAGCCCAGGGTCACGTGATATGTGACCCTTTTATACGGTTAAGAAGATAGTTATTGAAATCTTCTTACCTACGAAAATTTATCTGGCGAATCCAGCGAAGCTAATAGGCTGTGCTGATTGTTGCACATGGGTCTGGTGGGCGTCTGGGCTGCCCAACACCGGACCTACTAGAATCAATGTTTGCCTCTGGGAGTACAAACTTGAAGAGAAAACTTTAGAAGGTTGACTCTGCATGTCAGCCAACAGCTTCTATAAGGCGACTGATTTGCGAATCCTCAGAGTACGCCGAGCGTATAACCCACTTCAGCCATGAAGCAAGGGCTTGAATGGTGATATCTCATGTCCCAGCTATCACTAGAAGAAAGAGGTGCTTGTATGTGACCTGACTCACCTCTATGCATTGAAATGGTGCTAGAGTGCACAAACAGGATCTTACATGGCTGTTGATCCTGACTTATCTATAAAGAAAGCGAGCTAATGACGACTCGTTGATCGCCAATGTATGGTAATCTATTTTGGACTACGAAGCCTGGCTGCGTCAAGAGAACCATCAAACCCTCTGATCGGAATGGAAGAGAGTTCGGGTCACTAGAAAGGACATGTAACTCGCTCACCCTGCATGATGAATCTAAGACTATCAAGAAACCCAATTTGTATGATAGTAGCTTTAACTAATCGTGGGTTAAAGACTCAATACTGTCTGAATTGAGTCATGTTAAAACCCAGGACAGATTCCATTTGGAAACCGGGTGAGGGATATAAGTCGATTGAATTTTTAAAGTGTCTAAAAGATCTGACAAATCTTTGTCATGGCTGATAGCACATGTACCAGAATGGCGGAATGTGTCTGATATCATGGAGCGGTAGCATTTGATAATAACTGGAGCCAGCTGTTTCTCCTCGAAAAGCCAGAGAAAAGTTGGCCAGTTGAGGGATTGTGACACTCAGAGGAACAATGTGAATGATATCGTACCAGTCCCTGAAAACATGCCACTTGCCCTCGTAAACCTTCAGAGTAGAGGGCCTTCTTGCTCTCGAGATTCTCTCCGCAATCAAAGATTTAAATTGTTTGTCTTGCAAGGCTGTCTGGACAAGAGCCAAGCTTGAACATAAAGACGGTCCGGACAGGGGTGGAACACCCCTGGCCGCGGTTGCTTGCGAATACTTGTGCTGACTGTAATCTTCCTGGGTAGATCTATCGCCTAGATTGAGTAGATCGGAGACCCAGGAGTTGTTCCATCTGAGAGGGGCAATCAGAACCATCTGACAGTTCTGACCCCTTAACTTCTGGATTAATTTCAGTACCAAGACCGTGGGAGGGTAGGAGAATGACCACAACCCTTCCCAGCTGATTGATCGAGCATCCACGACCCAAGCTTCTGGGTCTGGAACCTGTGAGATGAAAGGTGTACAACTTGCGATTCCACCTTGTTGCAAAAGATCAATCATTGGACGTCCCCAAAGTGTGTCAATTGGAAGAAAGTCCGATTGATGGAGTGACCATTCTGTGTGAATGACTAGATAGAGTGTCAGCCAAAACATTGAGTCTGCCAAGAATGTGTCTGAATTGTACATTGAGGTGGAGATTGTCGAACCAATGTAGAAATTGCCAGTTCAGATTGCACAGGTCTGGTGATTGGTGTCCCCTTGTTTTGAGGCAAGGCACCACCACAATGTTGTCTGACATAATGAGGGCAGTTTGTAATAAGAGTTGATCCTGCCCGAAATGAAAGGCTTTGATGACAGCCGTTATTTCTGAAAGGTTGATGTGGAAAGGGGCTCGCCCCTGGCACCCACGTGCCGCTGACAGTATCGAAGTCCGGCAACAGGTTGTCACCCCAACCGTAGGTACTAGTGGCGGAACATACCGTTATCCCCGCTTGGGGTATCTCCAGAGTAATCCCTGTGGACAGCCCACAGGGGGTTGTGCCACTGACTCAAGAATGATCGTATCTCTGGCGTGAGCATGACTGTTTTCTGGGATCGAAGGGATTTGAAAAGGGCGCAATTACGCTAGCAACGTCCTTTGTAAAGGGCGCATAAAGGACGGCTGAGCGGGATCAAGTCTGCTGCCGCATTGAATAATCCGAGGATCTGCAACTCTCTCGCTAAAATGCGCATCCTGTCGGAAACAGACTCTACGAGTGCAAATATCTGGATGATCGCAAACTCGAGGAAGCCTTACCAGATTCAGATCGGGAGAAACTCCACACCCAGATGGACCAAAATCCAGATTGGACAGAGATCAGACTTTATCCAGTTCACGAGAAAGCCTATATGATGTAAGGTGATATAAGATCGTTTCTGCCTTTGAGCAGAGTAGAACTTGACAGATGTTTCTGGAGGATGTCGTCCAAATATACTGCCGACGCAATAGATGAAGTCGAGCGGAACAGGGTGACGACGTAATCCATAACCTTGGTACTAACCCAAGGGCTTAAATTGAGGCCAAAAGGTATGACATGGAACTGATAAACCGAGTCCCGACAAGCACAACGGAGAAATGTCCGCTACTCATGGGATAGGGACGTGAAATGTGCGTCAGTCATATCTAGCCAGCTTATGATGGGGTTTAAGCGACGTGCCCTTCAGACATATGTCACGACGTATCAGGTCTAGGTTGGCAGAAGCAGTCAGCGAATTGGCCATGGAATGGTGAGCTGCCCTGTTAAGAACCCTAGCTAACCGGGCCGTCGATTCCCAAGCATGTTCATTGCCAGATTTTTCAGCGATCCTGAAATGGCTAGGGAGGCTAGGTCTAACAGTGAAGACGTAGCGACTACATTTCGAACCAGCTTGGACTTGGCATTGAACACAGTTTAGTCCACTTTATAAGACAATGGAGCAGACATATGGACTGCTGCCATGTTTTTATCCAGAGCCGGGACCTCAGTACTGAACGCATCGGAGTGAGTTTTGTACCATCGACCTGAAAACGACGCTGGTACTTGGCTTTCAGAAAAGAACGCCTTAGCATTTCCTGGATCCCCTATACGTGTCGACAGACGGTCATAATTTCCTTAATTTTTGTCGACTGGGGAAGGAGGCGGAAGGATAGTCTCTTCCCCCTCATCCAGATCGACCGACGCTCTAACCTTATAGTCGGTAATGGCAGCAGGAGGTGGAGGGCATTCTGAAGGGGCCAACACCCTATAAATTTCCTCCACTGAAGCTGAACTCAGTCCGTTCCATAGTTGGATCTGCATACAGCTGATTTGCCTGCGATTCATCGCACTCACTATGTGCATAATCTTGCTCTGGTAAAGCATCCATATCGGGGTAATGCATACCAGGTGGCATAGATGACTTGATTCCGACATCTCTGAATAAAGGCATTCACTCTCCCTTGTGGATGAGCTGTTAGCCTATGGACGGCCAGCAATGCCGAATGAATTGATTGCCATATGTTTGGCCTGAATGACTGCGACGGGCCGGCTATGACCGGCACCGACCGCTCGAATGGTCGGGTTGGATCGAGAGATTCCTCGCCAACATCTGTGTCATGGTAGTGATATGTAACCGGTAGTACGGATTGACAGATGGAAACATCACTAGAATCTTCGTCAATCCGATTTGTGCGGATTGCAGTATGACAAAAGTCCCCGTGCTGGTACAGCGGTACAGTCGGACGGACTGGTATATGACTAAAATCTCCATACGGTTGGACGACCGGTGCCTGTTGGGCTGGACGGCCGGAGCCAGATGGACGGTCAGTGCCGGCAAGTGTCGGCTGGAAGCTTGGCTGGACGACCGGTGCCATTTGGGCTGAACGGTCATTGCCGGATCGACGCCCGGTGCCGATTAGTGCTGGCTGGAAGCTTGGCTGGATGACCGGTGCCATATGGGCTGAACGGTCATTGCCGGATGGCCGCCCGGTGCCGGTTGGTGCCGGCTGTAAGGTAATAATAATTACATAATGCTTATGTAGTACGGCCAGCACTGCGCGCTCATCTACCATTCGCTCAGAGGGAATGTTGGTTCTGGTACAGCTTGCATATCTGTACAGCATACCAGGTGACCTAGATGACGCAATTCTGTCATAATTGACACTTTCACTAAATCTCCCTTGTGGAGAAGCCGTGAACATATGGACGGCCGGCACTGCCGGCTGATTGAACTGGCGAATGGTCGGCCTTAAAGTCCTGTTCGGGTAAAGCTGCCATATCTGGGTAGCGCATACCAAGTGGCATAGATAACTCAATTCCGTCACCTCTGATAATGTCACTATATCTCCCTTGTTTTAAAATCACACCGTCACGTATTTGACGTGACGGGAGGTGTACACCGGCAATATCGACTGAATTGTCTGGTATATGGTCGGCCGGAATGTCGGCGAAGGTCCGGCTATGACCGGCACCTGCCTCTCGAATGGTCTGATTGGAGGGAGATTCATCTATAACATTTCTCTCATGGTAGTGACATGTAACCAGTAGTGTAGATTGACTGACGGGTACATCACTATAATCTCCGTAAATCCGATGTACAGCCGGTGCAGGTTGATGCCGGCTGGAAGACCGGTGCCATTTGGGCTTAACGGTCGTTGCCGGATGGTCGGCCGGTGCCGGTTGATGCCGGCTGGAAGGTCGGCTGGACGACCGGTGCCATTTGGGCTGAACGGTCGTTGCCGGATGGACGGCCGGTGCAGGTTGATGCCGGCTGGAAGGTTGGCTGGACGACCGGTGCCATTTGGGCTGAACGGTCGTTGCCGGATGGACGGCCGGTGCCGGTTGATGCCGGCTGGACGACCGGTGCCATTTGGGCTGAACGGTCGTTACCGGGTGGCCGGCCGGTGCCTGTTGACGCAGGCTGGAAGGTCGGCTGGCCGGCCGGTGCCATTTGGGCTGAACGGCCGGTGCCTGTTGATGCAAGCTGGAAGGTCGGCTGGCCGTCCGATGCCATTTGGGCTGAACGGACGGTGCCGGATGGACGGCTAATGCCGGTTGGTGCCTGCTGAAGTGCCGGCTGAACTGACGGTGTCGGCTGGACGGACGGCTGGCCGGCCGGCGAAAGTGCATATTAAAATGGATCCAATTGATCCAGCATAGACTCCATGCGTCCGGACTTACAGGCCGGAAAGCCATGCACGGACCTGCGGTGAAATTTACACCCAATGGGCAGCCTAAACCATGTCAACATAATTTCCTCCATTTCCACATTGCCAACACCCATTTTGCCATTCATGCCTTCGTTGTCGACTTTGCTACTGAAACGACAAAAGAAGAGAACAAAGCACAAATTAAAAAATTCAGCATATTATTAATTCGATAATACTATAACCGTTACTAACGGTGTAGTCAAATTATTCCGTGCCATGTTAACTCTTAATGACAGCACTAGTTATCGCCGTGAGCGTGTTGCAATGGTTCGTTCAAGACGAAGTCTATTGAAACGAAAAAGATGATAAACAAAGCACAATTAGCAATTCAACACGCTATTAAGTCGCTATTACCATAACCGTAACTAACGGAGGAAGCGAAATGATTTAGTGTTGCGTGAACTCGTGACTACAACACGAATTCCGCCATAAAATAGTCGCAACTGGTCGTTCAGAGACTAAGTCTACTGAAACGAAAAATAAAAAGATAAACAAAGCACAAATTTAACAATTCAGCACGCTATTAAGTCGCTATTCCATAACCGTAACTAACGGAGGAAGCGAAATGATTAAGTGTCACGTTAACTCGTGACTACAACACGAAGTCCGCCATTATATAGTCGCAACTTGGTTGTTCAGACTTTTTTGAAGTCTACTGAAACGACAAAGCAGGTAAATAAAGCACAAATTATCAATGCAGCACGTTATTAAATCGCTAATATCGTAAACGTTACATACGGAATAAGCGAAATTATTGAGTGCTACATGTATTACATGCTAGTACCGCCATAAGCGTGCTTGACCACATTGCAACCTGGTCCGAAGTCTAGAAAAGGTGACAAAGTCACTCAAATTGGAAAATATTGTAAAATAATGTATACGACCTGTAGAGGAATGATTATCCAACACAGTAATTCCAAATTTAACTTCGGATGGTCAGAATTTACACTAAGATGGCTTGGATTCATTGGAGGTCTAATTGTACGTGTTTTCGCGTACAGCGAAGCTAAAAAACTAAAGAAGCAGCGACACCTAGCGAGTAGCAAGGGGAGGTAAGGGGCAAGAGTTATTGCCCTTTGTCTATATTACATAGACAGGAAAGACGAATTTTCATCTTTTGGTAGGGCTGGATTCGCGAGGTAGCAGGCTAATATCCCCTAAAGTAATGTGATTGGGGAACGTATTCAAAGGAGAAAGGAAATTAAGTCATTCCAAAATACTTATCCAATCAGTTATTTATATTTAATTTGCATTGAGAGTCGGCTTTTGTCCACGATTATATGCAAGGTATATTTAAGTTGTATTCTGTAACTGACCTTTGTCCATAATTGAGAGCAGAAGTCAAGCCTACATAAGTATACTACAACTCATGCTGTTTGAAATCTGCTTCCTTGCCAAGTTTTCTTTTACCCCAATGGCACCTTCAGTTGTTGATGACATATTGATGTACTTTACAGATCATCAAATAGCCACTTTTGCATAAAGATTCTCTTTTGTTTTGCATCAATTTATATTGGGCTAGTGAATGCAAGTGCCATGCCTTCAGAGTCAACAGATGTCTCACTCACAGAAGAAAAAAACTGCAATTATTAACCTAATTAACCTAATTAGTATTGATGGATGTCACTCATCATCAAACGTGTCCACGATCTTCATGATGAAAGGAAATATTCCAAATCGTATAAAAAGAAGACAAAAAATAGTCTCCAGACCAGACTGGCAACAATCTCCCCTCATCAGCACAATCGTATGGATCGTGCTCATGAATCAAACTTTTATATCTGTATTTCTACTGATATAAATTGATCAGTCATGCCTGCTCATCTATTGGTTACATTTGTAACACGAAGTCCATCTACACTGATAAAGAGATAGTAATCAGTTTGACATTTCATGAGGAAAAATAGATCATGAGAAAGGTTTCCGATCCTCAGTCCAGCTTGGGGTGGGGGTAAGGAATGTAAAGAAATGTGGATATTTATGATGGCTTCCAATATGTTCACACATTTTCCTAACTATATATATATATATATATATATATATATATATATATATATATATATATATATATATATATAAAAATTTACCATATATATTTGCTTATAAGTTTAGTCCAACTGCAAACACAGATCTGCTGGTGCATTATTTTCTGGCAGATTTGAGTCTAAACTGTCTGCTAGAAATAATCCGTAGAATAAACAACCCTAATCTGCAAGCACATTATGGTTGGCATATCAGGGTCTATGCAGTTGGATTTAAACTTACAATTGAGATATGTAGATATGTTTATCTTAGTGTACAAACCTCTGATATAGGAAATTCATCCAGCTCCACTTCATCCTCACCTCCTCCAGCATCAATGGCCTTGAGGGACTGCGTCATTGCTGCCAGCCTCTGTAATACAAACATATTGGCCAATTCATAACTTAAACAGACAAGTCAGAATGTTCTCTGGTTCGTGAATCTATTCAACTGGCCTGGAGCTTAAACACATATTTGTGCTAAATTCAGTGTTTCAGCTAGGTTTGAGAAAAATCGGGCCAATAGGGCCTCTTAGACGAAAGGTGGCCAATGGTGTGCTTATAATGGGCTAACCTCACGATACAGTGAGACCTGTTATTTGCACGAAAAACAATACATTTTATTTTTCCTCTGAATCATATTCCATTCAGCTATATTTACATTTCTAGTCTTTTGGAACATGTTCATGAACTATTTCTTCTATGGCTCCACCATTTTGTAACAAATTTTTGTTGGAAGTTTCATTTTAGGAATCTCAGATCCTGTTCAGTGGAGTCATGAATTCTGTGGTCATTGTAATAGCTGTCACAACAAAAGTCTGACACTGGAGAGAAGAATTCTGTTACCTGCCATTTCATACGTGCCTCTTAAGAAAACTTTGTTGCTCATACAAATACAAACTGCACTATGTCAACGTCGCATAATGTTGCTGGTAACATGTAACTTCAAACTGTTTACCTCAATAAATTATTTGAAAAAAATGCTCAATATTTTTTTAATTGAGCTATTACCATTCTATGCCAAGACTGGTTCCCTGTCTCTAGAAAAATATACTGGAATACCTAACAAATGAACAGTACCAATCTAATTCTAAGGTGGAAATATTATGGGATACATCGAGTAACATGTTCATTTCTGGATGATCCATACAGGTTCAGGTATATGGGGAAATTAGCCACACGGAGCATAGGTGCAATGGGAAAAGTTTGCTTGATGGAATATATTTATTTTCATTAAACAATCATTTAGAAGCTTAGGATAATTTTTCCGCAACCAAATCAAATTTTTAAAAAATGCACCTGTCCATTTTATGTGCCAGTTTTGGTGCACTTAAATTTGTCCTATTTTCGAGGAGCATACATATATTTTATGCAAATCATGCAAGGCCATATCCTGGATAAAACTATAAATTGTTAATATCAGTCATTTCTGAATTATATGAAATAAAACTATAAACTAAAGTAGAGGAGGGAATTTGATATTATGATACCCAATTATCTCTACTAAAAGAAAAACACAAATCTGCATTGCATTCGACAGTGAAGGTACTACAGGAATAAATGTTAACTTCTAACTGGTTAATATCAGTAATGTCTTTCCATTCCGGATAAGTGGTGATAACAAGATGGGCCTAGTGGTAGCTATATTGGGTGTTCAAAGGCATGAATGTGTGGTAATTCTCCAGGAAGATTAGAAATGGCTAAAATAACAGTATTGTGCCCTAGACAACAGGCCATCCCATAAAGCCAAAAATCAAATATAAACCTCTTCCATAGCTTCCCTTTCAGCAAATCTGTCGGGTTTCTTAGTCTTTTTACTATGTGGCACATGTTCTTCCTCTGTATCAAGTTCCAGCTACAAGAAAATAAACACATTCTAAACTTTACATTTCAAAACAATTAAAATAGCAATAATGATGCAACTTTGTACAACAAAATAAGATTTTAACTTTCAATGCAGTTTTACATAAGCTGGGAATACCTGATGGCAACAAAATCTTCATTACATTTACAGCCACAACAAAGTAATCAGTAACAATGCTTTTTTGTGTGCAAAAAATAAATAAAATAGAAACCATAAAAATAAACTAAATTCACAAGTGAAATCATTGGCATCGCCAACTCAAGATTTTCAAACACACCAAGAGACAAAAAAAAATGTTCCTATATGGTTAACATGAAATAATTATCATCATCAAAATTGGTAAAAAGATAGTTCAAAATATTTCCTGGGGTTTTGACAATCATCAACAAAAGGTGAGAAAATAAACACCTCCCCATCAGTGAATGTTACCAAGTCTCTAATTGTTATTAATCAGACTTTGTCTGTGAAAACAAAGCACTGATATATAAATTAATGCATGTGTGAAATAATAGCTTGAACCCTGATGTGTATACATTTTACCTAAGTCATCCATTGATAATGAGAATCAAAACACAAAACTGAAATATATGTACAAAACCCTTCATCCATATATTTTTATGAAGACAAAGGAGAGACTCACCTTTGGGGGATACTGTAAATTGAAATATGTATAAAGACAAAGGAGAGACTCACCTTTGGGGGATAGTGTAAATTGAAATATGTATGAAGACAAAGGAGTGACTCACCTTTGGGGGATAGTGTAAATTGAAATATGTATGAAGACAAAGGAGTGACTCACCTTTGGGGGATAGTGTAAATGAAGACAAAGGAGTGACTTACCTTTGGGGGATAGTGTAAATTGATGGTGTGGAACAGCTTGTAGTTAACAAAGCCAAGAAGCGTTGTGTAGAATTCCACAAATGTCTGCATAATCTTGTAGTCCACATCTGTTGGATGCTAAGATAAAAACGTGTAATTAGTATCACTGTTTGATGTAGAAAAAATATGAAGCAATTCCACTTGTGACGTAACACCAAGTCATAAACATACAACCAGTTCTTACACTAATCTCTTAATGCTGAGCACCGAACGATCCAGCTGTTAGTACCATTTTTGTAAGTCTTTAGCATGGCTTGGCCGGGGTCCGAACCCATGAACTACTTTTTTTGTGGTGGACGCTCTAACGACTAGGCCATGGAAGCAGTCTTTGCTTTGTAAAAAATCTTATAAATTTTGGAGCAAATTTATATTTTGAGAATAAAGTGGTTCCCTCTTCTAAGGCTAGCTATTTTACAAGGTCATCTAAGGCTAGCTATTTTACAAGGTCATCTAAGGCTAGCTATTTTACAAGGTCATCTAAGGCTAGCTATTTTACAAGGTCATCTAAGGCTAGCTATTTTACAAGGTCATCTAAGGCTAGCTATTTTACAAGGTCATCTTGCCCAATGCCCTAATAGCATATCTTACTCGTTTTCATGAGCTGCCATTCTTTTCATGGGCCATTCAGACAGGTTGGCCTTAAATGAGTTTGATGTATATATGTAAGCATTTTTTAAATATTTGTAAATACTTCCCCCATTCCCCCCAAAGAATTTACTTTAAAGTCAGCCATGCCAGACAGAATTATTTTTCATTTGGAAATATTAAACAACTGGTTTAATGACATCTTGGCACTCAAGAGAACAAATTCCTTGTTTAATATAAATTTAAAGACATCTTGGCACTCAAGAGAACAAATTCCTTGTATAATATTAATTTAAAGACAAATCCCCAAGTTTAAAAATGTATTCCATTAATATGATTCAAGTATAAAGTCTAAAAATGAATTCCATTAATATGATTCAAGTATAAAGTCTAAAAATGTATTCCATTAATATGATTCAAGTATAAAGTCTAAAAATGTATTCCATTAATATGATTCAAGTACAAAGTCTAAAAATGTATTCCATTAATATGATTCAAGTACAAAGTCTAAAAATGTATTCCATTAATATGATTCAAGTATAAAGTCTAAAAATGTATTCCATTAATATGATTCAAGTACAAAGTCTAAAAATGTATTCCATTAATATGATTCAAGTATAAAGTCTAAAAATGTATTCCATTAATATGATTCAAGTATAAAGTCTAAAAATGTATTCCATTAATATGATTCAAGTATAAAGTCTAAAAATGTATTCCATTAATATGATTCAAGTATAAAGTCTACAAGGAAGTGGGCACAGCCTTGATAGAAAGGCTCCACCAACTGTTTTTACTGATGTGGCTGCAAGAGTCAGTTCTCCAGGAAATCAAAGCTGCTTCCATAATCAACCTGTTAAAGTGCAAAGGGAACTGCCAGGCCTGTGACAACCACCGGGGTAATCCTTACTCTCAATTGCTGGAAAGATGCTCTCCAGAATCCTATTTAACCACCTCACTGCACACCTCGACCAAGGACTACTGCCAGAAAGCCAGTGTGGATTCCGAAAAGAACACATGACCATCAACAGGGTGTTTGATGCGAAGCAGCTACAAGAGAAATGTCAAGAGCAAAGCACCGACCTTTTCTCCATCTTCGTCGACTTGACAAAGACCTTTGATACTGTCAGCAGAGAAGGCTTGTGTAAGGTAATGGTCATGTATGGATGCCCAACAAAATTTATATCCGTGGTGCAGCATTTCCACAATGGCATACAGGCATGAGTTCAGGGCAAGGGAGAAATATCTGAGCCATTCCCAGTAACCAATGGCATCAAGCAAGGTTGTGTTCTGGCTCCAATACTGTTCAGTCAATTGTTCTCCGCCACGCTGAGACTAATGCTTTCAGAGACGGAGAGGTTGGAGTCTGCATCATGTACTGTACAGATGAAAAACTATTCAATCCCAAGAGGCTTCAAGCAAAAACCAGGGTCATGACAGACATCAGCAGGGATTTCTTATTTGCTGATAACTGCACACTCAATGCTGGCTCAGAAACCGACCTGCAATGCACTGTTGACAAGTTCTCAAGTTCCTGCACAAGTTTTGGTCTCACCATCAGTACCAAGAAGACCTGCATCAGCCAGCCACTGGAAAGTACTATGTTAAACCCAACATCACCGTAAATGGACATAAACTCAATGAACCACTTCACTGACCTTGGCAGCATACTGTCACAGAGCATCACTACTGAGATGAGGTGAACCTTCACAGTGCCAGAGCCAGCACAACTTTACGCAGATTGTATGCCTACATCTGAAATAGAAGAGACATCAGCATCCAGACTAAACTAAAGGTCTACAAGGCAGTTGTGCTCCACATATTACTTTTCACATGTGCAACGTGAATGATGTACCAAAGCCATGCCAGGAAGCTGAACCACTTTCACACCACAAGTCTCAGGAAAATCCTCAACATCAAGTGGCAGGACAAGGACCCAGACACTGAGGTACTTGCTAAAGATGGTCTCCCCAGCATCCACACCATCCTGATGCAGTGCCAACTACACTGGGCAGAACATGTTGTATGCATGCCAAACCACCGGCTGCCTGCTAGACTCTTCTATGGAAAGCAACAGCAAGGACAGCGATCCCACGGAGGTCAGAAAAAATGCTTCAAAAACAAACTGAAAGCTGCATTGAAAGCATTCAATATAAACACTGATTCCTGGGAGCAAACAGCAAGCAATCGAGTCACTTAACATTCCTCCATGCACAAAGGCTCCAAGCTGTGTGAATCTAGCAGGACAGCAACTGCCGAGCTGAAGAGGCAAGCCAGAAAAGCATATGCCATAAACCCTTCTGGAGATGTCCCACTCATCCCCTGTCCCTTATGCAAACGAACATTCCGTGCAGGGGTTAGCCTCATCAGCCACATGCGCACGCACAGAATAGAACCTGCCTCTCCAAACCTCAGATGAGTAGAGAGCTTCTTGTCGAATTGACAGGCAAACAACAAAAAACATTTGTGTAATAAAATCCACAATAAAATATTGCATCGGTCACATCCTGATATGAAAAATACTCACTATGAATGTCAGCATTAGCACATGGTTGCAGAATGGTTATTTACATGAAGTACATGTACTTAAATTGACCTAGATTTTGGTCAGTCTGTTCCCATCTTATTGAGGCTACCAAAGGGATGAGGCTGTTGACTGGGAAATGAAAACCTGTCAACAAGTTGGTTTAAACAGTACATGTATTTAGTTACAGAAGTCATCATGAATATAAATAAAGTTAAAAAGACAACTTTCACTGCACAATAAAGTTGTTTTAACTAATAATTACTTTGGAAAATGCCTGAATCTATCAGATTTCGTTGCCTTTATAAAAGTTGCCGCAAAAAGCCAATTCTAAAGGACCAAACAAAAGCCTTTGTTGTTTATCCGACCACGACATTCAAGCATGGCAGCAAGATCAACTAATTGTTTAACAAAGTATGGGTCGGAACTGGCAGATGGTCGACATACATGTATAGGTGGAAAATAAAATATTTTAAAAAATTAAAGCCTGGCGACAGCATCAACAATTAGCTGAACAAAGTACGAGTCAGAACTGGCAGCTTGTCGACATAATTTTTTTAGAAAACAAAAGATTTTTTCAAGCTGGCACCAAGGGCTTTTGTCGACATATTCATTTTTTCTTCTTGATGTCAACATAAGCACGACAATTTTAATAGTAGACCAAGGGACTGGGACTTTGCGTTTTTGTCGAAATAGGCGGCTTGTCGATATAAGTGGGTAGGACTGTACTAAGAAGCAGCAGTCAAACAAATTCAGTGGCATCTTCATCTGCCTTAATGTACATTATGTTTCCCCAATTCAGTTTCTTGTTCTCTCTCTCCTCCTTCTCTCTTGTTAAGTATATTTATTGTCTATTGTTTGCTTGAACTTTGTCCATAATTGAAGGTAGTTTTGGTGCTGTCTGCTTTTTGTCATGATTGAAAGAAGTTGTTTGTTGATAAGAGTAAAATAATCAATATTCTTGAATTACTGTGAATTCAATCAATGACATTCTGGATTATATTATTAGGATGCATCAAGACTGTTGACACATCAGCTCATTAAAGACTACTAGTACATCTGCATACTCAATTTTGGAATTCATTCAGAACACATTTTTTGGACTTGTTGTTATATAACTCTTAGGATTATCTGGGATTTAATTCATGATACTCTGAAATCTGTTGAAACCAAATGCTATGATGATTATATCCTCACCCTAACAATGTCCACTGTATCAATACACATAACTTCCAAATGAAAATAAAAATGGTATCATTTTTATATCAAAAGTCATTAATTTGATAAAATATGTTTTATGAAAAAGATAGATTTTTAAAAGTGTCAGCATACTACCGTATTTTCGCGCATATATCCCGCACACGCAGATAATCCGCACCCTCATATAGCCCGCGGGTTTTGGGGTTTTGTGTAAAAAATCGTTGGCATAACCCGCACCTTTGTATAACCCGCAACCATAGATATATTTATACAGCTACAATCGGAAATGAAATCAATTACAGGATCACGGGGCTTCGCTGATGTAGCAAACTGCGATTCTGTTTTCCGTTTTGGTGACAAAATATACCATCTGGTGATATTTGTGGCGACACCAATTTTGGCTGATAAAAACCGTATATACAGTCTTGCGTTTGGAGTAGAGAAAATCAAAGGCACCATGACAGGAAACAATGTACTGGAATATATTGTTAAAATAACAAGTCCTTGTCTCATACTGGCAAACCACACTAACAGTGCACTGTTATATCATAATCCGCTAATGATGATATCTGGCCTTATTACTTTATGCAACTGACTAGTCAAAATCCAAATCCGCAGAAGGCGAAAACGTAAAATGAGTACAGTCAAGCAGATGACACTAATTTAAAAACAAATACCAGATGGAAGAAGAAAAAATACGTTTGCTGACACTTCAAAGAGAACTGATTACCTTTGAAGCACTGATATATACTAAACAAATAAAACAAATCTGTTTCAATGTTCTACAATTATCTGAAGTTGCCGCAGCAATAACAAACAGGTATTTGTTTCACCCTTCAACTGGAGCCTTTAGCGGCGCCATCATCAAAGTAAGCCGACGACCTTTGCTCAATAAAAGTCAGGAAAAACACGGTACACAGTGCTTGTGTGCGTAGGAGCTGTGCTTCAACTACAGGCTACATAAACACGGACATTTTTAAATAATCTTGTATTCTTGTGAAGTGTAGATTCGAGTTTAAATAATTTCTTTCTGTTTAATTTAAAAAATACCGAAACGAAAGTCTTACACAGCCGACTTCAAGCTAACTGCCACTGCGTATGATGAAGTGCATGGCAATAGAGCCACAGGCACAAAATTTGATATTGATGAGAGTGTAATCCGAGGTTGGAGAAAAGAAAAAGGAACGTTGGAGAAGATGAATCCACGAAAACGTGCTCGTCGCGGACCTAAAGCAAAGTGGCCTCACCTTGAAGCTGACCTGAAGCAGTGGATCGTGGCCCAGCGGTAAAATTAGGTACCGTAGTTATTTCGATTGAAAACAGAAAATATTGATTATGAAAACGTGACGGATACGAAATTTTAAGTTTTTATCCCGAAATGTTGATTTGGTCCCGATACCGTAAGTTGTAAAGTCACCGTAGTAGCCATAATATCCAACCCTAGCAAAACAAAACTAGAACAATATATGTAATGTAGTTACGTTTTTCAAACAATATGTTGAAATATCATTATGTGTAAAAAAAATTGTGATATAGCCCGCACCCTTATATAACCCGCACCCCCCCTGCGGGGTTTGTAAAATCTGGTATAACCCGCGGGATATATGCGCGAAAATACGGTAAATTATTGCAGAAGTTTGGTACTACTTTTGATTGTTATAATAATACATCAGTTAACCACACTAACATGGAAAAATCCATTTAAGTTTATAGTAAAATATATAATAAAAAGAAAATGCCGAATGTTTAATTCACATGAACAATTTGTATTTCCTCTGAAAACTTCGCCACTCTTGACAATACCATGTTTCCACTTAAATTTGTGAAACATTTTTTATATAATAAAGAAATGGAAATATTATCTATACAACACATTTCACTTACACTGTAACCAACTCTGTGAGGAACAATCCATGTTGTTTTCTCTCCTTGAACTTCTGCTTGCAAATATATACCTTTGATCGAAATAAATACCTGGAAAATAAGAGTATTTTTCATATTACTTGGAAATATACATCTTAGAGCTTTCTTACTTTCTAGATAGGTTAGAGTTTCCTCACAAGACTTAAGTTTATAGTCTATTCTCAGATCATAAATTTCGATTTTGAATGCTAAGGCAATTACGAGATGAATCTATTTTTTAATTTTATCTTTGACAGTGTCATATAATTTTACCAGAAATTTTTGTTTTTTGGTGGGTTAAGTGTCTGCTCTATACTTCAACAGCCACGAATAAAACACCTTGGCAGAATGAACAGACACATTTAACAACAGCAAATCTTATTGGTGGCTACCTGAAGTTAACCTGTCAGAGTGAAAATAAGTAGCCTGTGACGATGCAGTCGACTGGTTGATTGTATTTCAGTCATTTTCACTATCAGCTCAATAGATGTAGGATTTGTAATTTTAGCGGATGTGGGATGTATAATTTTTGCAAAATCCTTTGTCCTCCTTTAGCTCTCATACCTAGAATGACAAATGTTTAGAAGATCCAACTTCTCCACGTTGACCATCTGACCTAAACTGCAAATAAGGTCAGGAAGATTGTTAACATCGTGAATCCAAAATGTTTTTGTAATATATTGTCCAGGTACATTGCCATTGCTGTGTGGAATGTCCTGAATGTCTCTCCTTTTATCAAGTCAAGGGTACAGAGTTTATCAGTTTGTGAGCAACCCTAGGAATCCTAATTCTCAGGTAAGCTCACTTCTTGTCTTCTTGGTCAGGCAAAATATCACAATAGACACCAGATTGAATTTGAGAGGAAGGGTTAGGGTTAGATACCAGATTGAATTTGAGAGGAAGCCAACATTTCTGACCAGTCTTGATGTGGCATTAAACTTGCCCACTTTATAACAAACACACTGAGGTCAGTAATATCACTGTCTGGGCTACTTAAATCCAAATTGTAAACATAAGCTTATGTAATTTGTGGTGAGAAAATTTCAGGGCTACTTAAATCCAAATGGTAAACATAAGTATGTCATTTGTGGTGAGATAATTGCAGGGCTACTTAAATCCAAATGGCAAACATAAGTATGTAATTTGTGGTGAGATAATTGCAGGACAAATGACTTTGTATCAAAATGATGACTGTAGTTTCTTATGTGCACCATCATTTCATGATGCCCGCCACTTACTAATAAGGATTATTTAAAAAAAAACACTATCTGCATTAAAATGATGTCTCATTCCTGAAAAGCATTTATGTAATGCAGATATAATTATGAAATCAAGGGCTAGGTCTAAAACTGCAATTTCTTTATTAAGAATACAAACCTTGAATCTTATTATATAAAAGACCATGTTTTTAGAACAGTTTTAAATTGCTGTCATCACTCGCAACATATTTCATATGTTGGACCCATGTAAGTATATAGTTTGCAATTAGTTCCCATGTAAGTATCTAGTTTGCAATTGGTACCCATGTAAAACAAACGTCAGCTTCCTCTGAGACATTCAATAGACTGACTAGTAGGCAAATAATAATGAATACCCTAAGATTAGGAGGCAAATAATAATGAATGCCCTAAGATTAGGAGGCAAATAATAATGAATGCCCTAAGATTAGGAGGCAGATAATAATGAATACCCTAAGATTAGGAGGCAAATAATAATGAATACCCTAAGATTAGGAGGCAAATAATAATGAATACCCTAAGATTAGGAGAAGATGCCATCACACTATCTCATCATCAAGCATGAGGATACATAAATATTTTTGAAATAGGTCTCATTACAAATTAAAGTACAGTTTAGGCAATTCACATAATTCTGAAGCGTTCAAAAGAAAAATATTGAGGACATGGTTGCTGCATTTTCTATTAATGTTGGTATCTTCTTATTTTGACCATATATGCAGGAACACTTTCATACATCATATCAAACAAGGACAGGTCATTTACATAACCAACACTGTCCTGTGAATTTCTCCAAACTTTGGAGACATTACCCTTACCCTAATTCTTAACCAAAAACTACCAATGATTTATATATGTACTATTTATATATGTACTATTTATATATCTACTAGGCTAAACTATGGTATATATGTAGTCGAGTTGATTAATAACTTTAGACAAGAGTCATAACTTTGAAACCATGTTATACAAGCAGCATTGTCCCCTGGATTTCTCCCTGCCATTGTGAACCTGACCATAATTTATAGAATCGGTTCCTGTGGTGTGTTGGAAGAGGATGCCATTACTCTCCCTTCAGTAGCCATATTTAATGGCATGATTTGAAAAAACTTAAAACACCTTCAAGCCAGGAAGCTTTCAGTAACATTTCGGCAATAACATTGTAAAGTTTGAAAAATAAATTGTCTGAAAATTTTTTTACTTTTACTAATGTTGGCCACATTCTATGGCAAATTAGTTTATTTATATAAATCTGTTTTTAGCAATGACAGCCATAATGGATGCCAGATCAAGAACGTATATAAAATTGAAAGCTTTATATGCCAAGATGTCAAATTTTGTTGAGCAGTCTATGAGAAGCCATTCCAATGATTTTCTACTTCTGTTGTTTAATTATTTTTTTTTAGCCAGATGGGAATAACAAACTGAAAGTCCTTCAAGCCAGGTTACATACTTGTCAAATCTGGTTTAAAAAACATCAGTTAAACAATTTTAGAGAAGTTGTTTAAAGTTTTAATAAAAAGAAATGGCAGTTATATTTGATAATTGACTCACATCATCTGAACACATCAGAAAGTCATTTATGCAGGATATCATCTGCCAAATTTGGTTTCATTAAAATGAGCAGATATATCAATTCATTTGTAACATTGTCTATTTTTTAGCAACAATTGTCGTATTTAAATGATGGTGCATCAACATCATGTGAACAAAGTTGAAAGAAATTCATGGCAGAATGCTTTCTATCAAATCATATTCTGTTGAGTAAGTTTTGAACTGTATAGAGCATCCGTAAACTGATGTTGAATGATGGACAAATGTCAACCATAAGCATCTGTAAACTGATGTTGAATGATGGACAAATGTCAAGCATAAGATCACTGGGTTTTAATGCCAGGTGAAATTAAAACGAACAAACCTTTCTGAGCGATCTGGAAGCAATTATGTAGTGAAGAAATTCAACTGAAATAAATAAGAACATTCTGCATTAGGACATATGCATTCAAACCAATGTTTATTCTATTAACAATCAATACAAAATGTCATTTAAATTTCAATAAAATCATTCATTAAATTATTACTTCTTGATGATGATTCAATTAATGTCTAATTACAAAACCTAATTTTACAGTTTATGAGGGACCAGTCAGTGATCTGAAAAGAAAACGACTGACTATAACTGTCTTTTACAATATACAAAAACTATAGTTCAATGAATGAATACTTGGCCCACCTCTCCAATTACTAGTCTCCATTAACCACAAATAAATACAGACTAAAGTAATCTTGGCTCCATTTCCAAATAAAAATTTTTTGTCAATCTTTTATCTTAACATTTGAACTTTGTACCGATTTAAAAATTTGAGATTTAAACTTTTAATAGGCACCATACAGATGACACTGCGAAACCACCTAACCACTACCCACTCACCTACCAACCACATAAATACCAACCTACCAATCCACCTACCTACACACCATATCATGCATCCACCTACCCACTGACTTACATAACCACATACATTTTTTTTAAGAGTGTGTGTTCATGCTTTTTATTTTTAACATAGCTCTGGCAGTTTATTGATGCCTAGCACTGAGACATCATGTCCCATCCAATTACATTATCCTGACACCAGGCCAACCAGTCCTAACACTAACCTTGCTGAACATCAAGTGAGACAGCTGCTTGTACAATTTTTATAAGTCTTTGGTTTGAACCCACGAACTCGCATCTAAAGTGGGTGCTCTAACCACGTAGCCACCAAAGTGGTGTTCATTTTTTAAAGAAAAAGAATTTCCCAGGTTTTCCTCAATGGCTATCCTGGTTAACTTAAATAAATCTGGAATATCTTTGGTATTGTTAAAATAACTTGAAAATCCTTTAAGATTTGGTATTCGATTCATGAATGTAATTTGGTATTCGATTCATGGATGTAATTTGGTATATGATTCATGGATGTAATTTGGTACACGATTCATGGATGTAATTTGGTATATGATTCATGGATGTAATTTGGTACATGATTCATGGATGTAATTTGGTATATAATTCATGGATGTAATTTGGTATATGATTCATGGATATAATTTGGTATGATTCATGGATGTAATTTGGTACATGATTCATGGATGTAATTTGGAACATGATTCATGGATATAATTTGGTATATGATTCATGGATGTAATTTGGTATGATTCATGGATGTAATTTGAGTGTTTGGGCATACAGTTTGGCCTTAGCAAATTTCATTATAAACTACTAACACTGCATGGTCAATGAGTTTCAAAGGTAAAGTACAAAAATAACTAGCTAATAAGTTTCCTTTGTTTTTATAAGTCAATAATTGCATTTTAAAAAGTTAGTAGTCTACTCTGGCAAAATTCATTTTCCCTATTTAAAATATCTACTAAAGTTAATGTTGTTCATTTCTCTGAACATGGCAGTAGGCATTTTGATAAGCTGTCTGTTTTAGGCTGTGTGTTGTTTTCCAAATTTCATGTATACAGAAATGTCAGTGACAGAAAATGAAAGTAGCATGGAGGATTGTCAATATTCTTTACTGAAACAAAACTTTACCTTTACATGTCCCACCTCAAGGTTAGAAAATTACTGATTTAAACTTTACCTTTACATGTCCCACCTCAAGGCTAGAAAATTACTGATTTAAACTTTACCTTTACATGTCCCACCTCAAGGTTAGAAAATTATTGATTTAAACTTTACCTTTACATGTCCCACCTCAAGGTTAGAAAATTACTGATTTAAACTTTACCTTTACATGTCCCACCTCAAGGTTAGAAAATTACTGATTTAAACTTTACCTTTACATGTCCCACCTCAAGGCTAGAAAATTACTGATTTAAACTTTACCTTTACATGTCCCACCTCAAGGTTAGAAAATTACTGATTTAAACTTTACCTTTACATGTCCCACCTCAAGGTTAGAAAATTACTGATTTAAACTTTACCTTTACATGTCCCACCTCAAGGTTAGAAAATTACTGATTTAAACTTTACCTTTACATGTCCCACCTCAAGGTTAGAAAATTACTGATTTAAACTTTACTTTTACACGTCCCACCTCAAGGTTAGAAAATTACTGATTTAAACTTTACCTTTACATGTCCCACCTCAAGGCTAGAAAATTACCGATTTAAACTTTACCTTTACATGTCCCACCTCAAGGCTAGAAAATTACTGATTTAAACTTTACCTTTACATGTCCCACCTCAAGGCTAGAAAATTACTGATTTAAACTTTACCTTTACATGTCCCACCTCAAGGTTAGAAAATTACTGATTTAAACTTTACCTTTACATGTCCCACCTCAAGGTTAGAAAATTACTGATTTATGTCTAACTGATTCTCCATTTTTATAAAGCACCTCATGAGGCACACACACCTACAAAGCATTTTAAAATTGCCTGAAATAATTGTTGAACCTACCTGTCAATCTTCTACACAGATGAATAAATTCTATGTGAGTCACATTGGTTTTGGGAAAAGTGGCAAATAGAAAACACATAGACAAACAATCATCTAGATCCCTTAAAGCATCTGTGAATGTTGGGTATCTGAAAAAAGAAAAAGCAAGAAGATATCCAGTAATAGTAAAATCATCAGAGAGAAGGCCGTATGTACAAAACCAAGAATATTGATGACCCAGACTGCTTACATGATGCTAATATATAAATGATCTGACCACAGATTAGAACTCCAAAATATATTGTTATTTATGACTCTTTTTAACAGCTAATTTATGAATGATAAGACCATAGATTAGAAGTTTTAAATAGTTATTTATGACTCTTTTTAATATCTAATTTATAAATGAACAGACCATAGATCAGAAGTCTAAATATATTGTTATTTATAACTCTTTTTAATATCTAATTTATAAATGATCAGACTAAAGATTAGAACTCCAAATAAATTGTTATTTATGACTCTTTTTAATATCATAAACACACTGCTTAAAAGTTTTCAAATGTTTTACTGACACTGTTTATGTTACAACTGTCTAAATTTTCTTTTCTTTATAAAGTACATAATTTATATAAACAACTGAAGCATTTGAGAAGTGATTGTAATTCCTATTTAAAAAACATTTGCATTTGTCTCAAGTACTACTATCTGTGACCATATATAAGGAAGATAACTATCATCAGGCCTAATAATTTACCTAAATTTGAGTTCCCTCCCATGACACATAGATGCATGAATACGTATGCATATGACATAAAGGCCATTGGACATATACTTTGGCTACTAACTTAACAAATCCATTTTAAAAAATTGTAATCATTAGTAATTATTCAAACTATACGAGGTAAAACAGAATGAATAATATGCTAAAGACATGCTGAAATTCTTCCAAGCCATAAATGACCTACATGATGGTACAGTATTCTTTACAGGACCAGTAATACATGAATTCATTAGGATATGGGCCAGTAATACATGAATTCATTAGGAAACAAAATAGTTGTTCTGATAATTATCAATTTTACATTAAATTAAGATCCAACTACAAACCTGTACAGACTGTTCTAAACCTGTACAGACTGTTCTACACCTGTACAGACTCTTCTACACAATAAAGTCTAATGTAATTTTGCTTTTTTTGACAATAATACCAAGCCAATGAAGACAATGTGTGCAAGTGTACTTTGATTCATTCATAAAATAACTGGACATCACTCAATTTAAGGGCTAGCTGAGTAGACAATTTCTAAGTTTGATGTAATGGAGGAAATATATTGCATAGGATTATGGCTGGGCATAGAACATGTTGATACATTTTATGGATATCCATATGCAGTCAATTCATATTTTTCTTGTTGTCTTTTTTCTATACTTTTGCAAACTTGGTCTCAGTAAGAACATTTCATCTGGGTTAGTACAACTAATATCTGAAACATTAACATTCTCTATTTTTTAAACTATACAAGTCATAGAAATGACATTAGTCTATACTCAAACAATTTTGGCAACTTACATGTAATGTTGAAACTTTTCCGCTATGCTGCATAATATTATAAATTTTATTGTTCCAAGGTTATGGTTTTAGATATAGTCGATTAATTGGATGAGTTATAATTAACATGTAACAGTTTCCTATACATTTTGATTTTGGTCAAGTTTAGAACTTCATAAATGTAGGTCAGTTCATGTCTATTACTGTATGTAAGCATTGATAATGCATATGATAATTTTCTATTGGTCAGGGACAAATATTTTTTTTTCTCAATACAGCTTAATGGCTTGTCTACATTTCCTATAGTTTAGGGACAAGTACGTTTATATGTTTTCAATACAGCTTAATGGCCTGTCTACATTTCCTATATGTCAGGGACAAGCATGCTATTTATTTTATATATACAGCTTAATGGCTTGTCTACATTTCCTATAGGTCAGAGACAAATATGTTTTTTCTCTCTTCAATACAGCTTAATGGCCTGTCTACATTTCCTATAGTTCAGGAACAAGTACGTTTATGTTTTTGATACAGCTTAATGGCGTGTCTACATTTTCTATAGGTCAGAGACAAATTGTTACCAAATGCCCGTTATGGCATAGAGGATACACCATACTCCTCTAAGCTATATTTTAAGCATTAATTTTGTTATATAATGTGTTTGTCGTCGTTCTGTATTTCATGAATTTTTATTTTTAAGCTCGTTACGCAATACCCGATATGGCGTAGAGGGTACACCATACTCCTCTAAGTGAGGGTTCCTATACAGCGAGTTGCACGTGCCGCGCGTATAATGAAGGTTTCACGCGAATTACTTTTTTACAAGTACGCCAGACTGCTATATAGGTACAGTGCAGGGTCTTTTTAAGACACAGTGGACATTACAGCAGACCTCTAAACGTTACATTTGTCGGATATTAGAGCCAAAAAGTTGGGTGAGTTAAATACATTCTTTTTGGTTTAATGTTTCAGTTGAATGTTCAGTTTCGGAATAGCACGTTTATTTTTATGTATTGTGTAAATTCATTTTTATTATTTGGAAAATTGTCGATTTTTATATTCAGCTCGCCGGTCGTGTGAATAGATGAATATTCAAGACCAATGTTAACCGGTGGAATGGAGATGGACAATGAACTACTGTCGCACCGGAGGGAAGTGAAATGTTAACACTCGTAGTTTGGTTATTGACTACTTTATGTAAAACACGAATAGCGTGTTTGTAGTCAAGAGAACCCTACATTTGCTTTATTGACTATTTGTGTAAAACACGTATAGCGTGTTAAGTCAATTGGATAGTATTGTTTGGTTTTTATTGATTATATTTTGTGTGTGTGACACGAATAGTATGGTCATAGTCAATTAAACCTTATGATTTGAATTACTGACTATGTTGTGTGGGGTACGAATATCGTATCAATAGTCAATATCATGCTACGTTTTGTAGATATATAATACAGTAGTGTATGACTAGATATATAATACAGTAGTGTATGACTAGATATATAATGCAGTAGTGTATGACTATAGATATAATACAGTAATGTATGACTATAGAGATATAGTACAGTAGCGTACGACTACAGATAGATATAATACAGCAGTGTATGACTACATATATAGTACAGTAGTGTATGTATACCGTCATATAGTAGGGTAGTAGATTCATTTGTGTGTGTATTGTGTGCTCATCATATATATATATACCTATCATGATGGTTTTTTTTTACAATATAAGTTTTATTTAAACAAACGTGTTTGTTATTTCTTTAAAACCCTACCTAATCTCGAAGGGTCGGCTCGACTACGTTACAATTTTGGTGGCAGCGGTGGGATTGTACTTTCCATCCGAGCAAAAACTTTTGGATTGTTAGTTTGAGCTTTCATATCCAACAAGTGTCGGGGAAAGCCTTTGAGACAGGAGTGTTTTGAGAAATACTATTTTACATTTCATTATAAACGAAACTGAATTTCATCTTCCCTTAGATAAACAAGTTAATTTAGTGACGCTCATTTGAAGCGAACGTTTATCTAAAATCATGTCGTCCACTAGGGAATTGTTAGAGCTTGGTAAGCAATTGGGGTATGAGGGGGAAGCTTTACAGCAGTTTATCAAGGACGAACAAAATAGAGAACAAGATCGACGCGCCGAAGAAAGGGAGGCAGAACGCGAAAAACTAGAATTAAACGCACGCCTCGGAAAAAAAAGACAGGAGGCAGAACGCGAAAAACTAGAACTAAACGCACGCATTGAAAAGGAGAAGTTTTAACGTGAACAGGAAGCAGAGCGCGAGAAATTAGAAGTTAGTGCGCGGATCGAAAGGGAAAAGCTAGAGTTAAAAAGGTCTAGACTAGAAAACGATAGGGTATTTCAATCGAGTAAATTCAAAAAACCACAACTTCCAGCATTTGAAGAATATAAAGATGACTTAGATAGTTACCTGTTGAGATTTGAAAGATATGCTACTGCGCAAAATCTCCGAAAAGAAGATTGGGCATTACACCTTAGCACTTTATTGAAAGGTAGGGCTTTGGAAGTATACTCAAGGATACCAAGTGCAGAGGCATCTAATTACGATATGTTAAAAGATGCATTACTGAAAACGTTTGAACTTACTGAAAAGGGTTTCAGGGAAAAATTCCGATCTAGTAAGCCAGAAAAGGGAGAAAACTTTGATCAATTTGTATACCGGATATCTAATTACCTATTCCGTTGGTTAGCTTGCGGGGGAGTCGCAAAAACTTAAGAAGCAGTCTGTGATTTTCTTGTCAGAGATCAATTGCTTGCAGTATGTAGTAAGGAGCTATTCCAATACTTAAAAGAGAAAACCATTAATAAGTCAAGCGAGATGGCAAAACAAGCAGATATTTTCGCTGATGCGCACGGAGGGGTTATGAACGTGATAGTCCGGGACACGAGGGGTCCTAAGGAAAGTAAGCAGGTCAATTCAGATAAAACTAATTTTGGGAGGGGTTTACCTCAAAACCAAAAGGGTGAGTTAGTCAGGTTAGGTCAGAGGGGACCTAGAAGTCCAGATAGACAGAGAAAACAATGTTTCAGTTGCGGGGAGTGGGGTCATGTCTAGTGCATGTCCGAAGCGTAAAAAGGATTTACCAAAGGCGGTAGGGGTATCGTATATGGTAGGCTCTTCAGCTTGTGTAGAGAGCAATAAGAGTGGCTCCAATCAAAATGCATCAAACGTATCAATGCAGTGTGAGGGATTAGTGAATGGGGTTATGGCCTCAGTACTTAGAGACACGGGATGTAATACAGTAGTTGTCAAGCAAAGTTTGGTAAGGCCGGATCAATACCTTGGGGAAACGGTATCTGTCAGACTGATGGATAATACCGCAGTACAAGTGCCGACTGCATGCGTACATATAGAAACACCTTATTTGACAGGCACAGTGACAGCATGTTGTGTAAAGCGACCTCTGTATGATCTGATTGTAGGTAATATAGAAGGGGTAGCGAATTTCGTTGTGCCAGGCAAAGCAGTGGCAGATGTTCCAACTTCCATGGCTGCTGAAACTAGGTCACATATATCTAAGAGTAAGAAGCCTTTGGCAAAATTAAAAGTACCAGATGCCATACCGATGATAGGGAAAAGGACACTAATTAAAGAGCAAAACGAAGACGAGTCGTTGTCAATAATCAGAAATAAAGCCGCGTCAGGGGAAGTCATGAAATGTAAAGGTGGGGGTATCTACAGGTTCAAATATCTCAATAATGTCTTGCATAGGGAGCATACTACTCGTGAAGGTCGACGGTTTACACAGGTAGTAGTGCCTCGAAACTATAGACCGCATGTTTTGAAGTTAGCACACGAGTCAACGATGGGGGGTCACCTGGGTTCCACAAAAACTAAAGACCGTGTATGTGCAGAATTTCATTGGCCAGGGGCTCACGGTGACGTAACTAGGTATTGCAGATCGTGCGACATTTGTCAGAAAACGCAGTACAAAGGGAAAGTAAAACGCGTACCTATCGGTAAAATGCCTTTAATCGAAACTCCGTTCAAACGCGTGGCGATAGATATTGTTGGTCCATTATCACCTCTTACAGACCGCAAGAATAGGTACATCTTGACTATGGTTGATTATGCAACCAGGTATCCGGAAGCCGTCGCTCTACCATCCATCGAAACTGAGCGAGTAGCCGAAGCCCTAGTAGAAATGTTCAGTAGATTAGGGATTCCGGAAGAGATTCTGACAGACTGTGGGTCACAGTTCACATCAGAACTCATGGCAGAAGTTAGTAGGCTTCTATCAATCAAACAACTATGGACAACTCCATATCACCCAATGTGCAACGGGCTGGTTGAGAAGTTCAATGGAACACTCAAACAAATGTTGCGACGGATGTGTGCAGAGCGTCCGAATGATTGGGATAGATATCTCCATGCAGTATTATTTGCATATCGAGAGGTTCCTCAAGAGAGTCTAGGGTTTTCACCATTTGAACTTTTATACGGGAGAACGGTGCGAGGGCCAATGAAAATTCTGAGACAATTATGGTCAGATGACGAAACAGATGACGAGATTCGAACGACATATCAGTACGTATGTGATTTGAAGGACAAGTTAAGAGAGACTTGTGCAATAGCCCATGAAACGTTAAGGCAAGCTAGTAGTCGCGCAGCTCGTTACTATAATTCAAAAGCGCGTGATAGGAAATTTAAAAAAGGTGACAGAGTTTTGGTTCTCCTTCCAACCGAGAGAAACAAATTGATGTTACAATGGAAAGGTCCATATACCATCATAGATGAAAAGAGAGGCATGGATTATACCATCGATGTAGGTGGAAAGTCCCGTATGTTTCATGCTAATTTATTGAAACGTTATTACGATCGGACAAATGCAAAGCCAGACCAAGGAATTTTAAACGTGGTCGGGGTAGCCATCATTGAGGAGGATGAGGAACAAGAGTCAGTTCCAGGTCTTAATTTGAGTGGGTTACTGGAGTGCGACATGGGAAAGACGGTATTCAATACGAGTCCCGATCTGACTGAGAAACAGAGAAAGCAGGCTCAGGATCTCGTTAATGACTATCCCGATGTGTTCTCGAGCAAACCTGGTAAGACAGATGTGCTAGAGCATAGGATTAAACTTACATCGCATGAACCATTTCGAGTCAAGGGGTACCCAATGCTTCATGCATCTAAAAATGCCCGAACTGAACAAAACATTCATTTTGAGAACCGATGCTTCAGAGTTGGGACTAGGGGCGGTTTTATTACAGGAACAAGATGGAGTCAAGCTCCCAGTCGCCTACGCCAGCAGGAAATTACTTCCAAGAGAAAAGAATTTCTCGGTAATAGAGAAAGAGTGTTTAGCAGTAGTGTGGGGAATAGATAAATTCCAAACCTACCTCCAGGGCCGAAAATTCAATCTGGAAACAGATCATCAGCTTCTACTTCACCTCAATAAGGTAAAGATTAATAATTCACGGTTGATGCGATGGGCCTTGTTGTTACAACCTTACAGATTCCGAATCGAGGCAATCAAAGGTACGGAAAATGTAGGTGCGGATTATCTCAGTAGACATTGATTATCTGGTTACCCATATCGTGTAATTTCTTGGTTTTTAAAGTAAATGTACTTTTCTTAGGGGGGAGGTGTGTTACGAAATGCTCGATATGGCATACAGGATACACCATACTCCTCTAAGCTATATTTTAAGCATTAACTTTGTTATATAATGTGTTTGTCGTCATTCTGTATTTCATGAATTTTTATTTTTTTTAAACTCGTTACGCAATACCCGATATGGCGTAGAGGGTACGCCATACTCCTCTAAGTGAGTTGTCCTATACAGCGAGTCGCACGTGCCGCGCGTATAATGAAGGTTTCACGCGAATTACTTTTTTACAAGTACGGCAGACTGCTATATAGGTACAGTGCAGGGTCTTTTTAAGACACAGTGGACATTACAGCAGACCTCTAAACGTTACATTTGTCGGATATTAGAGCCAAAAAGTTGGGTGAGTTAAATACATTCTTTTTGGTTTAATGTTTCAGTTGAATGTTCAGTTTCGGAATAGCACTTTCGTTTTTATGTATTGTGTAAATTCATTTTTATTATTTGGAAAATTGTCGATTTTTATATTCAGCTCGCCGGTCGTGTGAATAGATGAGTATTCAAGACCAATGTTAACCGGTGGAATGGAGATGGACAATGAACTACTGTCGCACCGGAGGGAAGTGAAATGTTAACACTCGTAGTTTGGTTATTGACTACTTTATGTAAAACACGAATAGCGTGTTTGTAGTCAAGAGAACCCTACATTTGCTTTATTGACTATTTGTGTAAAACACGTATAGCGTGTTAAGTCAATTGGATAGTATTGTTTGGTTTTTATTGATTATATTTTGTGTGTGTGACACGAATAGTATGATCATAGTCAATTAAACCTTATGATTTGAATTACTGACAATGTTGTGTGGGGTACGAATATCGTATCAATAGTCAATATCATGCTAAGTTTTGTAGATATATAATACAGTAGTGTATGACTAGATATATAATACAGTAGTGTATGACTAGATATATAATGCAGTAGTGTATGACTAGATATATAATGCAGTAGTGTATGACTATAGATATAATACAGTAGTGTATGACTATAGAGATATAATACAGTAGCGTACGACTACAGATAGATATAATACAGCAGTGTATGACTACATATATAGTACAGTAGTGTATGTATACCGTCATATAGTAGGGTAGTAGATTCATTTGTGTGTGTATTGTGTGCTCATCATATATATATACCTATCATGATGTTTTTTTTTTATAATATAAGTTTTATTTAAACAAACGTGTTTGTTATTTCTTTAAAACCCTACCTAATCTCAAAGGGTCGGCTCGACTACGTTACACAAATATGTTTTTTTTCTCTTCAATACAGCTAAACATTTCCTATAGGTCAGGGACAGATTTTCTTCCGATACAGCGTCTAAACATTCTATAGGTGAGGTATGGTTTTAAATTATATACATGTCTTAGACTTCATAAACTTACCTTTCCCTGATTATATGATCCAGGCTGTACTTTGGCTTGTTTGCCCGAAGCCTTTGTGCTGCACTGTCATTTCCTTTCACAACAGCTTTTCTCAGTTTTTTGACAAAATGCTGAAAAAGTTTTATTCATAACCAATGAGATAATGGAATGAAAAAAGTAACAACATCCCCATGCATTTTCCATGCAACCATGATTCACCACCAGTTACCAAAAACATACTAAATATGATGAGTTTCCAGCTTATTAGAAAATCTCGAAATTAGTAAAGTTTAAATAAATTAAGATATAACACCATGCATTTCAGTGCCTTACATTTTCTGTCAAACTTTTTAAGTTTATTTTTTGTCTGTATATTGCATCCAGATTGCAACAAGTTTCATGACATATGACAACAAGAATACCAACACAAGATACACGTCATGTGATGCTTTTCTCAAGATGACCTTAGCTAACAACTTGACCACTGTATGATATGGTGTGTACCTAGGATAAAAATATATGGAAGGATTGAATATGGAAACAAGGCAGTGAGTCAATTATCCCTTGTTGTGACTGTGACCTTGAGGATAAGATTGAATAATTAATATTATCATCATACATGCCAACCCCTGACAAGGAGAAGGCATAATCCAAGTGGTCAAAAGGCGGAAACCATACAGAAAAAGTGTAATCGACATATAACATGCTAAATTTTCAATAAACTATGATCTATTTGCCCCTCTCGTCTTTTCACATCCTTTACTGTTTCAAGTTTTCATATGTAGCACTGTTAGCTGTACACACATCGACTAGAATCCAGCCTTTTATATTAAAATATTAAATATATCAAATATTAAAATTCTTTACACACTGCCTGAAATAGATGACACGTGATGCTGCTGCATTCGTGACTTCATATTTAGAGGACTGTTTTTTTATATTTTATTTTATTTTTTGTTTGTTGTTTTCTAATCCATCTGTGAAAGTTTTGAAAGGAGATATTTTTGCTCTCATATATGCATTGACTAATAAAATATACTCTTTAGCACCAAATACCTTTAGACTGGTTCTGCTGTAAATATGAATTAGAATCTGTGCATAAAGATTAAAATGAGAAAACCAGTCTGTTCTCTCTTCACTCAGCCATACAGATGCTAAAAATAGAATTCGAGGTCGAAAGTTTGAAAGTAGAACAAGGTTTGCTATAAATAGAACATGATACAGTTAGGCAAGTCCACGGACAAGCATACTCTTATATTTTAGTTACGTAAAAGCAGTCTTTTCTAAAATATGGTCTGTGGGATTAATGGAATGTTAATAAAAATGAGAAAACAAATAATTGATTTATTTGGAAGGTGGTTATACCGAAAAAGCGTAATCCATAGTTGTTTACATGTAATGCATAATTAAGTTTTAAAAAATGCGTAACGATTACGCCAAAAGCATAATGGTTCGCATGTATGTATCATGCACCACTAAAAACAAGGTCAGTGATCCATATATTAATCTTATTTACCATCATGCCATCCACAACCGATTCATATGTTATTTTTAGTTGTCTCCTAGCTGAAAGAAAAACGTACTATTAATGTGACATTTTATCATGTCATATGGCATAGATGTTATAAAAATATTTTCTGGATATCCATTTTCTATGTGTTGTCTGGGTTTAAAGAAAAAGACCCAACGCCAATAAAAATGCTCCTTAAACAAAGTATTTCTTTAGAATTAATAAATACAGTGAATTCATCTGACCATAAAAAAGGAAGGCCAAAGCCCATGCCTGGTTACCCCAACAATTCTTGCCAACGTCTGAATTACAACTGAAATATGTATATTTCCATTTTTCCTCACCTTGAAGTCTCTGAACTTTGAAATGATTGGTTCCTGTGCTAGAAATTTGATGTCCTTGCTGTAGTAGTATGTCTTGGGTGCTGTACTGCCCTTCCCAACTACTTTCTTGTGTTTTGGTTCTTGTGGATAAATACCCTTTAAGATGCACAATCGTCTGAAAATGTAAAACCAGTCTCTTCTATTAAGAAATGATGGTGATGCAAATGATCGGAATTAAAACTATTTGTGATAATTATTGTAAAAACTATATGGACATAGTAATAAAAATTTTAAATATCTGCACAATATAAAACACTTTATGCAAGCAGGTGTTAATCTTTTATTATAATGTCAATAACATTAACAAACAAAAAAACTATTATTATGTCTCTAACAAGCAAATAACTGGAACTAACCATACATTATAAGAAGTCTTCAAGAGAAAACCATGTGCTGACATTATATTCTGTTTTGAAGTAGCAATAACAAGATTTTCATTATGGCTGCCATGTTTTCATTATTGAAAGAAGTGTTGGCTAAAGTACATGCATCACTAAGGTTATTATTATATCACAAATGCCAATGTTTGCAGGAAATGTGGTTAGCAATGTTTTGATAGATCTTTGAGCTTTACCTAGCAGATTTTATTTTTTTTTTTAAAATGAGCAATACAACCAGGCATAATTGATAATATAACAACATGGTCAGATAGAAATGGGGACAGCACTCTTTTTTTTATATAGAGCTTTGGGCTTTACACAATGGATTTTTTTGTGTGTTTAAAGTGAGGATTACAATTGGACATAACTGTCAATATCATAACATGGTCAGATAGGCTAAAAATAGATTTTGTGGATTAACCCACACATACACAGAAACATCTAACCTTGAACAAACAGGGTACCAGACAAAGACTGAATAGTCATGTGACAGTACATGTACCAGACAAAGACTGAATAGTCATGTGACAGTACATGTATCAAAGACTGAACAGTCATGTGACAGTACATGTACCAGACAGACTGAATAGTCATGTGACAGTACATGTATCAGACAAAGACTGAATAGTCATGTGACAGTACATGTATCAGAAGATGTTAACTGCTCAAGTTATATGTAGCTTTCCTACTATATGCACATATATATTCCCCCCTCTGGAAAGGCCACCCATCTTATAAAGCCACTTACCTGGTGCAGATGGGTTGGCCATATAAAAGGGGAACCACTGTACAAGACAGAGACTTAAACAAATGGGTTCTTACCTACAAAAAAACAGACACTTACACAAATGGGTTCTTACCTACACAAAACAGGCTCTTGCACATATGGGTTCTTACCTACACAAAACAGGCTCTTACACATATGGGTTCTTAACTACACAAAACACTTACACAATTAGGTTCTAACCTATAAAAAACAAACACACACATAAATAAGTTCCAACCTGTACAAAACAGATACATTGAGTTCTTACCTGAAATCTGCTATGGACAACTGGAGCTTTCTGACAGCTTTGTTTCTAGTAATGTAAGCTGTGGCAGCACCACTTTCATACTGAAAGAGAACAATTATTAACATGCTATTGACTATATAGTGCTAATAACAGCCCTTGCATGATGCTAAAATATTGGCTAAATTACTTCACTCTACAATACAGGATAGGGCAAAACTAGAAAAAAATATGAAGAAATGTTTAGAATAAACACTTTAAGCTTATGTTCATGCCTGAAATGTAATCAAAATACAGAATTAACCCATTCAGAAACAAAATTAATTTATTTCAAGACAACTCTTAATTTATTGAAAACATGAAAAGATTACCTTGATAAATGAAGTGTAATGGACATAGATGTGGGTTTTAATAAAAAAAATCAATTACACACCTCTTACAACGACAATCAAACTTGGAAAATGAAAATCACATATTGAAGAAAAGGCAAAGACCTTATTCACTCCCGCATTATTGATAAACTAAAATGACAACATAAACGATCATTTCAGTGAAGTTCTCATTATGGCATTATTGTGTTTTTTTTGGAAAACATTACTAATTTCTGAACTATGTACATGTATGTGTGTTTACATCTTAACTGACATGACTTTGGTCTTCAATAAAAAAAAAATTTTAAAAAATTTCAAGGGAAGTTTGGTTGGTACTCCCCACAACAGGGTCACTTTCCCTGATCTGGGGGTCTAGTAGGATCGAAGTCCCCTGGTCAAAAACACATTTTACACTCATAACAAACTGCTCCTTGTCCAACTTGTGATCATAAAATAAAACAAAATAATCATTTGAAAACTAATAAACTTACCAAAAATAAATTCATTATCCAATTCTATTGATACTGAAGTTATTTTACTTGCAAAAGTCAGTTAATTCACAATAATTTGTCAACTGCAGCAAATATATTATACTTCTCTCGTTTCATGAAAAATCTGTAAAATAAACGTCCATGTACATCAACTATATACAAATAAATCCATATATTCACTTGTCTTTTTCTCCAATGGACACAACATATTGATATGCCAGTTGAGCTCTCTTTGTGGCTTTGATAAAGATTTTTACCCTTCTTTTGTCAGCAATGAAATTTTTGGTTCAATATGCAATCATATCTTTTCCTTCTTAATGAGAGCCTTTTTTCCTTTCAAGCTGGTGCTTGAATTGGCAGCATGTAGTGCATATATTCTAACAGAGATCTGTTCTCTCATGCAAGAAATCATTCTTTTTCTAGTAATTAACTGCACTTTTTCCAGGTCCCTTCTGAACTTTGATTTGTCCATATGCAACTTCTTTTGTAGGTGCTGTTCCAATCTCTTGCAACCATGATTACCATAATTCAGATCTTTCTTGCTGAGGTCACAAAATGCCAGTCCTCTAGCATTCAGTTTTCTTTTAAACTGAACAACTAAATTTCCATCAACTTATTGCTCCAGCCATCCCCATTTCCACTATTTTTTAAAAACCCTTATGTAAACTTTTCCTGTCGTGCTCTCCACAATTTGTGACACCACACCATGTTTTGCAAGCATGCTTCTTTTGATTGCCATCAGTTTCCATTACACGAAGATTCACTAGATGAATTTAAACCTTTGACCAATCAGAATACTCCTTGAATAATTTACAATGGTCAATGTGGAATGGGACTGGACAGACTGTTTTTAAAAAACCGGATCAGAGACTACGCTGTAAACAGAGCAGCATGTAAACTGAACAGAGATTTCAATTCCAGATCACCAACGCCTTATTACTCAATGTGCACTGTCACCGAAATACAGAGAGACAACCACTCTCTGAGCTAATGTTCTCAAGAACAATTACCTTTAAGTCGCTACGAAAAACGCATAAATAAAATTCTTCTACCACCACCAAAATGAGAGGTGAAAAATGTTCTAAATTGGGTACTGAACTGGAATTGTGATGTGATTCCAAATGTTGGTCATAGGGAAGGCCCACTGAGTTATCTCCCTCTTATTAAGGCCCCATTACAAATATTAATCATTTCTGAAGTTTAATATTTATTAAGCATGGCTATATTCTGTTGAAATAATTTATACAAACGTGAAACAGTTGTAATGAAAGTCTAACAGTTGTGTTAGATTTCTTTAAATAAATATGGTGTCGGGAAAAGGGTATACACATATTCCTCATTAGGCTGACGATACATGTGACTCGGCATAGCTTTCATTGTTTGTCCTAATTAAAACTATAGTTATAAATGTTTTGCACTATCAAGAGTTGTATGTATACTTTGTTAATTTTCATGAAATTAAGTGGGACCATGTTTTTCTGAAAATTGACAAAAATGCATTTTGAGAATTGTCTACCCTCCACTCATTTCATATCCTGCAATCACGCCAATCTGCATCACAGAGACGGTTTAGACTTAATTTTTATCATTCTTGGATGTATCTCCATTAAAAAATAGCTTGATTTACTTGCAAAAACAGGTATTTAAATTTTCATGTCCTATATATCTATAAATCATTAAATGTACAAACTGCTAGTAGATTTGTTAAAAGGTACCTAAACCGTATTAAATTGTGACCGCCGCGAATTAAAAGTAAAAGTACAATCGTATTAACCTTTCTTTTTGGTCTCCCCATTTTGCGATTCTTCCCTGGTGTAAGTCCAAACTTTAGGGAGATATACTCTTGATTTATATTTTCCACACGTGGGGCACACTACAAATACTACTTCCGTTGTTACAAGGGAGGTAAATCTTATAATTGTTACATAAGAAAGTTCAGATCCCGAACATCAATCCGTATCCATAGAAGTACGATCGATCACAAAATGTAATGGTAACAATGATTATTTTTATATATAAAAAAATTGAAGAGAAATAGTTCAGGAAACAGACTTTTAGGAAAAGAAGATTAGCTTATAATTTATTTTTTAACATATATACTATGTACACATACGTTAAAAGAAACCGCTGTAAAACAGAGAGGATTTCGGTTTCCACCAGAATCACTATTCATTTACAAATCTATGAAGCCGAAAAAAAGCTACAAAAATAATCCGTTTAGCCAAATTATCCCACTACAGTATTAAGATCACGGAAAGTTTCAGCTTAAAATAGCTCTTCGAGGTTACTAACACCACTTCAAACTACCGTCTCTCCAGTAGACATTTGAGACCCGTTTGCAAATTTCTTCCGTGACAATGTACAAACCATTAGAAATAAGCTTTACAACACAATTCCAATTAACTCGTCGTCACCATCCAGTTGCGATACAGAATTTCAGTAACAACAGTTATCAGCATTTGATCCTGTTTCTATGGATTTAATACGGACAATTGTGCTGAAGACAGCACCAAAGTCGTGTGAACATGATCCAATTTCAACATCACTATTGCTTAAGTGCTTACATCCAATATTGCCTTCACTAACTGATGTTATTAATATCTCTCTCATACGGGGAATTCCATCATTTTTTAAAACTGTTATTGTAAAGCCTCTGCTGAAGAAGCCAAGACTCGACCATAACGATTTAAAACACTACCGCCCAGTTTATAATCTCCCGTTCATAAAATAATCTTTTTTAAAAAAAAGCTCTAACCCAACATGTATCTCATCTGAATTCAAACAGTCTTTTCTGCAACGTACAGTCTGCATATTGCCTTTGCCACAGAACTGAAACTACTCCTCTAAAAGTTAATGATGTTCCCTCTGCTCTGCTCACAAAGATTACAGTTATTGTCCTCCTTGATTTGTCTGCAGCATTTTACATAATAGGTCATAATATATTACTTCACTGTCTCCAGAATGTATTTGGCATTCACAATAAAGCATTATTGTGGTTCAAGTCCTACTTAGTCAAAAGGGCTTATTTTATATATATATATATATATATATATATATATATATATATATATATATATATATATATATATATATATATATATATATATATATATATATATATCTGTAAATGGAATACACTCCAGCCCAGTTGATCTATTTTGTGGTGTTCCACATGGATCTGTTTTGGACCTGATCTCCTCATTTTATGCTAACAACCGCTGTCGAATGTCATAGATCAACATCCAGTGTATTACGAATTGTACGCTGACGACACCAAAATATACAAATCTCTCCTACCAACGGAAGTTGATGCTACCATCCAAGGAGTAGAGAGGTGCATTTCTGATGTGAAATCATGGATGACATATAACAAGCTGTAGACGAATGATTATAAACTGAGGCCATTCTGATCACAACACTACCACTTACACATCCACGTCCTTTACCTCAAACAATAAATATCAGTAAAACCAACATTAAATTTACAAAGTCAGTATTTGTTTGTTTGTTTGTTTTAGGGTTTAACGCCATTTTTCAGCACACGATTGGCTATATATGGCGGCCAGTATTATTCGTGGAGGAAGAACCCGGGGAAAACACCCGGAAAAAAACCCACCCACCCACAAGAAGCTACTGGCAAGCTTTCTCGCATAACTACATTAGCCGAATCTTAGACTCGAACACACGCAGACAGAGGTGAGACGGCAGTAAACCATAAGCGCTTTAGACTACTCGGCCACTCGAGGCCCCTACACAGTCAGTACGAAACCTGGACAGTATTCTAGGGTTGCATGAATATGTCATGAGCATTTGCATTGCTGCATATCTTGAGCTCCATTCCCAAATATCGTTCAGTTTGTGTCACTAAAACATTGTGTCCTCATTTGTACTTTCAAGACTGGACTATTGTAACTCAATTATGTCTGATTCGTCTCAATATCTACTCCAAAAATTTCAAAAAGTTCAAAACACAGCTGCTCGGATCATCCTTAGAGTAGCACGATCAGAGCACACCTTCCCACTGCTTTGTACCCTACAATGGCTATCCATCAGATCCAGAATCAAACACATTTATTTTTTCTCTGTGCTACGTTTCACTGACGGACTTCATTCCAACATACCTTTCTGGCCTCACCCATGTGTACACACCAGCAAGATACTTACGTTCCTCTTCTAGCAAACATATACTCATTATTCCCACTATGAAAACGAAGTCATATTCTTTTGCATACCAGAGTCCAGCAAACTTGGAATGAATTGCCCATTGAAAATAAACACATAGACACAGTGATCCCTTCCCAGAGTGCTCTTAAAACTCACCTTTTTCTACTGCGAGAACGAACTTAAAGACCTAATACGGTTTCCTACCTTAAACATTTTCCACATTTTTTCCTTCTAATTTCACGGCGTTTGTTTGTTGTTTTTGTTTCGTTTATTAGGTTGTTATTTTTTGTATTTTGCTTTTGGTTTTTGTAGTCATATCATTTTACATGTAAAGCGCTAAGAATATCTAAGGAATAGACGCTATACCAAGTCCTCATTATTATTAGTAATAGTAATACAAATAATGAGTGCAGTATAATTTTTTTTTATAAATGTTACAACACGTTACCTGTCAAATATGTGATTATGATTTGTCCAGTCAATGAAATTCTTGCACAAATTTTATTTATATTGTTTGGTAGTGATTGTTGGAAAATATTAATTACCCACCTGCAGTAAAGATTTTGTTTTTGACACTTCTATCAATATTATGACGGACATATTTTGACTTGACTGCCTAAGATCACGTATTATTATGGCCTCGATCTCGCTGTTATTATCACAATAAAAAAGAATTTAAAAAAAGAACTTGTTTACGTGTCGGCCACTAAGTTGGAATCAAGGTCAGGATCAAGGTCATCATTAGGTGTTTAGTATTAAACGGTCAAGACAAACAAATTTCTTAAGACAATGAACTCTCTAGCAATCAAAATTACATTATTTGACATAAATTTGTAACAAAAATTAAACTAACAAACAATTAAATTAAAATACATATATATTTAATAAGGTATATGTAACAATGGATCAAACACTGGAAGAAAATTCGGAAGGATATTTATTAATCGTTGGAAAACTCTTTATGACAGAAGAGAACAAGATAGATGATACCTTTGGATATATATTGGTACAATAAGCTAAACAGTGATATTTTTTCTGCACTGAAAGATGAAAGAAACAAAACGAGAAACCAAATAGTGAGAGAATGTTCAGTTCCTATCAATTGATCAGACGTTATAATGTGCAATGGATTTATAACACTAATTGTTTTAATGACTAGTTTGAATAAAGGTTCCCATTGTTCAAATATCAACATTTTTTTTTCCTTTCAGGTTTGATTGCAATATATTTTCCCAAATTATAGCTGTCTTTAAGAAAGCTTTCAACCCCTCTAATCTAGGCATAGCCTTTTTTAATTTTACTTATATAGGTGTAATATTTGTCCAGATGGCACAAAAAAGAAAATTAAAAAAAAATTAACATGTTGCTCATATATTTCCTGTCTTATATCTTCCAATATTACAGTCCTTGCAATAACACAATGCCTATGTTCACTTTATTCCGAATCTAGTGTGACACATCATTTAACAGCCTGTTTATCTCCAGGATGCATATGTATCGGTAGCATACAATTGTAACATGATTTCATTAGTAACATTTTCTGAGTAACACGAAACTAAAGCCATTGTAATTTTAAATTTATTGCCATTTTAAAAACTATAGTATATTAGGCCACAACCATATTTAAATTAAACGTTTAATTCAATTTCCTTTCTCTTGTTGATTTAACAGCTGATTAACAATCCGAAAGTGGATTGTAAAGATCTTTAAACTCTGTTTTGATTATGAAAGACATTTTTCTAATGGAAATTGATAAATGGGCTAACCTGCGTCATTATATCTGACCGCAACGTTTTTGCATGAGAACTTGACACATCGAATTATACCTTTAAAAATAAAGAAATTCCTGTTGTGACCATATTTAGGTTAAAAAGTATCAATATTCAATAACAATTCCCTGCTATCAAAGCAGATGAATAATATAAATGACATTAGAGTCTAGTGGTGGGCAACTTCTCTAGTCGGCAGGCCGGATATGGGAAAATGAAGTCCTTGGCGGGCCGGATTACTAAATCAATACCTTAATCACTTTTATCCACCTATGGCTATGCAAGGAATGAATCGTATTTAATGTAAACTTTAAAGCATAGATACCAAAAACAATATTTATTGAATTTAACATAATGTACTTCAATATTTATTGAATTTAACGTAATGTACTTCAATATTTATTGAATTTAATGTAATGTACTTCAATATTTATTGAATTCAACGTAATATACTTCAATAACTGCTGAAGTCAATAGACATCTGTGGTCGATCAAAGTTGTCAACAAGTTGTTTGAACTCTGGCTGCATGTTGGACGTAGAAATTCTCAGTAAAGACTGCACGTGAAAATCAGTTAGATTTGAACGCAGCTTTGTCTTGTTAATGTTCATGGTCGAAAATGTTTGTTCGCAAATGTATGTAGACCCGAACAGAACAAGTAGTTTCATAGCCATCTTTCTCAGGTTGGCAAACTTGGACTCATTCAGTGACGCATAAAATTTGTCAATGCTTTCAGATTGGAACTTCTCTTTCAGGGTAGAGTCACACTGCAGATCAATCAGTTCCAGCTGTAGAGCATCCGGCGCCTTTTCAAAGTCAGTTGTAAACGGTGATGACAAGATATCAAACTCAGCAGCAAGTTTCTGGAAGTCTGCAAAACGACGAGCAAATTCATTGTCTAGTGCAGATATCATATTGGTTTACTTCTCAGTTGACATCTGAGGTGCCATCGTTTCGAGTGTTGGAAAGTGTGTTGTGATATTCTGACTTAGCTGGCGAGAAAACAGTTTAAGCTTCACCCTGAATGCCTTTACTGTTGAGTACATTTCGTGAGCAAAAGTGCCTTTCCCTTGAAGTTTGGTGTTAATTTCATTCATATGTTCAAAGAGATCAACTGCAAACGCCAGATCTGACAACCATTCTGATTTTCTGAGTTCAGGATATTCTGTATCTTTCCCTTTCATCTCCAAAAACAGTAAGATTTCTGTTTTCAAGTCCCAAACACGACTCAGGACTTTCCCCAAACTCAACCAGCGTACAGCAGTATGATACAGAACATCACTGTGATCAGAGTCGCAATCTTCCAGAAGTGTGATAAACTGTCTGTGATTTAGACCTCTCGCCCTGATTAAATTAACAATCTTCACAACTGGATCCACAACATGTTTCATGTCAAGCACACTTGTACACAGCACTTCCTGGTGTATTATGCAATGTAGAAATATCAATTCCCTGGTGCAATCGACCTCTGCAACACGGTCACCCAGTCTCTTCCGTAGACCAACTTTCTTTCCTGTCAAAGATGGAGAACCATCCGTAGTAACACTGGCCATTTTCTGCCATGGTAATTCCATTGTATGCAAGGCATTTTCCACACATTTGAAAATATCTTCCCCGGTAGTAGTGTCTTTCATTGATTCCATTGACAGCAATTCTTCTGTGATTTCAAAGTTTTCTGAAATGCCTCGTACAAAGATAAGCAACTGTGCAGTGTCATCGATGTCAGTGCTTTCATCCAATGCCAGGGAAAACAGCTGAAATGAAGGTATACGCCCTTTCAGTTGTGATGTCAGGTCTTCACCAATTGCTTCAATGCGGCGAGCCACAGTTCTTCTCGACAAACTGACTTCTTCAAAGTTCTGTCTGTGTTCTGGACAGACTTGATCAGCTACATCGATCGTGCACTTTTTGACAAATTCACCATCACAGAACGATTTGCTGTGCTTAGCAATGTTGTATGCGACTACAAAGCTGGCACGAGTAGCAGCTTTCTGGGCTACTTTGGCTTTTCCGAATACATTCTGCTGCTTTACAAGTTTTCTGTGCAGTTCTGTTGCTCTTGTTTGCCGTTCTGCTGCTGATAAATTACTGCCATAGCCTGCATGTTTCGTCGCATAATGGCGGCCAATGTTGTACTCTTTAAACACAGCAACATTTTCACTGCACAGCAAACATACTGCTTTTTTGCCGACTTCTGTGAAAAAGTACTTAGGCATCCAATCTTTGTTGAATGCGCGACACTCGCTGTCAACTTTACGTTTCTTGGCAAAATTCATGATAAAAATTTAATTGTAAATTCTAAATTTACTCGAAAACAACCAAAGAATAACTAACAGTCACTGCTTCTGCGACGCAGTAAGAAAGTAGTAGGAGATTGCGGCCGGATGTGACCGCGGGCCAGTCAAAATCCCGTCGCGGGCCGGGTCCGGCCCGCGGGCCGTATGTTGCCCATCCCTGCAATGATTAGACAGAAACTATTTCTTATAGAACACTGATACCGTGTTTACCCGTATACGTGATTTCATCCACACCTTTGCGCTCGTAAGATTTTCTCCTGTCTGGGGTATATTTTACGATATTAACATTTTCCAAGTCAATAAAACATCGCATTAAGTTGCAGCTTTTGTCATTTTGGTTAATGTCATCACATTTCATCTTCTAATAAGAACAAGTATTTAACTTCACTAATGCAAATTGCCAATTTTTATTTTATTTTAATTTGATAGGAGAATTCAATGAATCCATATTATTTTCAAAGCTTTTTATCAATGTCTACAATACTTTTTAAGAGAGAGAGAGAGAGAGAGAGAGAGAGAGAGAGAGAGAGAGAGAGAGAGAGAGAGAGAGAGAGAGAGAGAGAGATATGCAAAACCTCTTTTTTTTTTAAACATTATTCACATTATCTCTTCCATATAACATTAAAAATATTCATTTAATTCCCGGGTAATATTTTGCGGACGGTTTGGTACCGAGATAAACAAATGATGAAGCTTTCGATAAATTTAATTTTTCGTAACTGTTATTTTACCAAATGATGTTAAGGATCGCTTTTCCTAATGTTAAACAATTTTTTAAAAAATAATCTCTATTTTATTTACAAAAGTCATCTTTATTATTGACATCCCCGCTTAATTCGATAACGTTCTTTCCTCCGATGATAGTGTCAAATGTGTTTTATGAATAAAAAAAAACCCACCTCCGACCATACCGGTTAACGGTGTCGTTTAGGTTGTTGTGCATGTTTTTGTTGTTGTTTTGTTTTAATCGAGTATACATATAAAATGAACATGATCAACTTTGATTCAACGAACGTGACTGCTCCGCGACATTATAGGGTCCAGAGGTCGCAATAAGTTTAATTTGCTGGCGAACATGCTGACGAACAACGGATTAAAATATGACACGGTCACTATGAATGCTTTCAATTGTGGCGATGATATATACAGAACGCTTTTAACGAAACGCTTAATTCTGCGAAGGACAAATATTCGAGAGCGATCAGGACGAGATTACGATATGCGAACACGACGAGATCATTCCGGTGTATCAGCTACCGGACAATTATGATCAGGTGGTGGTGTTGATGAGATCAAAATGGATCGTCCAATTTGAATAAGATCAACGTGTATTTATCATTCTTGAGAAATAAACACACTCAAACCTATTACGATGTTCCTAAATACATCAGGAGTTGCTTGTACTCTTTTCCGGGCTGGACAATCGCAACATCGAATCGAAAGTGCCAGGCCAAGTGTAGGTCTGTCATCGCTGCTGAAAAGCGGAGAACTCGCCCCATGGAGAACTCGCCCTGGGAGAACTCATCCCAGGTGTTAGGAGAAGTCGTCTCATAGTGGTCGGAGAAGTCGCCCCACTTTGCCTGGAGAAGTCGCCCCAAGGATAATATATCATAATTCTGAGATTTCGCCACATGGTTATCAAGGCTTTATTTATTGTTAATTGTCTTCAACTTAGTAACTTATTAAATCTATAAAATTTGCAATCTTGTTTCCTTCAACTTTTCCTTTTGATCAACTCCACTTCTGTACTTAACGAAAAATAAGTGTTATCTGTCCCTTTCACTCTGCTCTTCAAATCATTAGTTGCGTTTTATTTGGAAAAATAAAAGAGAGGATGTAAGTATGATGGGATGTTTTCAGTTTTAGCTATAAAATGGCTCCAACATAATAACCTAAGTTATCCTAATATGACGTTATGACATTGACTTTTATAACACGAAATCGACTGAATTGGCGCTGTACACACCCAGACTCAAGATCAATCGGACTATAAGAAGATAACTATAGAAAATAAAGTGAGACACATTAAAAACATAAAAAACACCTCACCTTACCACAATTCAAAATTTAAAAAAATATTAAACGTATGTAATACACTTAAAAAATGATGAACGTGATGACCCAATTAGAGGTGGAATTCACGAAATAAGACAACTGGTCAAATTCGAACGAAAAGGCCATCCTAACAAGAAAACAATGTATGTAAACACATAAAAAATGATACTTGAACTCAGTTTTTAAAAAAAAACATTATTGATGCCTAGTATTTCAAAAGTATCTGTGTCCATTGAGTAATGAGTCACTAATGGTAGCGGTAAGAATTTGCGTGGGAAAAAGAAAAAAAAAATACCCCTTTCAAATTTTTTTTTATATAATCCCGATGGGAAAAACTAAATTTAAGGGAACTTAAAGAAAGGGAAAAAAAAAACAACGAGAAAAAAACCATAAACTACATATCGGGGGGAGCACATAAACACATAATAACCTTTTACTTTTTTTTAATTGGGGGAGGGGGGCATATAATAACACCACGATCACGTGTACTAAACCCAAATACACTTAATGAGGCACAAGTCAATGTCGCTGACACGTTAACTCATTATATATGTTTCTTTCCTTAATGCATACATTTTTGCTGTTTCAATATACGTCTATCATTCCAAAAAGGTCATACTACATATGTAACACCTATTATGCACGGCGTTTTTTTGTGTGTGTGGTAAAACAAGGGTTTTTCCGAGTATAAAATGCGCTCAAAATTGACTTGTACGTTTTATTATAAATAATACAACCAAAAACAATGGTTATTGTTGATGCATATAATTTTTTATGGGTAACTTACGTTACTTGTTACATTTAGATGACGAAAATGTTCTTTTTTCTTTTTCTTTTCTGTCTGTTTAGTACTAATAAAAAAATATTGCCAATTCTTGGGTCTTTTTTAAAGCGATAATTTTTCATGTGTGTAAAGTGTTCTTACGCTGGTAATTTGATACATTTAGAAGACTAAAATTTATTAATTATACAACGTAGATTAGATAATGAAGGATTCGATTGTATTGTGAAAGGAATTACATCTTTCTCTCTCTCTCTATTGTACATACTGCTTTGTTGAAAGCCCAATGTTGAATAATATTACGGGCATTGTTCAGCGCAGAATCAATTATATGTGTAGGATAATTTCTGTTTTGTAAATATGTTTGGAATTTATTCAACAGATTTTGTAATTGACAATCATTGGAAATAATACGTCGGCATCTTTTCGACTGGCTATATGGTATACCGTTTTTACATGACATGGGATGACATGAAGATTATTCCACATATTGGTGGATATTAGTTTCCTTGATATGAATATTTGCAAAGATAGTGTTAGCAATATTTTATATCACATTTACATCTGAAAATGAAACATGCGTACTAGATGTAGTATAAGTAAATTTAATTGTCGAGTGAAAATGATTTAGGCGATCAATAAAATTTTACAGTTCTTCGGTTGAATGCTTCCAGATATAACTATGTCATGGAAAATTCTGAACCTAAGAGATGGATTAAACTTTTCGTTTTGAAGAAAGTCCTTTTCAAATTTACCCATGAAAGGAAAGAGTATGAAGGAGCCATATTAATTCACATTGCCGTACCCATTATGTATATGAATTTCGTATTATTAAATTGAAAATAATTATTTTGCAAGATAAGTGTTAATATTTTGCAAATATCTTCACAATATAGTGGGCTATTATTAGGATTTTTATCAAGAAAATTTGTACACGCTTCAATACCAACTGCATGCGGAAAGTTGGTATATAGTGATGTTACATCTAATAATACCAGGATTGAAATTAACAGATAGCTGTGGAATAGACTTCAACTTTTTAATGAAAGAAAATTGAGGTGTACGCATGTTAAGAGTGAAAGTATCAAATTCCTCATATACGGATTTTTTTTTTAGCCATCTCATTAATGCATGTTGAATTTTTTAAATTTAATTTCTATTGACAGATCTTTGCCAATATGTTTGTAGTAGTTTACGTCATTTAATTGACGTTCAACTGATTTAAAATAATCTTGGTTCATAATAATATGTGTGTTTGACTAATCATCCTTTTTAATCACTATATTGTCGTCATTCATTAGATTATATAAAGACTGAATTTCGTCTTAGAAATATTACTATAATATTGCTTTTATGATTATCAGTTAATATCTTTTTTGTGATCACGTATAAATACAAATATAAAAATGAATCACGTAAGATATGTTTTAATTCTGTTACTAAAAGGTTATCTGGGTTTTGGGGCGACTTCTCCAGACGAAGTGGGGCGACTTCTCCAATCAATCTGGGGCGAGTTCTCCCAGGGCGAGCTCTACATCCCGCGCAGCTGAATTGTCAATCCAACATTAAAGTTTGCACATCTTCGTAATGCTTGCGCAATGCAGCAAGCATTGTGCGCACATCTACCATTCGCTTAGAGGGAACGTTGGTACTAACACAGTAAGTAGGAACCAACCAAGAAAGAAAAAAGAACGAAGTGCCAGAAACAGAGGCTGGTAACCCATATACAGCTTTTATTTGAATCTCCCAAAATGAAAGACGGAAAAGGTATCAAGTATTATAAAATCTCATCCGAGTCGGTCTAACCATTAAAATTAATATCAGTCAGTAAATGCGCTGTTAGCACCAGTGCGACAATAGAAAATGAAATCATAAAGATATTGGATCATTATTATCATTGGGAATGTCACCGCATGACGATTATGATTATCTGTGCTTCATCAGGATTTTTCCAACGTTAATAGCGTATTGTTTACGTTTTTAACCACACGTGGATTACATACCAGTCATGCAAGTCACTAATAGCACCTTGTTGTTTGACTCAAAATCTGCTCATGGCATGACCGCGTACAATAATATTTCTTGATTTAGCCCCGGTGATCAAACCGATGGTTCGATCACTGGTAACACGTTTTATATACTAACAAGAAACCTTGGGGACTATAATCTGACTAATATCGCCGATGAAATACAGTGGATGCCCACCGCCAACAACCATAACAAGAACAATGTGAAAATCAAGCATAACTACATTACAGATTAATACTCGCGTGAAGGAAACTCCCCGGTGAACATCGACAACGTTAATTGTTTATTCACCTACTGCTCGATTGCTGAACGGTCTTACGATATCCGCATCATTGCAGCAGCGTGATTTTGACCTAATAAACCCCGTGGCACATTAATAACGATATAACCATCCCCGCTAATTTATTATACGGTTAATAATTTCAGCAGTATATCCGCTGTGACTACGCCAACCAAAAATTAATCCAGTTAACCTATATATTTTAACAACAAACGTGTAACGTTTCATTTCATCTGAGACCAGTGAAATTTGTCAACGAATGTGAAATTCAATGTGCATGCACACTGCAGACAAATGTGAAAAAGTTGGTAGTTCCGAGTATAACGAAAATTCAACGGCAAAAATAGGAGGATTTTAGCAACGTTGTTCTCCATGACCAACTCAGCTTTGCCAAGATTAGCCAGAAATGTAGCTCTGGCTGCTTTCGAAGCGTCAAAGTCATCAGCTACCGCTGAGGTTTAACAGCTAGATATACCGCTGCTGCAAGGCAAATACTGTAGCGGCATGTAAGGAAAAGGTGCGTGATCTTGAATTTTCAGCCATGGCGGGCGGCACCAATGACAGCAAAGTCACCGCACCGACCAGATACAAAATGACATCAGTGATGAAGAGTACAGGATTATCACGCATGCATTAACGGATTATGAGACTGTGGTTTTATGCAACCAGACAGTATAACAATACTATCCCAGTAAATTCCGGATTATTTGAAATATTTTCACCAGGATCAGTGTCTGCAAATAGAAAACACTCCAGCCCATTTTATCTCTATTGTGGTGTTCCACAGGTGTCTATTCTTGGACATGTCCTCTATTGAGCCTTGTTTATTTACAAGACAATAGCCTACAAAATACACTCAGGAATTTCCAAAACCATGACTCTGATTAACGTATTTACTCCTTGTTTTCTTGAATAATAATCCTGATAATAAGCTCTTATACATATAGAATAATAAAGCTATTAACAAGCAGAAATGAACTCAATTTTGGACACGGTCAAGTGCAGCATACCATGGAAGTGCACTTCATAAATGGTTCTGCCAAAAATGCGATAGTGACACACAATGAGTATTAGACAAGACTGCACGTGATTCGCACAACTGAACTTATGAACCGTCATGCTCGATTGTCTCCTGCTAATTCCCACCTGCTTTAACCACTGCTTTGGCAAGCCCCAAGAAAGGTACCGTGAACGGGCCTACATTGTGCTTCCAGTTTATGGTTGAGATGTGGGTGTTCACACATCTCGAGGTGGCCGAGTCTATTGTCTGCTATGAAAAAGAGGTCTTTTTTTTTTTTTTCCCCCAGTAGAATAGTTTTTTTTATTTTTTTATTTTATTATCCCTGTAATAGGTAGACCACTGGGTCGGGGAACCATCCCAAGGTCACCTTACAATGTAACATTTATAATAATCTAAGGATAATAAATATAATCTACAGCAAATGAAAAAAGAAAAAAAAAAAACCCACACACACCCACCCACACGTGCATATGATCAACATATTTATTGTTTGAACAATATGCGAGTCCATTATATATATATATATATATATATATATATATATATATATATATATATATATATATATATATTGCAGTATTATGTTCCTGTTTAGCATAAAATGAGAAACCTATTACATATTGATTATAGAGGTCCACTTTTGAAGAAATTGGTCTTCTTTTTTTATTTACTATAGCAGTGTATTTTTCTGTGTTCTTATGCATTGCAACTATTTGCTTAAAAGCATACATAGAAGGATTTTTCACATTGAATCGGCAAGTATAAATATAATACTTTGCCAAAATAAGTAAGAAATTACACAAACAATCCAGATTTTCACTTCCTAGAAATATTTCTTTCTTGGGTAAATGTGCAATATTTGGGTAAAAAGTTGCAAAATATTCAATAGAACGGTACCAAAACTGTGAAGTAATATTACAATCATAGAAGAGATGCTCAATGCTTTCATTTTCACTCTTACAAAATGTACATTTGTTGTCTTCTAATATATCAATTCTTTTCAGAAAATCATTAGTAGCTATTATTCTATGGATTAATTTAAAGTTAAAAGCGATCAATTTTTGGTATCCTTTGTACATGATTTCGCTCGGATATATATCTTAGACCATTCTTCACTACTTATACTTTTATTAAATACTTGTATCCAAGTTTCATGTTTAGCAGTGTGTTGCCTTTTATATTTTTTTAAAAGATCTTTGTAAACAAACTTAAGTGAATTTTGCTTTTGTAAGTTCATTATTTTATCCTCCTGCTTTTCAAACTTATTTTGCACTAAATGTTTTTTTATGGCATCTTTCCATGCTTTTGGAATTTTGGATATTAAGGAAAAGTATTTTAGAAAATCATCACTTCTAGTTTTTTGTTTTATTATTTCAAAAGATATTAAATTGCCATTATCATCTATTAGATCCTTCAGATTTTCAAAACCAGCCTCTCTCCATGAATTGTATTGATGGAACAATTTAGTAGGGACAAACTTTAAAATATTCATAGATAGATACTCATTTGGACTCTGCGGTTCCTCTTTCCAAATGGATATTGCCAAAATTACATCTCTCCAAAAACTATTTTTAATGAGCTTACTAAGTTCTTCTAATTTCCTCCTCCCCAAGGTCTTAATTGTTACGGCAATGCTAAGCCTGCCTGCTAGGGGTAGGGGTAGGGAGCATTTAATAAGCATAGGCCTGAGAAATAGAGAGTGGACACAGCAGTGCCACCTTATTTTCCCTGTGCAGAAGAAAAGATGCCAGGTTGAGAAGTAGCCCCATAAGGCATGCTGCTGGATCCGGCACTGTCGCAGACTGGCCTACACATTAGGAAAGAAATTGGCTTTTCCCATAATACTATAACTGTCATTATCTTCCTGCTGAACTCGCAAGTTCGCCAATAAGGCTGAGATAGCAGCCTAAAGCAACCTTCATGTTGGTTTTGACCCCAAAACCATTGGATGTATTTGCAGATTTGGTCAGAAAACTAATAGTTACTTTTTTTAAGGCGTGGATCTGTCCTCGCTGTTCTCCTGCCAAGCCAACATGGAGGTGCTATACAACTTGCCATTAACCAGGTCGATAGCATGCTGCACAATGGCGGCCAGATAGGTATCGATCCGATAGTTCAGACTTAGCAACTTATACTTAGCCAAGGCCCATACATGCCTATTTTGTACATGAAGATGCCGAAGTGGATGTCTCACCTCTTCTACCATCGCTAAACATGCTTACCTGTTTCCGAGAATCCGGCTTTATTATCTTTAAAAAAATTACATGTTCTTGCATCTTGTTTTTGGAACACAAGCATTCCTTTTCATTAAAGTTCCAAGAAGACATCTGTGGTCTGGATGACAATTGTTTCAACGACACTTTCAGCATGAGATGTCTTAAAAGACTAGAAAAATAACATTTCAATGCCATTAACATCATGCAGGCACACCACTGTGGAAAGTTGGAGGCACGAGCCAAGAGGCTCAACCAAGGTTCTGTGAATGCTTGTGAACACGGCATAATCGAAAACAGGACACAAAGAAGTACAAAATCTTGTAAAATTACTGTCAATAAATTATGATAAATTAATACGACTATGTTTATATTGATAGGTGTATTTATCATTTCTCAAAACTGAAATAAAAGAAAACAATTACCGGTAAAAAAAAATCACCAGGTTGCATAGCACACTTAGGGTCTATACTCTTTAGTGTACTGTACTAATTCTGAACAAACCGTTTTTTCCTAAAAAGATATAAAATTATTTTGTTTTATTGATCCCTTTTGACCATAACTCATTTTCCTGATCACATTTAACAACTGGTCAATTGATATTTCATTTTCTAGTATACTTTTGGCTCTGTCGTTGATCTAATTGATCCTACAAGGGAATTAATCCATATTAACTCGCTTGTTTTATGACTAATACTGAATCATGTATTATTAATTGTAATTGACAAAGTTTCCTATATAAATATTGTTTTTACTAAACTAAAATATAAATAGTGAGTGCATATGTGTGTGTGTGTGTGTGTAAGAGAGCGAGAGAGATGAAACACAGTTGTCTGTTTACAAGACGTTTTTTTTTAAAATTCAGGGCGGTTTTTATTCATAGCTTCTGCAAAAAGAAAAAGACTGTATTTTGAGTTACCTGACAATTGTGAGAATCCTGATGCATTATGACTTATAACTGACATGTTAAATATAAGTAAAGCTGTAGTATAAAACTGTTCATTTGTGTTTTGATACTGCATTTCACAGACATGTTAAAGCATAATAAAATTATTTTTTGTTTGTAACTTTCCTGTTTTCTATCTCTTAATTTTCTTCCCATTTGTTTTCCCTATGGATAACCTCATTTTCCTATTGTTAGCCTCACTAAAATGATCTCATCTGTTGAAGACTGGTTTCAACTGGAATAATCAGGTAAACACTTTAGACCTTTATTTAATATGAACAAAGCATGCACAGCCATATGGCTCTTGTTGCAATGGATATCATAATTAAAACAAGCACGGACAGTTTATTTAGCTGTGTCAATTGATAGCAGAACATAGCAGTGCCTTGTACAGGAGTAAAATCACAAGCATGTTAGCATCGTTGATGCATTTTCACAATTGTTGGTAATATGGAATTTCATACAGTAATACCATTTATATTCATGAAACCAGAAGTTACTAGTGTAAAATACATAGTCAAGTTATTGACCTGGCCTCGTCTTATACTCTGAATCGACTTATATATAGAGGTTGGAAAATTTACAAAATTGATGAATTCGACTTATACTCTGCATCAACTTAAAGGCCGGAAAGTACAGTACTGAATTGCACCAACTAGACCAAAAAGGTGACAATAAGATGGCACATCAAGAGGTTTTGTGTGGGCATCGCCGGATTAAGCACCGTGGAGGCCCATAGGCAGTCAAACTTTTGGGGCCCCAGACCCACGGTCACAGTCTCATGGGGGCCCCTCATGGGGCCCATAAAAGTCGCGGGGCCCATAGGCAGTTGCCTACTCTGCCTAATGGGTAATCCGGGACTGTGTGTGGGTCACGAAGGGTAGCCAAAAATCTTTATTTTAATATCTTATTCTCTTACTGGTGGCACACAATCTTTCATTTTGTAATTAATCTGGAAAAAAGTGGCATACTATGTAAAATAGTTTGCTGATGCCTGAGCTAGACCTTTGGATGAATGTGTGTGTAAAGTTTCGCAGCAACCTATATGGTGTAGCAATAACAAACTTGTGCTAAATGACAGATGGATGGACAGGCATTGGACAAGCCATCCCAAACACTTGTATGGTGTAAACTATGTACAGGGGTGTGGGTATTTCAACATCAGTTATAAAAAAATACATTTGGATTTGCAATGTTTATAAACAAAATTTAAGAAATTAAAATTCAAGGGAACATAACACATTTTGAACACAGTCAATATCATTTCAATTTAAACTTTAAGCTTGTCCGAATGTTTTCACTCGTATTCAGTTCATGTCCATTTATGCTAATGTTACTGTATGTACTTAATTATAAGTTGAGTGAAACTGTAAACTGCACAAAATTTGCCTGCAGATCTGGGTCTGTGCATTTTGTTAGGAGTAGTCAGTCAAACAAACAACATAGACTCAGATCTGCAGATGGATTATGTTATGTGAGATCGGAACATTTGCTGTCTGCAGTTTGACTGGACTTAAAACCAAGTACATATGGTATTAAAGGAAAAAAATATTGAAAGTGTATTTAATCCACACCTTATAGTCAACTGTGGTCATGATATTTATAAAGATCTGAGTTTAACTTTAATAAGGATTCCATGTCTGAATATTATCTATCGATTGTGCATCAATATTTGGCTAAAACTTCTGATATCACTATATACTTCCACATTAGTTGTTGAAATCTGGTTGAAATTTACTTAAAATCACATGTATTGGTTTCAAAATCATAGGCAAATACCCAGATAATTATAGTTTTGATTTATACAGGAACAGTAAATTTAACCTCTTTCAATTTTAAGTTAGCTTTTGTATGTATATTTTTCAGCATAATCTTTGTATCTCCTCAGAAAAGCACGTTTTGTCAAGCACATACTTTTGAATATTGAATTCAAGTTGTCCACGCCTATTTCAGTAAGAAATTCATACCGATACTTCAATCTGTCAGTGCTATAGTAGAGGATAATTGGATGATGTACAAGCCACTCTTTCGGCATCCCATATTCTCCTACAAGTAAATTTATTGTCTTCTTTAATTTGTAAGGTCTGCAAAGCCTTATTTTTTCATATGTAGCACCCATACGTTCAACATCTTCTGGTGTGCACTGAAGGTCTCTGCAGAGAAGTTCTTCCATACTTTTAGCTTCACCTAAAGCATCTACATCTTCTCGCCATATTCTAGCATGCCTTTCAGCCGCCTCATACATAGTAATAGTGTGCGACATGACAAAACGAATCACCTTTTTATCTGTGACATTATAGTCTTTCAATATCTTAGTCCTTCTTAGAGCATTCACATATTTTATGCTGAGAAATCCTGGATCATTTTGTATATCCTCTAGAGTTATCCCATACTGCTGGTAGAGAAACACAAGGTCAACTATAGATGTTAATAGATGGTCCTGGAGATACAAATGACCATCCTGTGCCATTTTAACAACATCATCTTCTGTGCATTTCAAAACAGAGGCTAGAAAACCTTCCTTTGTTGTAAATCCCTCCATAAGCTTTGCCTCCTGATCAAAAACTGCCGCCATCTTTTCAAACGCAGCTTTCCCTCTAATCAAATGTCCAAGGGAGTAGCTATAAATTTTGTGCGACTGCATACGTTTCAGTCGCTCTTCCAGAGTATCCTTACTTAAAAGAAGAGCATGATGACTGTTTACAATCTCTCTGAAAGAAAACCCATAATGTTGCAGCAACTCAATTTTCTCCCTCAATGTTTCTTTCAAATAACTTTGCAGAAATCTTGTATCACTGATAACCAGTCTATATGCTAAATCTTTATCACCACCAAGTATCTCAACTATTGCTTCAAATTTCACAGCATATTTCACAAACATTTCTCTAATTTCATCCTCTTCATGTTTTTTAATCCTTGGTTTAAAATACTGAAATGGAACTGTGACATGCACATTTCTGGTCCACAACCATTTTATTTTGGCTCTACTAAACACAGATTTAACTCCAAAGAATTGGAAACCCTCTGTGGTTCTTGTTGCTACAGTAGATGAAAGATATCGTAAAGATGAAGTTCTTTTCAGATCTGAGCAGTATCCAAAGATTCCTGATGAAAGAAACTGCCTATACCAATTCAAGGGAGGTAACTTCATTCCAATGTATAGTTCTGACAAATGGCTCCAAACTAAATTTGTTCTTCTACAGACAATATTTGTTCTGATAACTACAGACTCCATTGCTTTCTTCAACTGAAAAAAAAAAGGACAAAATGAACAAAAGTATCTGTTTCTAATAATCAAACCAAATTTGCATTAATAAATTTTCTGGAGTACAAATAGTTGCAACAAAAATTATTATTTACCGTATTTTCTGGCATATCAGTCGATTCAGAGTATAAGTCGAATTCACCAATTTTGTAAATTTTCCATCATTCGGCCATATATAAGTCAATTCAGAGTATAAGACGAGGCCAGGTCAATATCTTACTAGTGTATTTTACACTAGTAATGGTATTGTTGTGTGATATTCCATATTACCGGCAATCGTGAAATTGCGTTACTGATGCTAACATGCTTGTGATTTTACTTCTGAACAAATCACTGCTATATCCTGTTATCAATTGACACAGCTGAATAAACAGTCCATGCTTGTTTTATTATAACTGAAAGCACATCCATGTTGTAGTTCATTTTATTACCTTTAGTTAAGAACGTAACTTATATAAACTTTCAATGACACTATCCATATATAAGTCGATTCGGAGTATAAGACGAAGACCTGACTTTCAAGTAAAAAAGTATCGACCTATAGGCTGGAAAATACGGTATACATTTCTCTGCAACCTTAAATTACCACATACATGTATTTCATTTTTGTACTAAATATTAGGGGGAACCAAAAATTCTAGTCAATATATTACAAATATTTAACCAAGTACAACCCTCATGACGCTACAATGTAGAATGAAATTTTCGAGAGTATTTGTTTATGAGCAGACTAGGTCATTGTTCCGTCATGAGCAAAGCAATGAAAATCAAGATCCACTTAAAATAAAAAGATCTGAGAAGCACTAATTTACTGGTGGTGAACCATCAGAGGTCTTGCAAGGATTTTACAACTAGCAGTGCAGTTGGCAAAATTAGGAGTCACGTAAGCAAATGTTAAGTCCCCTCTCATAAGCATATTGGGTTACCTGATAAACTGATGTCCCCTCTTGTAAGCATACTGGGTTACTTGAATTGGCTAAATGTCCAGATAAACTGATGTCCCCTCTTGTAAGCATATTGGATTACCTGAATTGGCTAAATGTCCAGATAAACTGATGTCCCCTCTCATAAGCATATTTGGTTACCTGAATTGGCTAATGTCCAGATAAACTGATGTCCCCTCTCATAAGCATATTTGGTTACCTGAATTGGCTAATGTCCAGATAAACTGATGTCCCCTCTCATAAGCATATTGGGTTACCTGAATTGGCTAATGTCCAGATAAACCAGTGGCTGTCACCAAGTTTAATTTTCCAAATTATTTACACTCACATGGCTCCTGTTTGTCTATTAGAGTCAGATAGAATTTTGTAGTGTCACACACATTCTTACAAATGGCTACTGTTCTATCTAAACTATCAGTTCTAGCAGCACTCCTCATTCATCAATTTTGCCCTTTAATCCCAAAATACTTATCCAAATTTGCAAAAAGCATTTTGTGTGAATCTCATTACAATATTCATAAATTTTGCCCTTTAACCCCAAAATACTTATCCAAATTTGCAAAAAGCATTTTGTGTGAATCTCATTACAATATTCATCAATTTTGCCCTTTAGCCCCAAAATACTTATCCAAATTTGCAAAATGCATTTTGTGTAAGTTTCTACATGTCTTGGTTTTGAAGTCATGTTAGCTACTTATTTGAATACACTAGGAAATAAACAAGATAATGAAAGCTAAAGTTGTTCATTTGATGTACTCCTATAATTATCACATGTACATCTCTGGGTCTTTCTGCCTCTGAATTTAGTCATTGTACACATGAATGACTGCCCAGGTATTGCATCATGCTCTACTGATGTACTCTAATAAAGACAAAATGTTCATCTGGGGACCTTTCAGCCAACGAATGCTATTATAACAAATATTAGCACAGCACATCAAAAATGATCAACTGATCAACACATTTTCTCACTCAGCAGGTGACTGAAACAAGCAAGCTTTGAATGTGCAGCCAGATAACAAATTTGGATCCTAAAACCAAGAGTTCAGGACTTCTATTTTGAGAAAAAAATTGTCCCTCCAGCAAAAGTTGCAGTCCCCTCTCAGAAGCCTATTGGGCATTCTTAAAGTGGCTAAAATTCAAGATGAGGAGAACCAGTGGTTGCCAGAGTTTAATTTTCAAATAATCTTTACACCACTGACATATAGCTCTCGTTTCGTTGATCAAAGTGAAATTGAATTATTGGTATGTCAGGCCAAGGAAAGGTCTTCTTACATGCAATAAACTAGGTATCACAAACTTTCTTACATATCGCTACTGTTCCACGAGAATTATCTGCACTCTTCTTAATATCATTACAATGGTCAATTTGCTGTTTTAACCCCAAAATACTTATATCCAAATCTGCAAATCGCATTTTGTCTAAGCCTCATTGTATCATGATTTCAAGGTCACATGCAGTACTTATTTGAATACATTTGGAAACAAACACAATAATGAAAGCTAAGCTGATTATTTGATGTACTCTTATAATAACCATATGTACATCACTTGGTGTTTCTGCCTCGGAATTGAATTCAGTCATTGTAATTATCAGCAGATTTTCCCACCACTCGGTAGTCTCAATCTTTGAACTTGCCGCCTGGCTATAAGTGTCATGCTCTTCCAATGTACTCTAACCGCTCCGGTGGCCTAGTGGTTAGAGCGTCCGCCGCGGAAGCGGGAGGTCGTGGGTTCGATCCCCGGCCGAGTCATACCAAAGACTTACAAAAATGGTACTAACAGCTGCCTCGCTTGACGTTCAGCATTAAGAGGTTAGTGTTAGGACTGGTTGGCCTGGTGTCAGGATAATGTGACTGGGCGGGACATCATGCTGCATGTCTGCGGCATGATGCCCCAGTGGTAGACATCACTATAAACTGCCTCACTGCAGACATCGTAGCGATATGACTGAAAAATTGTTAAAGCTACGTTAAAAATCCTAAACAAACAAACAAACAAACCAATGTACTCTTACAGTGACAACATGTACATCTGGGGGTCTTTCAGCCACTGAATTCTCTCACTGCAAATATCAGCACAGCTAAAATGATCAAATAATCAACAAAGATTCCCACTCTGCAGGTGGTTGAAGCAGGGCTGGCAAGTCTTTGAATCTGCAGTCTAGATATTGATAACTGGTTTTATGCATCCCAGATATAAAAAAAAAAACCATCTGTATCTAATTATGTATAATCAAGAGCCTTGGAGACCTCTGATACATGTAAGTCAATGACAAATACTGCTTGAACATTTATGTGCATTACAGAAACCAGCAAGAACCAGTCTAGTTGCTGCCAAAAAAAGTTCCAGGAGTCATTGCAACTAGTGCAATGATGGGTTTAAGAGTCTTTGATTTATAAGAAAATTGACCATCCTTTGGGTAAAATGAAAAAATGAATTAGAAAAAATCATTTTGGCAGAAAGTTTGTTTGTTTGATTAGGACTTTTAACGTGGCTTTAACAATTTTTCAGTCATATCGCTACAATGTCTGCAGTGAGGCAGTTTATAGTGATGTCTAGCACTGGGGCATCATGCCACAGACATACAGCATGATGTCCCACCCAGTCACATTATCCTGACACCAGTCTTAACCTTTTAATACTGAGTGCCAAGCTGTTAGTACCACTTTTGTAAGTCTTTGGTATGACTCAACAGGGATTGAACCCATGACCTCCAGCTTTCGCAGTGAATGCTCTAACCAATGGGCCGCCAGAGCGGTTTGGCAGAAAGATTAAAATATTTTGAATTTTTTTAATTTGTTCTACAGTCTTATTTAATTGCTCTTGCATTGTTCAAGCTAAACATTTCTAATTTATAAAGGTGAGGGTTAAACTTTTCGTGAATAATAATTTATAATTTAATTTAATTAATTTAATAATTTAATAATTTAGTTAATTTAATAATTTAGCTATTTTGTTGCTCAAAGGTTTCCCTATTTTCGTGTAATGCAACATTGGACATATTTAGGGGTACCTATGAACAACATCAAAAGAGAAATGCATAAAGCAGGATACATTTCAGACGCTAATGAATAAAAAAAAAACCTCTTTTGATAAAATTAGTAAGGAGAACAATGATAAAACACTCAGACAAATGGATGGACTAGAGGAAAACATTGTTTTATGATAAATATTTTCAGAACTGACTATACACTCAAGGAAATTTACTGGTAATATGATTTTGTTTTTATCTTTTCATACTGAAGTAAAGCAATGACAACATTATGTAACAAATAACAACCATAAACAATAGGGCAATTTTGGGCATATGGTGATTAGAGTTGGAACTTGTGGGATATAAATCAGGGCTTTTAATTTGCTTCAACATCACCAGCCTTTGGCCTGTGTCAAAATAAAAACATTCTTTGAGCATTGCATATACACTGTACATAAAATGAGCACATGGTCTCCAGCAAAAATGTATTCATCCAACTGATAAATATTACAGTACGTTTAAGTCATCAGTGGTTTCCAGACTGCTGATTAACGAGCCAACATATGTACATGTGATCTCAACCACTTACTATAGTTGAAATGAGGTGGCGGTTCAAGAGTTCTTGTGAGAAAATTAAAATTAAATTAAAGTGCCTGGAAAAGAAAAATTTCCAATGATAATTCTCACTTGATAGCTTACACGCCATTGTGTCTGTAAAAACAGACCCTGGCATAAAGGATGTTGTGAATTATGAACGTCCTCTGAAAATTTACAGAAGGTTTGGACATAGCATTGCTTGCATGTATGCAAATGGTTGAATACTTGATTAATATTCACCTTTCTTTTGAAATTACTTTTTATTTTCTCTGAAGCGTCAATTTAAACAATGATCAATGTCCAAATAGCTTAAACAAATATAAAAACTGCAAAAACATTGTGTATTTCTCACTGCTCTTCACCTGTGAATGTAGGTATGATTCAATTCAGAATAAAACATGATTTTTCAATTTTTTTTCAAGCTGGGAGAAATTTCATATCCCAGAGCAAAGCGAAGTCAATGCTAGCTAGGTCACGGAATGCTAAAGTCAGAATAATCTTCACTCTATTTCTTGCATAAAAGTAGATAATCTACATAAAGGTAGATAATCTACATAAAGGTAGATAATCTACATAAAGTTAGATAATCCTAGGTAAATCCACTAATTAAAAATATACATAATCCTAGCGACTTATAGACAATTCGGACCAGCTTGGACCAAAAAAAAAAAGACACTGCGATAGTTGTATAAAGATATATTTCTTCAAGCAGCAAGAAGATACTATGTTTTATATGTATGTATGTATGTGTGTGTGTGTGTGTGTGTGTGTGAGAGAGAGAGAGAGATAAAGAGAGTTTGAAGTGCAGAGTATTTTGTCTGTTTAGTACCTGCAACATCAACCTCGAACCAGTTACTTTTATGTTTTATTGTGTGCATAAACTGAAATCTTGACACTACCAGTCAGTATCATCAATCATTTTTCCTCCTTTACTCCATATAAATTAGAAATGAAAAGACTGATTACTAGTCTTAACTAAGGTACTGAAAATCACTAATGAGGCACAAATCAATGTCGCTGACACGTTATCACTAAAAGCAACAAAGGAAAATGTTTTCAGATGATCAGGCGTAGGGCTCTTGCGCATGCCTACAAAAATATAGTTATTTTGAAACATGAGATGTAAGATAAAAACAAAAAATACGAAATTTGAGCGACTAATTAAAATACTATGGCTGTTGCCAGAGCCTAATGAATTAACACCATGTAAAAGAGCCAATGCAGAGGTGTGCAAATTTATATCTGATCCCAAGAAGATGGAATCCTGTAAGATGAAAACTCCTTGTATGCAATGCAGTTTTGTCTGAAATAAAAGTGTCAAAGCAGTTTCGTTCTCTAAAATGACACCGTGTTCTACATCAGATTATTTATGGGTTGAATATTCAAAATGTCTGATACCAAAATGGAATAAGTTAACAATACATTTGCTTCACGTTACCTAAACAGTACACGTGAGGGAACTCCTAAAAATGTTGTTTTCTATATGTGAGACTGTATATAAGTTCAATAAATTTTAACTGCATACAAAAGTGTACATTTAAATTTTAAGCTGTGTGAACTTTAAAATATATCCTTGTTTTACACTACGACACATACGTTACCATTCTACAATACAAAACATTTTATACGTTATTTTTTTATTTTTAAAATTTTGCGAAAGCATTTAAGTAAGTACAAAATTTGTACTCATTATATCTTCTTATAAAATATAACATAAGTCATAATGCTTATATCATATCAAAGATCATGTGAATAATGATGATGTTCAGCTGTCACGTACAGGAGAAATAACTAAAATGACAGATATACGTGTTTAATATGGTTAATCAAACATATTTGTAATAATTTCATGCCATATTTTCATGATCAAAAGGGAACCAAGAAAACTGAGTGAAAATAATTACATGTTTAATGAACAGTCTTTTGTCATATGTATCTGATACATACGTTATATTTTTGGAGTGACTAAAAAGGCATACACATTGTAAACTTTCGTGCTTATATTTTGAATCGGAAACTGTTATGATTAGATTGGTATTACTTTGACAACTTAAAATGTTTCTGGTGTATTGAATATTCATTATTATCAACTTAAATGAACTTTAAAATATGACAAATTTTGGTAAAGATGCATCTTACGTTGTGCACATTTATCTGTCTTTTTCGTAACTCATAATAGCAAAATGCAGTAATGTCCTGAATTAAATTTATGTGAAACTATCGCAAAATACCAAATTATGCAATTTTCAACCACTTTCCTGGTATAATTGTATTTGTAAATCATAATAAATGCATTCATATACGAGAAGATCTCTTGTAGCATATGTATTTTGCTTTAGAATTAAGGTTTTGAGACCTAGTGGGCAAGCACCTAACAAAATCGACCTTCTTCCACAGGATATGATGCATCTCATTATTGTCTATTTACTCCCAAAGCATCACGCCCATCTCTACTATACTTCTTTTTTTCAGACGTCCTTTCTCCACAGTAATATTAGTCTTTGTGACGGTTTTCTTAAAGATATCAGAAAGCTCCTAACCATTATAACTTCGGAAAACATCTAGTTCTCCAAATGCTTCAAATTTTATTTTCAACCTATTCTGTTTTACAAACCAATTAAAATGAGAATGAATAATTAACTTACCTAACGTAAGGACTTTTAACTATACGGTAAAAATATATTATATAAGAATTGTCAAAATATATGTTAAAAATAAATACTTGTTAAAACTATTATCAGTTGTATTAAATAATTGGGCCAAAATGTCTTTCGAGTTGGGCCGAATTGTCTTATTTTCGGTCCAAGTTGGGCCGAATTGTCCAACAGCCAATCCTAGCATCCCAGTTAACTACAGTGATTATCATGCTTTATGCTGCATTATGCATATACATGCATCGATTTTCATGCAACAAAAAAAAAAAAAGAGTTACCAACAGGTTTTCATTGTTATTAAATATATAAAAAAATGAAAATTGATTGTACATATGCCGGGATTTACTTTGGACAGGAAAAAAGTCCTCAATGTGATAGTTGTATCTGAAGTAACAGCGTCATGTCTAACATTTTCCTACCTTAACAATCACATCATGTCTCCACTATTGCAGTACGCTTGAACCAAATTATAACTAACTTTTACGCAAAGGGAGCATGTGTTACAGCAAACCATATCAAACTTTAGTTCAATGTCTGATTCTGTCAGCTCATAAAAGCCCCCACATCTGCACGGATAGCGAAAGAAGAATGGTTTGTCAGACCCACTTCCAGTTTCACTTTGTTCAAAGTCTTGTATATCAACGTCTTCCTGGATTGGCCAGTCTTGAGAAAGGCATCTCTCTACCCACCTTTCATCAAATCTTCGTCTCAACTCTGGATCACTAAGAATCTTCCATGCTTTGTTTATTAATATAAATCTGTTACACGCATTTTGATGTTCGTGTCCAACTTTGTCAGGGTGGTACTGGAGTGCCAACTTCTGATAAGCACGTTTCAGTTCCTCAAATGACGCATTACTTTCACAGTTTAGAACCTCATAATAATTTTCCATGCTAATCAGTTTTATCAACTTTTTTTTTCTCACGTCCTAATATCTATTCTTATTTATTTTAGTTTTGTTTTCGGTATTTTTTAACGCAAGGCATGGTGTTGAACTTGTTGGCTTCAACTTGGAATAACGCAACAATTCGGGATTCGAATATCCCGAGCTCTTTCTCAAGAAATTGAGTGACCGTGTCAAGAGATATAAACAGACGGAACAAACTGGTGTTATATGGACAAACTGTCACACACGTCGAAAATCGAAGATGAGATAAGATAATATAAGATCAGTTTCAAGTTAATTTTAAGATAAGTGGTGAACTTAAATTGTACAATGTATTTTTTTTTTATGTACATGTAGTATATTGTATAAATTGTATTAATTAATTGTATAAATGATTTTTTACCGATCCTAATTATTATAACAATGGATACTAACTTTTGAAACTTTTATATTGGTTAAATTTTGGAAACAATTTTTTAAAAATAAATTAATTTTGATTTCTACAGATAAATAATAAACTCAGGAATGCATCTAATATTTGTTTGATAGGAACATACTGAGAAAATTATGCTGCTGTTTAAACCAAAGTTAGAAATCAAGTTCCTAGTCATTTTAGGCATGACCCATGTTTGTAATACAGTTTGAAGAGAATAAAAATGACTAAAAGAAAAATTATGATAGCAGCTGAATTTTAATAGTGTACCGTATTAACTTCTGATGATAGCTGTAGCAACTCTTTAGTCCCGATGGTATTGCAAATTATTTTAATACATTCGCTAATAGTACATCTGCTCTCATAGAGAAATTATAACAAACTTGTAGCTCATTTATAACAGACTGAACCATTACAAAGAATTTTACAGAGTCAGAAATATTCAATATAACAGATGACAACTTGAACCTGTAAATGAAGATACTGTATAACAGTTATAACTTTTACAGGAACCAATAATAGATTCACATTGTACAGTAAAACCTGTCTTGAAAGACCAGTACTATGTGGGACCACCTGTGCTAAGAGACCACATTTCAGTTTACAATTTTATTGATTATATAGGATTGTGACTTGTTATGAGAGAGCATCTGTCTTGAGAGAAAACTCATAATAATATAACAATAATTAAATGAAAACATTGATATTATATATTTGATAACTACACATGTAGTCTGGATTATGTCCTAAACTGAAACCATCTTTACATTATAATAATTCATAATCAAAATGTTGTAGAAATAGGCAAAAAAATATAATATGTATAAAGAATTGCATCATGAGTCTGAAAGAAGAAGGAAAAATATTAAACTTAAAATCATTAAGGAATGCATAAAATATTTATTAATGTAAATACACAAATGATCTAAAACACATTTTGGATTACATCATTGTGATTCATCAAGACTGTTAGCACATCAACACATTCTAGGCTAATCAAGGTTGTTGGTGCAATTTTTCATCTTGAGACAAATGCGAGCTCATGTGACAACCGGTGAAAAGAGCTACATGTACTATGTTTGCGGATCTACGATACACGAATTTTTTAATTACTGAGCAGTGGTAAATGCAAAAGTTAAGTTTTTACTTAATATTAACCCGATTGAACTTTAGGAATCCTGTTCCATGGAAGAATTAGACATTTTCTACTTCACTGCACATATCGTAAACGATCAGTTCAAAACAGTTCAAGTATTTGGCACACACGACAACGCCGAAATATGATTGGCTAAAAAGGTTATTCATAATATATGTAGCTCTTTTCATTGGTTGACACATTCGCACTTGTCCCAAGATGAAAAAATACCCGAAAATCGCACGTTTCGGAAGCTGTAACATCAGTTTGGTACAACGTAGAAAAGCCAATGATGGCTTGATGAATAGGAAAATATCTCAGGAGTAAAACAAGCTATATAGAATAGTTGTGTGCTTTTAAATACGGAAATAGCAGAATGAAGTCGATGGTCATTGGTGGAACCAAGTATATGGAAGCTATGAACCTTCTCTTTTTATATAGTATGATAGAAAGGGTCCTATGTCTGAATGGGTCATGGGGGTAATCTAAGGTATTTTTCTCAATCTGAATGATTTGTTTTCTTTAGATTATTATTTTTTTTACTTCACATCAAGCGTTTCCTCATTGACTATCTATTTTGCAATTAGTTCTGTTCAACATTCAAACAAAATGTTTTGATTCAGTCTTATCTAGCAACACAAAATCAAACGTAATACAAATATACTACAAATAAATACTGTTAGTGGCTAAATCCATTCATCCATCCATCCATCAAAATTTAAATATTTTGTTAATAAATTTACAAATATATTTCAAGTACAAATATTTTTTAAACAAATATTTCAAATACAAATTAAAAAAAAACCACAACATATTTCATACACAATTATTTTTTTTTTAAAATGTCATGAAAAAGAAAAATAAGAATAAATAAATATAAAGAGTTTAAATAAATATATAAAGTTTATACGATTCATTTGGATATCCAACTGGTGCACGCAATTTCTCGAGACATGACAATTCCATGTTGGAGCCAAAGGCCATGCAATTTTTGAGAAAGAGCGAAACACTTTGGATTCCAAGTTATTCGCGCAATTTCTCAAGAAATGGCCTATTGCAAGTTGAAGCCGAAGAGCCATAGTAAAGAGAAAGTCACTCTTATCAACTTTACCCGGGTCTGTCAAAAATTCTGAACAGAAGCTTATTATGGGAACGGATTCAACAGATCTCAAAACATGTACGATAGTCATATGTCAAATCGGGATTTGGTATTTGCATTAATTTAACAAATGTCATAAAGACGTACTTCTATACGAGAAAAAAATCACGCTTTTCCTACATAATAAGCAATTTGCTAATATGGTATTGACAAAATAGTCATGTAATATACAATTATTAATAAGGTACGAAATTATGTGAATAAAAATTATATTCAAATAACCTTCATTTAGCAAAGATGTCAGTTGAAATGACCCTGTGTGTGTGTGTGTGTGTGTGTGTGTGTGTGTGTGTGTGTGTGTGCATAATCTGCTTTATACCTAAAAGTTAGAGTTTATATTGACCCTTTCATTACGTACAACAATTACTCGAGAAGTACTTTATAATCGTACCGATAATCATCTTCAAGCAGAATAAGCCCACGACGTGGATAATTGGCTTTTTTCTACAATAGTCTGCACGCAGCCGCTTGAGTAGCAGGAATCACATCACAATTAATACTTCCAGTTCTAGTCTATTTTTAGAACATTTTTTCCTCTCTCATTTTGGTGGTGATAGAAGAGTTTTATTGATGCATTTTTGGTATGGATTTAAAGGTAATTGTTTATTCTTGAGATTACGAGCTGAGAGATTGGTTGTCTGTGTGTATTTTGGCGACAGTGCACATGTAGTAATAAGACCTTGGTGATGATCTGGAAATGAATTATGTGTTCTGTGTACATGTTGCTCTGTTTACAGTGCAGCCGCTCAAAAAAAAAAATGCCGGTGAACCCCTGACAAGAACTTCACCGTGAAGTCATCTTTGGATGTATTTTAGATTAACATATGATTTGTATTGATTGTCACACAGTTGAAAGGTCAGTGCTGAGAAATATATGTAGAGAACATGTAGTAAAATTAATTGTGGTGTATGGCCAACAGCCATGCTCGGCCACGTTGTTGGTGATTTCAGTGCACGAAAAAGCTTAGACAGCACACAGGCAGCGGCTTGTGGCACGCCGATAAAAAGAGCGCCGACAAATGAGCGCTGGACAAAAGAGCACCGACGAAAGAGCGCAAGACAAAATAACGCACATAATTTTAGTAATTGAAAGTAAAAGATGCTTAAAATGAAGTGCATTACAATTTAAATTAGAAATCACTTCTGCATAAATCAGGTAAATGTTTAACTAAATTATAATCATTACTTAAAATGACTTAAAAGGAATTAATAGCACTATCTTCCCATTCTACGACTCGATTGTTTCCATGTAAATTTTTGTACAACTATTATGCTATAAGTTTTTAAATGTTATAAAACTTCAGAACATGAAGAACTTAAATAGGAATTTTTAACTATTTATACACGTCCAACAGATTCTTTGATCGCTAGTCTGTTTGTACCAACGAATATAGATCAAAGCTTCCATTATTTGAAAACTTCTCGATATACTTATTTGATCTCTTATACTTGATAGTATAGTTGCAGACATATTTATTTTGCATAATAATGTTTGAAAACTTCTCTACTTGATCTCTACTTGTTAGTATAATTTAATCGGCGCTCATTTGTCGGCTCTCTTTTGGTATTGAGCCCTTTTGTCTTGCACTCATTTGTCGGCGCGTTGTTGTTGTGCGCTCTTTTACCGGGTCACCGCGGTTTATAGAGAGATACGAAATAATCACAATAAATTATATCTACGAAAGTGTTCGTCGTCTCACTGAACATGATGACTTTGTTAAAGGATTAACCCTTTGCCAACATTTATTTGGGGGGTGGGGTGGTGTGATACCCGCCTGATCTTTTCAGATCAACCGGGCCGGTCCCCTTACTAAACTGATGGTTACCCGAAAGCTTACGTTGTATCATGACCCGGAGGCTTGTATGTGTGTTAAATTCTATGATTTCAACAATCAGCGTTCCTGTAGTTTCTTAGCTATATTCATGCTTTATATATGCTTTGTAAAACCGTATATTTCAAATTGAAACATATTTTTTCTTCAATTTCAAATCACGGTATGCAAATTCAAGGAGCAGCAGCAGAGGGCGAACAGATTTTTTTGCTGAATCATTTGCCTTAAACGTAACCTTCCTACGAAATATAAAAAAATCTTAAACAAAACTCTCTAATTTACCAAGAGTTTTACCTAAATTGTATACAACCGGTTTATCCCGCTGACGACCAAACTGAAGTCACGCCCTCTCTGCTGCTACAAATTAGCCAACTATTGTATCGATACATGTAATTAAATCATTATATATATCAATACAAATATGTCAAATATCGGAGAAGCATATACTACTAGATTAGCTCGAGAACGTCAGGAAGCAATAAAAAAATATATTCCTTTAAGAGATTCGCTTCAAAGAAAACTTCAAGAACGCCAGGAGTCATAAGTTGATTACGTAGAAGGTACAGAAAGATTATTTAAACCTATTACTGCAACAACTTAGAAAGTTGTATGGGGAGATATCACTGATCCAGAAAAAAAAGAAATCTATTCTTGGGACATTACAAGAAACCGCTAGGGCAACGCAAGAGATTTTACAAGATCTTCCAGCTAGAATAGTTGCCGCACAACCTCCTCAAGATATTAATAAAATTTACACTGAAATAGCTGATGTGAAAGAAAAACCTGCATTTCAACCTAAAGCAAAAAGAGATGTCGACTTGATTAGTAAATTTAACGAAGGTGTTATTGAAGATATAAAAATGTTAAGAAAGAAGATTTTCCTCGTTTTGCATATGATGGTCTTTCTCGAAAATCTGAAATTTTCAAACCTAAATACGCTAAAATAAATGATAATTTTTTAAGATGATTATTTCGTGTGTTTTATAATAAACCCAGCGCAAATATTACCGATGCATTATATAAAGATTTTATGGATAAAGTAAATTATTATCGTCGTGAACAACAACAACTTTTGCATCAACCTCCCCAGTATCAACTACCTTCAGCTCTGCAACAAATAGAACAACAAAGGATGATGTCGGAAGCTGAAAAATTTAGAAGTGATCAAATAAATGAAAAGTTAAAACAAAAAAAAATAAGGCGGATCAAATAATAGAAAAGTTGAAACAAATGGACAAAAAAGAGGGAACAAAAAGAAACCAAACGGCATGAAAGATTAGGCTCTTCACTAGGTACGGAAAAGGATCCTGACGATGACTTTTCTGGCGCTACTACAGGAAATGGTTTGGAAAATGATCCTATCACCTGCCCTGACAAAGTCATTGCTGACGTGGATATACTAGAAATTCTCATAGGAGGAAAACGCGCTAAATACTTCTCATGAAATTATCAAAGAAATATCTAACATTTGTCGACGATTATTTACCGGTGGTATCATGGACATCAATACCTTTCGGGAATTTATCCATGAAATTACAGATGACTAAATCCCATGACACATAATTTAGATCATAGTGAATGATTAAATAAAATGATCGTACACAATACGTATCGTAGACCAAGAATGCTCAGAGTAGTAAATTCACGATTACCAGTTTATAAAATAACCTACGGAAATGGACTTGGAGATGTTGTTCGGGGTTTATTTACCAGGATAGCCCCCAAAGCAATGCTAATTGCAAAACAATTATCAATGAAAGCTATCGATGTTATTCGCGACAAAGCTCCTAGCGCAATCGGTGATCTTGTCAGTAAAGCGTTTTCGCCGGTCAAGGACAAAATTTTACGGTTATTACGACGAGAAAAACAACTGAAATTACCATCTACTGAAGTTATGCCTGCAAATAAAAGTAAAATAATAAATCAGGACGCAACCCAAAAATGAATGGTTCTGGCTGATGAGTCGTTAAAAGAAAAAGAAGATAACCGCTAGTCTGATAGCAGGAAGTGGTCTTCGTAGATAATTACAAATTATATCATAGTAATTACAATAAAAAGTTTAAACGTGAAATTAATACAGCGTTGGATATGGGTGAACCAGTTCATAAAAATGATTCCCTACGCGATTATCAATATTATTCTTACGATGCAGTACAACCAAATCAACACGTGGAAGAATAGAATTACAAGTACAAGATACAAGTCGGTATTGTTTTACCCGCTGAGGCATTTATCGAAGTCGAAGGTCGACTTATAAAAGTAGACGATATAAATTATGAAGCTGCTACTAAACTTGCTTTTGTCAATAATGGTATTTTGGCATTATTCAGTAGTGCCACATACATCATGGATGGAAAACATATCGAATCATGTCTGCAACATGTTGATGTTGCTACGACGATACTTGGTCTAGCAAGATACTCTGATGACTATTCAAGATCAGCTGATCCATGGATGATGTTTGCAAAGGATACGACCGATCATGCAGATCACACAGATTTAACTATTGTTAATATAAGAACCACAGGTGGAGCCGCTGACGCAAATGCAGTATTATCAAGAAATAACAATGTTAACCTTGGATTTGCAGCACGTAAGATAATGTTGAACGTTAATGGAGAATTTTCGTGTGTAATTCCATTATCTCATATTTTTTGATTTTGCAAAGATGTTAGAAAGGTTATATTTGGTGCTAAACACACTATAGTACTTGTCAGAAAAGACTCAGACAATGATGCTGTCTGGCGAGCCGATGGGGTTATTGATGAAGCTAAAATAACGATAGCAAAATTATCATTGTGGATGCCGGTAATGGTTCCATCGATCACAGAAGAAAATAAATTACTTTCTTTCATGATTCAAGGTGGTAAATCACTGCTATCGTGGAAAACAATGACTACAGATAATACTCAAGGTAATGGTAATGGCCAATTTACATGGCATATATCAGCACAACAGGGGGTTTCAGCACCACGAGATGTTTTTTATCACACTTCAGGCTAATGCACGAGTAAATAATCAGAAAAAAGTACGATGATATTTGACACACTTGATGTTGCCTAGGTTAGTTTAAGAATAAATGGACATCAAGAAACTGGCAAAGAGATAAACTTAAATTTTGAACGTATTACTGTTGCACGTGCATAAAATCGTTTAATGTCTTTTGTGGGGCGTGATCTAAATGTAGATCACAAGAAGATTTCACAACATTATATCCGATCTATTACTTTGCACTGGAACATTTAGATTTATTCAGACAATCTGCTGTTGATATATATTTTCGAGCTCAAGTCGGTTATTTTCCTCCTGGTGCTGTAAATCCACCTGTTGTTCCTGCTGGTTTCAGAGCGATCGCTGTTGTACTTAGCAACATAGTAGTATTACTCGTAGGTGTTGGTGGACGAATGCGAGTCGTTGATGCACCCGTAGAGAACATGTTCAAATAAATCAAGTAAATATAAAAATGTCGAATAGTCATGTTAACGCAACTCTGACTCAAGGTCAGAAAAAAATTACATCAAAAAACGCAAATCAATGTGGCGCAAAAATAACATTAAAGAAAAAACAAATGAGTAGTGATCCAAACAAATTATCGTTAACAGGTAATCAGCTTAAACGTCTGAATAAAGCTCTGGTATCAAAAACTGAAGTTCAACTTGAATTTTCTCGAAGTGTCATCAAAGATATGATTAAATCAGGAGGTATATTTCCAATTCTTTCAGCAATACCAGCATTACTTGCTGCGGGCGCACCTGCAGTTGCAAAAGAAGCTGCGTTAGGTGCTGTTGGAACCGCCGCTGGAATGGCATTAAAAAAAGCAACAGGAAAAGGGTATAAAAAAGGGACGCGGTCTCAGACTTCCGGGAACTTATCTAGGAAAAGGACTGAGACTTCCAGGAATATAATAACACCGATGTCAAATTTTGATCTGATAAATGCTGCTAAAATATTAAAAATAAAACATTTTAGAGTAGTTTTCATGCGTGATCAATTACCGAAACAACCACATCACGTTGAAACGGGTATCATCAATGTCGATTCGAATTCCGGTCTAGGAACTTACTGGGTTGCATATGCGATTGATCCACGCGGAATTGTTTATTTTGATTCGTACGGACTATCATGACCAGTTGAGTTTTTAAATTATATTAATCAATTACCTGCCAGAACTTGGTATTCAACATTACCGACACAGACAATGACAGATCCACCGATATGTGGTCGTGAATCCATCGCTGTACTTGATGCGATATCAGAATCAACTAAACCACCCCATAAAGTTGTACACGAATACACAAGTAATCGTTCGACAGGTATTTAAAATTGTACACATATATAATGGTTGATATTTACGGAAGATCTTTGATCAGAAAAACCGACAAAGGAACCGATAAAGATTTCGACGCATCAAAATATGCAACTAAAGATGACCTAGCTGTTGTTGACCGAGATGAAGTTATTTTTCAGGACAAACACGGTGCTTTGAAAACAAGTAAACTTAAGTGGAATGATATTGTTCGTAAGGTTCTTGGCCCTGCTATGGATAACATTACGGTTTTAACCGACAGCGGAAAAATACGAGATTCAGGTATATCGATAGAATATATTAGGAGTGAGATTACAAAAAATGTTCAGAAACGATTATCTACGTCAGGTGGTGTATTAACAGGAGAACTTTCCATGAACGGAAATAAAATAAATGTTTTGAGAGATCCAACATCAGATGAAGATGCGGCAACAAAAAGATACGTTGACACTGTTTATGGTAAATTATCTACGTTAAAAACCGAACATGATGCCGTTAGTGGTAAACTATCCACTTTACAAACCGAATACGATCTTCACATAAACGATAACAATACCGTAGATGGAAAATTATCTACGCTGAGAGTCGAGTATGACGTTCACGTAGGTGCGTTTACAAATCTCCGTAGAAATTTCAGAAAGATCGATTAAATTGCAGATGGATTCTTCGGAAAACCATTAGTCGTTGATACGAAACTTTCAGATATTGAAACATCAATCGATACGATTAAAAAAACACAGGAAGATATTGTAAGTGATGCTCATAATATAATCAATAATATTGATCTCCTTGAAAAATATCAGGGTAAAATTCTCCACAGGCGCATTAACAACGTCGTATACACAATATCATCAGGATCAAGAACATGGTCTCAACAAAATAATACTATCAAACATACCGAGGAAGTTACTGGCGTGTACAGATTGTCTGTGTTTAGTGGTGCAAAATTCGAGATATTTACCACGTAACCATGGCGTCACTCAACGGATAAGTTTTCTGGAAACGTATCTGTTATGTTAAACCGCGGAGACGAAGAAACTTTTATCCTGGTTGCATCCGACAAAAATTAACTTCAGCAAGGATCTGGTGGTGTTTGGAATCTATAGCTGAAACACCTCAATTGATTACAGCGTAAATAATATGGACTAAAGATACAATCAAGCGCGTTTGTGGCAAGATAAATTAAAATCTATCGTTGATAATTATACGATAAAAGTAAAGAAATATCACAGACGTGTAATTGTCATTGACATAATTGTATATTCAATCTCCGCGGTTGTTGCTGGAGCCGGTCTTTTATTATCCGCGGTAACAATGACATCACCTGCGGTCATAACGATCTGTGTTTCAGCGTCAACTGCGATCGCTGAAGTTTTTAATATAATCGCAAAGAAATATATCGACATGCACTAATGAAAAATTATCCGATTATGCGGGGAAGTTACACGCGGCAACGGTGTCGTTTTCTAAACTATCTCAGTTAATATCTGAAAGCCTCAACGATGCTTTAATATTGGATTCTGAGTTCGCATTAATGACTAAAATATTCTCCGAAGCAATGACTGTGATAGAATCTACACCCATTTAAGTTACAGATAAATAGATAAATGTAAGCACAAGAACTATTGAAACAGATTGCCACGAATACAACACCGGTATAAAGCACTATGATATCAATGAGCACAACCAATCATGAATTCAGTATTATTTTTTCAACTGCAATTTCAGCAAAGGAGATTGCACTTGCACAACTGCGAGTATATCATAGTTGGCCAAATATCAGATCCGAACCATTTGGTGGATTAGCTCCAAATAATTCGCTTGTACTTGCAAACAAAAATAAACCAGATGGACCCCAGATTTCTTTGCTGTTTCTATCTCCACAGGTAGTTATCAGATTGAACAAATCAACGATGAATTCCAGCGCAGAATAAAATCAACAACAAAAAAAAATGAATAAAGAACTATTACTGTTCACAAACCAACATTATCATCTGTGATTCATGTAAAATCTCCCGATTACGTCGTAGATATTTATCGATCATCGATAAAAACTGTTCTAGGATGGCCTGAAACTCCACCACATCCTGATGATGCTCTCAGATTTAACAATGATTCAGATGCTGAGGGCATGCATATTTCACCAGAGATTGTAAATATAACCTCAACAATTGCAGTAAATCTTGTATGCGATGTAATCGATAGTAATTATCAAAACAGATCTTGGGATATCAAATCAAGCTCAACAAGGATACGTTCTTTACATATTTACTCCAATGGTTCCTCCGGGATCCTTGATCGTGCAAGAACTAGTCAATCCGTTTTATCTACGCACGCATAATCGATACTTGTCAAGAATTAATTTTAAACTCACCGACCAGAGTGGACTCTTGATTGATTTACGTGGCGAGGTTTTACTGATAAATCTCAATGTAAAATCGTAAACGATTTTTTGATCTTGATTTACGAACTAATCAGATAAATATTACATATATACCAGCACTTAAAGGTTTTTATACACGACAAGGAAGCATTTGGAAATGCAATCATTTCAATATTTACACAGTCTTCATTCAACATCGTTGATACAGTCATGATGAGTTTGGTGACGAAGATTTTTTACTTACGCAAGAACGGTTAGATAGATTGCGGCGAGAACATATTTCTATGATCACGTGCGACCGAGATCATATTATAAACTACGCGCATTCCTACATTAAACTTGGTGAAATATCATATAGTTCTGAATAAATTCTGATTTCAGTAAAACAGAATATTTTTTTACTTTATATGATGAAATTCCATCCCTTTTTATGGGTCTGTTTTAGTCAATTTTATCGTAGAAAATCTGTCAGATTCCTGATTTTTGTAGGGTAACACTCCAGGAATTCGCTATATGATTTATCGATAAATCGTTAATTTCATCTCTTTTTTTGGGTGTTTTTTGTATATTTTCGTAAAAATAGATCCGATTTTAGTTGATTCATGAGCAAAACATGGCATATTTAACGATTTACGTTAAATCATTTAGATCATCGCTCGGGGTTTCACCCTACAAATATTAAAATGTTGATAGATTTTTCTATGATATTTCGACTAAAATGGGTAAAAAAAGGAGGAAATTTCCATAAAATTTACAAATCTGAATAAAAAATATTATAACAGAATTTTAAAAGATATCATAACTTAAAAAAGCAACAGAAGGGTGAAATTTCATCAAAATTTGCAAATCTGAAAAAAAAATATTATAACAGAAAAAAAACAACAGAACTAAAGAGGAATTAATCCAAGCTACCATCGGTAACAACGTTTTCATTTATAATCTGTTGTAGTTGTCTAAAGCGTGTCTTGATAATTTTGTTCGTTTCATATTCGTGAGACAGTTTTGATTTAATATTTTCTACTGCGATAGAAAGTGGTACAAACTTATCTGCGTCTGTATCTTTTACCATTGATAAGGACAGGAACTTTATAGACTGTATGCTCTTTATCAGCTTATACTTCATTGAAAGTGTATAACCACCTTCAAGTTTTCGTTGTTGGATTGACTCGAAATCACAAAATATTTTTTCTGGTCGAGTTGTATATTTATATTTTAATTTTTTAATTTTTTTTACCGCATACATTATAAAATTAATATTTTCAAAGTTCATATATATAACATATATATCTATTAAAAATATTTTAGAATATTTTTTTGGATAGCACAACCTTTAACCTCTAGGTTCGAGTGTTGTAGCAGGTTCAAGACACTTAAGGATAGCACAACCTTTAAGCCCTAGGTAACCACCGTATCCTAGCAGGTTTAAGGCAAATTAAGGACAGCACAACCTTTAAATCCATAGGTTACCAACGTATCAGAGCAGGTTTAAAGGCACATGAAACATACAACCTTAATTAAGGACAGCACAACCTTTAACCCCTAGGTTACCACCGTATGCTAGCAGGTTTAAGGCAAATTAAGGACAGCACAACCTTTAACCTCTAGGTTCGAGTGTTCTAGTAGGTTCAAGGAAATTAAGGACAGCATAACCTTTGAACCCCAAGATTACCACCGTATCCTAGCAGGTTCAAACAAACATGAAAAACACAACATTGATGTATAATACGAAGACACGAAACACAATACCACCCACCCCCACCCACCCCCGTTGTGAGTCCCTAATCTGTCAAATAACAATCTAGAGCCTCGGGGAGACGTGGTTGGTGAATTACGTAGTACGATGACCCCCCCCTTCCCCCCCTCCCCCCCCCTATCAAACCCGGGTGAGTAAAACGGTCACCCACCATGATTCGAATCATGGCGAGATGTGTGTACATAATTCTTTTGAATTTCGATTTGAGGTCCTAATTGTCGTGGATGCGTCAGAAACCACTGGCAATGTTGACAATGATATAGTAAGAAAAAATTAGATAGCTATAAACAATGTGATAATAAAAACACGAATTCGATCTTGACTTGCAATTTATCATAACATTGAAACAACAACATGGTAATCACTGTGCAAGCTGTATTTGTATAATGCTGTGGCAATACTCGAGTAAAAATCCTAGACAATTTACCGTAGATGGAAAAGATAACAGTCATGGTCATACATGTGGTAATGTGATGTTAATTTGTCTTGAATGTAATCGGTGTACAGGTGCTAGTTAAGTGAATGTGGTGGTAATTGTGTATCCTCGGGAATTACCTGTAATTGTTCACGTGTAAATCCACCTTGCGGAGAAGTTGAATCTAATTTGTAGATTGCAGGTCTACCTGTGGATCGTACCACGCTGGATATATTGTGTATTGTAATACTCCAAATAAGATCTGTCGCACTTTTTTTTTCCTCCTTCAAGTTCGCCTCGTTCGTATAAATACCTAACGATGACATTACCTAATATTGGCTGCGGTGAAACATTATGCTGTATTGGTATATATTTCCTTGTAATCGCATTAATAGGTTTCATGGCAGTTGTTCGAGTAACTTCATTGTTTAATGCAGCTATCACACTTGGTAATCTTGCAACCCATTCACGAGATTTTGTATCCTGAATGAATTCCTTCGCGTATTGGTATACAAATAATCGTTCAGCAAGTGTTCTATTAAATCGTTCTACGATCGCTTGATCACGATAAATTTCAGTATGTCCTCGTCGTATTTTAACATTATAACGCTTCATTAATGATGATACTGCAGGAAATTTCTTTCTGCCACATACGGAACATTTTCCACTGTATGCTATTCTTTTATGTTTTGTTGTAACCGATGATAAATCAGTAGTTGGAGTTTTAACTTTACAGCGTAAGCAGTATAAATCCATGATAGAATTATACCATGGATGTAATTGATTTTTCAGCGACGCGAAAACGATAACAAGTAAAACATCGTCCAGCGTTACCAAATTCGATCAGAATGATACTAATAGGCCCGTCTGGATCTGGTAGAACACAATTATTACTGTAGATGCTCAGAGATGCTACCTAAGTACTTAAGGAATTTAACGAAAACGCACGATTGCTGAGCGATGATGATATTATTGATTTTATAAGCACCATCTGTTGATGATCTTGGTGGATTCGTTAATAATTTAGTTGTGTATGATGACGTAATGCTAGATAAACAATCAAATCCGGCGAGAATATTTTCTCGAGGAAGGCATAAAAAATACTGATGTTATTAATGTAACTCAGCGGTATACACAAATTCCGAAAGTAATCAGAGATAATTGTAATATATTAGCCGTATTTAATGGAATTGATACACACACGCTAAGCAATATTCACCAGACCTGGTGTAGCGGGGATATGGATATAAATAAATTCAGAAATTTCTTTTCACGTGCGCAAGCAACACCGTATGGTTTTATAACAATAAATCGGCATGATCCCAGGACAAGATATCGCGTACCTATCGATCAAATATTTGGCTTATTTGTAGCAGCAGTGACTTCAGTTTGGTCGTCAGCGGGATAAACCGGTTGCATACAATTTAGGTAAAACTATTGGTAAATTAGGAGGGTTTCTTTAAGATTTTTTTATATTTCGTAGGAAGGTTATGTTTAAGGCAAATGACGATTCAGCAAAAAAAGTCTGTTCGCTCTCTCTGCTGCTCAAGGTCTCTATTGCGATATCTGTCGTGTCCAGTTCTTCATCAAATAATAATTTGTAAACGTCTCGGATTTTCCTTTATCTTTCATTGTCATCAGCTCATGAATGTGATTTATCCTTTTGCACATCTTGTTCATAGGATCTGCATATTTTCGTTTTCATTATCGTTTGGCTTTACCTTTTGTGTGTCCCTGTTCTGTTGTTGTTTTGTCTATATCAAGTTTCTGTTTCCCGCTTAGTTCTTGTGATATTTGCTTTATATCTTTATGCCTCTGTTGTTTGTCATTTAGCTCTTTTCTCACTTGGCGCTAGGGATATTTTTTTGTGTGTGTGGTAATTCTGTGTCTCTTCTTGTGTTTTGCTTATCTGCTGTATTTGTTTCTTGTTCTTGGTTTTGGTGTTGGTACCTGTGTGTCTTTTTCCTGTTCTTCCATTTCATTTTGCCTGGTGTTAGTGGGGTTTGTTTCATGTGTTAGCCGGATTTTTTGTTACTGAGCATTTTCGATGTGTTGACCTAATTTTCCAAACTTGATGCATTTTCTATGAAATATGAAACCTTTGTATCAGGATAGTACCAGGAAGCCATGTAGAAAAAGACTTTCTTTAGTCTCCTTAATTTCTCTTTCTCTGTCTCAGCACATCTCAGTCCGTTTCTAAAATGAAAGCCGGGGTAGGTGTCCATTCTTGACCTTGTCATCTTCATTTGAAATTTCTTTTCAAATTTGTCAACTGTAGTTTGGTGTGGGATCTCTAATGTAATTTTTTCAGAAAGAAGCTCCGCTGTCCTTTTCTGATTTCGTTTAGAAAAGGCGGTGGTTCTCTTATCTTCAAGGTGAGGTTTCCCCATTCTTGTTTCCCATATGGCAAAATATGTTTTCCAACATAAGAACTTCAGAAATTGGCAAATAAGTCTCCTGGTAGAAACATAATAAGACAGATTTGCAAAACATGTCTTGATAACGGCAAGAGGGAACTCCTCTTGGCAGATATACGAGTCAAGAGACATGCCGATATGGGCATCGCTAACAGACCGTTGTTAACCAAGCATGCATTGCACAGAAGCTGAGAAATGCTAAATTGGAGAAGACAATACAACTTTTCAACGTTACCAAATTAGATGATTATAGGGCACGGCGAAAGTTCAGCCATCAAGAACAATTTCAGCATACCGGTACTATGCCAGGTGACGCAAATGAGTGTCCGATTTTTAAAATATAATTAAACATTTTTGTTGTTGCACATAGTCATGAAATAATCTGAGAGAGAGAGAGAGAGAGAGAGAGAGAGAGAGAGAGAGAGAGAGAGAGAGAGAGAGAGAGAGATCTTGTAGTATCGACGGTGGATCAATATTCAATAAAAGTGCACATTTAGTTAAACCTGTTGCAATACGACAGAAAGTAACACATGACAATGCTGATACACCGCGTACAATTACAATACTAGCAATGTGTGATGGTTTTCATTTTGATCGTAGGTGTACTTCAAGTCTTCAGAATAACACACACACACATATATATATATAAATTTTGCAGAAAAGAAAATAGATAATGTAAAAAAAATCTAACATTAAACAAAGGTATTTGCTGAAATATAAACTACGGTTAAATCGATAAACCATTTTTCCCTCATGCTAAACTGTGGGCTTTTATTAGAATACAAATAGTTCACATATATTTTAATTTCATAATTTTTACTGCGCATTATTACGAATTTTTTTCTAACATCCGGCGCATATACGGAATTCTAAAAGAAATCTCCGGGATGCACAAGTTTTAGATACATTTTTGGAATAGCCAATAAACCGTTTGGCGTTGCATTACTGCAGAATGTTAATATGTCAGCCCCTATCATTTAGTGACAATGAGAACTAAGCGTCAAAACTAGATTTATCGATAACGATACGACTAACAAATAAACATAAAATGATTTAGTTTCTTATTATGCAATTTGTAGGAGCTTTTATTCACACAGGGGCAAGCATGTCATTAAGAAAACTTTTCTCCATTAGAGGCATGGTTTCGCAAAGAACCTGCATGCAATTAGGAAACAGACTTTATCTCCACAACAGTAAGTATTTGATTTCCGCATGATGCCACCGAGTAAAGTGGCATGTTTTCATTATAATGCTTATTCCGGTCTTCAATTGGGTGGAATTTTGTACAAGACAACCTATTTTAGTATCTAGCGTACAATCAGGAGTCGCACACAATACGATTGTATTTACTGCATATAACGTTACATACACTGTTTTCAGCAACCACCTTTTTTTTAAAAAAAATATGCAGCGAAATACAATATCATTGTTTCAGCATATAAAATGGAATAATATTTTTTGGTATTGTATACTTTTGAAATTGTTATAAAATATAAATAGCATGTATGATGTCATAATCTAGATAATTTACATGCTTTGATAATATTGCATCAGATAGGTGGGGTTTTTTTTGGCCCAGAAAACTCCCATGATAATTATAAAACGATTTATTAAATGTTAATATGTGAATGAAATCAACACAACTATGTCTATTTTTTTCCTTAATTTTTGCAACTATTTATTTTCTTTAAACATTATGCCTACATTAGTTTATATGATTATTAAAGGTAATTAGCAGTCATGACTTTAAATCTATTCCATTTTAATTAATTTCAGCCCAAATGAAATACTGGACACAATAATTCTATATCAAGATCTTATAGCTCAAATGAATAATTACTTGACCTCAGATCACAATTAATGTTTTCTTGTAAAAACTATTACATAATGGAAACTTTCATACTGTGAGGTTCCAAATGTTTTCAAGATAAAATCTTAGTTATAATTAGAAAGTTTGTTACAAATTTTATAATAAAGAATAGGGTGAACACAATGTTCTTGACTTAGACAAAGATAATAATCCTAATAGTTATCCCATACTCGTAGAGAAAAATTTAGCTATGTATATATTGTTTACAAAATTTTAAAAAAATATTAAAAGTTGTAACTGAACTTGATTTTGAACAAATTCAAATCCCATATCCAATTACCCAAAGCATATAATGAAATAGAAAACCCCCCCGCAATAATAACTAACAAACTGCAAATTAAATATACATAATAGTTACTTCAAACAGAGATATAACATTATAAAACATGTCTATTTAAACCAGACCATATCAGGTGTGCATGTCTATCCATGACAGTATGAAGCATGTGCCTGCTATACACGACAGTATGAAGCATGTGCCTGTCTATACATGACAGTATGAAACATGTGCATATCTATACATGACAGTATGAAGCATGTGCCTGTCTATACATGACAGTATGAAGCATGTGCATATCTATACATGACAGTATGAAGAATGCTCATGTCTATACATGACAGTATGAAGCATGTGCCAGTTTAGACATAACAGTCAATGTTTGAAATGTGCCGGTAACTGGAGATCTTGTCTAATAACAGAATTGGCCCATAAAGAGGTTGTCCCTTAATGGATTCGGCCCATACAAATTTAATTAAGAAATTTTCCCATAATAGACTTGGCTCATGATGGATTCGGCCTGTATAAAGTTGGCCTTAGCTTTGATCTTACATGGCTTCACAACACCAGTTGCTATTGAACAATAAATATCAAGCAATTTCATTTGGACAAAAGTTTGTATTTTTGTGATTTTTGTATATCCTGTATTTTGTATAACCTGCCACACCTTTTGCCATTAAGCAAGAAATATTTAATCCAGACATTTTATTTAATAACTAAAGAGTATGCAAACTTTACAGGTTTAATTGGCTGTGAGGAAAACAGTCACCTCCTTGTCTAAATGGACATTTTGAGTAAAAAAACAAAAATGAATGGGCATTTGATCTTTTTATCCATGGGTATCAATTATTATTGTTTAGAGTGTTCAATAGCATTACCGTATTTTCGCATATATAAGATGCGTGATATACAAAGTTTTATGTACCCCTCACCCAGGATGTGTCTTATATTAATGGGCGTCTTATTTAAGTATTTTTTAACACAAACGAACGGTACAGTGTGTGATATTGAAGGACGATTATTTCGGTAAATATTCACGTTTCACGATTTTCATTCCTAGTTGTAAAAACAATTGGGTAAGTGTTCACAATATAATAAACTGTTACTAAATAGTGTTTGATTTGATCAAAAATCAATGTACCATATTGTTCTATTCATCTTCATTTTCATCGTCATCAGTTTCAGTTTGAAATCCATTGAAACTTGAATCAAATTCACTGTCGTCGTCACGGAATAACTACATAACTGATGCTAATTGATCCATATTAGCGTCAATGGTATCGGATGCAGCTGAGTCGTCGTCCAAAAGAACTGATATAGCTAGCCGGTTCAGGAATTATCCCACACCTTCTGAAGCCATTGATGATTGTTGTAATTATAACTTTCTCCCATGCCGTATATGATTTTCCTTTCGGCATCATGACAATTTTATAAATTTTAAAAATGCTAAGCAAACTGATCACTCATTTATATATAACAAGAGACTGTTCCCATGTTTATATATGCTAACCGCATACATCGGGCGTTCATTGGTCTATGTACTAATCCCACCCTCTGAAGACTTAGCCTAACGGATCAATGAAGCCACCATTACATCCGGCGTTTATTGTTCTAGAATCTAGATACCAGGTACTAAACCCATCCGCTATTGGTGTTTGATCTCAACTAAAAATGGTAATGAAGCCTTGTTTACATCTGACGGGTGATGGAACATTGGACAAATTTTCATTTATGATAAAGGAAAGGTAACCACTGGAGATAAGTTGCTCAGTTCAACGGATGGCTAGGCCACGTGCGTCTTATATTTGTGGGCATCTTATTTAAAATATTTTTTACACAAATCGTCAAAACCCGTGTCTTATATAAGGGTGCGTCTTATAATTAGGTGCGTCTTAAATGTGCGAAAATACGGTAACTGCAAACAACAAAAATTATTCATCATAAGGACTTTTTACAGGTACTAAATTGGGTCAAGGTAAGAGAACAATGGATATTTACCAGAGGCATAGTGAGGTGGGGCGGGGGGGGGGGGGTGTACATATGTCCCCGGGCGCCAAGGTACAGGGGCGCCAAAATGAGGCTTGCAACGTTACATTATAATAAGAAAACAAGGATAATAAATCTGTCACAAGATCGCTGGGGCACCAATTTTATAGTTTGTCCCCGGGCGCAAAATATCATCGCTACGCCTCTGATATTTACTGCTGATAATAAATTTATATAAACTGTCACACTGCATAGTGATATAACTAATTGTTTTTTAAAAGCTATGTTAAAAATACAAATCACACACATGTACAGTAAGTAGTACATGCTTGTTTCATGACAGTATTGCATAGTTTATTTAATGGGTAAATTTACCAGCATTGCCTTGTAGAGTTAAGATTTACTGGTTTATAAAATTTACCAGCATTACCTTGTAGAGTTAAGATCTACTGGTTTATAAAATTTACCAGCATTGCCTTGTAGAGTTAAGATTTACTGGTTTATAAAATTTACCAGCATTACCTTGTAGAGTTAAGATCTACTGGTTTATAAAATTTACCAGCATTGCCTTGTAGAGTTAAGATCTACAGGTTTATAAAATTTACCAGCATTGCCTTGTAGAGTTAAGATCTACTGGTTTATAAAATTGATAAGGTTGCTTTAAAGAGCATAGATTATGGTATTTTTAGTCATGCTGAACAGTGCCAGTTAAAGTGACTAGTATATTTAGCTTCCCAGTAATGTTGTAAACTATTAATCTCATACATACATATTTACATGTATTTAGTTTCCCAGTAATGTTGTAAACTATAAATCTCAAACATACATATTTACATGTATTTAGTTTCCCAGTAATGTTGTAAACTATAAATCTCATACATACATATTTACATGTATTTAGCTTCCCAGTAATGTTTTAAACTATAAATCTCATACATACATATTTACATGTATTTTGCTTCCCAGTTATGTTGTAAACTATATATACATACATACATATTTACATGTATTTAGCTTCCCAGTTATGTTGTAAACTATAAATCTCATACATACATATTTACATGTATTTTGCTTCCCAGTTATGTTGTAAACTATAAATCTCATACATACATATTATTTACATGTAGTTTGCTTCTCAGTAATGTTTTAAATTATATATACATGTATATGCATATATTTATAAACATACATATTTACATGTATTTAGTTGTCAGCGCTTACTATTTGAGTTTGAGGTAGAGTACACACGTTCTTTATCAAGACCAATGATGCAATACTTTTGAATGCTGCCGGTTGTAGATAGGGTGGCTTAAATGAATTGCAATCTTCAAAAATCCATTTTCTGTGATGTCCACTGTATATAAAATAGTGTGACTAACACCTTGGACTCTGTGATGTCCACTGTATATAAAAAAATGTGACCAACATGTTGGACTCAGTAGGACCCTACTAAATGTCCACACTAAGTTGAAATAGTTATGGTTACTTGGCAGGAACATGCTAAAGTTTAACAGTTTTTTTATTCTATTGCTTTTTGACACCATGTTCAGGCTAATGTAAGTAGAATATTCTTAGTATATCTTAACTTTAATGAATTTCATTCAAAATATAGAAAATTGAAGGAAAGATATAAAAAGCATAATTATTGTATTTAGTGTCAGTCTGTCAGGTTTATCTGTATTTATATATATTTTTTAATTTATTTATTTCTTCATGCAGATGTTAGCTACACAAATAGAACTCACACTTGTGGAGAGCTGCGAGAAACTGACATTGGTAAAACGGTGCAACTTTGTGGCTGGCTTCAGTATCACAGAATGGGAGGCTTGTTTCTGATACTTAGAGACTGGCAGGGCCTAGTCCAGTGTGTTGTTTCACAAGAAAAGGTTTGGATCATAGGGTTGGAATGAGAAACATAAAGACCTTTCAGTATTAGATGAACGATAATCCTTGTTTTAATTAGGACCTACTCAATGAAGTTTTCAGTCATATGGTAATCATTTTGTCTGTATGCCCATCAGGCTGTCCATCTGTCTATCCATCCATCAGGCTGTCAATCTGTCTGTCCATCCATCAGGCTATCGATCTGTCTATCCATACATCAGGCTGTCAATATATCTATCCATCCATCAGGCTGTCAATCTGTCTGTCCATCCATCAGCTATCAATCTGCCTATCCATACATAAGGCCATCAGTCTGTCTATCCATCCATCAGGCTGTCATCTCTCAATCAATCCACCCATCGGGCTGTCAATCTCTATCCAGCCATCCATCATTCTGTCAATATGTCTATCCATCCATCCATCCATCAGGCTGTCAGTCTGTCTACCCATACATCAGGCTGTCAATCTGTCTATACATACATCAGGCTGTCAATATGTCTATCCATACATCAGACTGTCAATATTTATATCCATCCATCAAACTCAGTATGTCTATCCATCCATCAGCTGTCAATATGTCTATCCATCCATCAGCTGTCAATCTGTCTACCCATACATCAGGCTGTCAATCTGTCCATCCATCCATCAGCTGTCAATCTGTCTATCCATCCATCAGCAGTTTTATTTCAGAAAGATTACTGAAAGTACAAAATGGGTTTGTAACTTGATGTTGGTGAGACCTCAAATGAATTTAGTTTTAAGCCAAACTAAATAGTTGATTATTGGACTTGATCAAGTTTTGCATGAGCTTTTTTGTGAAGAGGTTTTAAATGAGTTTGATTTCCAGTATTCCATGATGTCTTTCACCGGAAATTGATTTCTCCTTCAAATACGTTCCCCAATCACATTAACGTTAGGGATATAAGCCTGCTACCTCTTGAATCCAGCCCTGCTAAAAGACGACAATTCGTCTTTTCTGTCTATCTCCTATAGACAAAGGGCAATAACTCTTGCCCCTTACCTCCAACAGGTGTTGCCAGTTTTTAAGCTTTGCTTGTACTGTTCACAATGTACAATTACACCTCTATATAATCAAAGCCATCTTAGTGTAAAATCAGACCATCTGAAGTTAAATTTGGAATTATTGTGTTGGACAATCATTCTTCTACAGGTTGTATACATTATTTTACAATTTTTTCAAATTTTGAGTGACTTTGTCACATTTTATGGACTTCGTCTATTGACCACCACATTACAACACGCTAATGCGGTACTCGTGTTGTCATTTACGAGTTAAAGCGGCACTGAATAATTTTGCTTACTCCGTAAGTAACGGTTGTGGTATTAGCAATTTAATAACATGCTGAATTGCTAATTTGTGCTTTGTTTTATCTTCTTTTGTCGTTTCAGTAGAAATGTCAACCAAATGCATGAAATGCAAAAAGTTCAAACAAAAGAAGACAACCATGACACTTGTATTGTATGTACCAAGTGTATGAATGGGAGGAAGAGATGATGTCCTTCCTGCTCCTTCTCCAGTTGGCAAAATTCAGAAAGCCAAGTACCAGCGATGTTCTAGTGTAGCTGGTACAGAACTAAAATCAGATGCCTTCAGTACTGATCTCCAATGCCACGTCAAAGCTAGTCCGAAACGTAGCTACGTCTTCAATGTTAGACTTGGCTTCACTAGCCATTTTCTGACTCGCAGGAAAATCCGGCAATGACCACACTTGGGAAGTGACGGCCCGGATTGCTAGAGTTATTAACAGGGCAGCTCATCATTCCATGGACAATTTGTTGACTGCTTCTGCCAATTTAGACCTGTTACGACGTGATGTGTGTCTGCGGTCCATGTCGCGCAAGCCCCATCCTACTCTGGCTTTACAGATGTCTCCGTTTGGTTCACCTTTACTCTTTCGGGGAAAAAAATTGAAGAAGTTCAGAGACAGGCAGCACAAGAACTGCCCCTCCAACTCGCTGCCTAACTTTTGCAGGCATTTCGAAACAATCATCTCCTGCCACAGCGGAGGGATGATAGGCGGACCAGGGAAAAGGGAACCTTACAATCAAATGTGCAGTATGGATCCCAACCCAATGCTGGGAGCCAACAGTCTAATCAAGCTAGGAGGCAACCATACAGAGGCGGCAAGAACCCAAGTTTCTCCGCCTTCAAGCCTCCTAACTCTAGACGTTGACGTACCCTCCCCACCGCCTGCAGACAGCCTACCTGTGGGCAGCCGCCTCATGCAATTTCAGGACCACTGGACCACTTTATTACCTCAGAACAATTGGGTGATTCAGGTCATTACAGAGGGACTTCGGATTTCATTTATCCATCCCCTCCCCTGTTTTCCTCTCCCCTCTTCACGGACGTACCATCAGATCGGGAGAAGAATGCCTTTCTACGAAAAAAAAAAAAAAAAAAATAATAAATAAACCCCACAATCGCCGGGGTTTTCTTACTGGACTGGTTGTTTCTTATCCAGAGGTATTCATCGACCTGAGTCGCCTCAGCCAATACATTTTACTGTGGCGATGGCGAGATCAATCCATTTTTCCATCTGACGGGACGGGTATGCTGTCAATCTAGATATGACCGACACATATTTTCACGTTCCTATCCACCGAGTTGTGGAACTTTCTCCATTTTGCTTATCGTGACTCGGTTTGTCAGTTCCAGGTCATACCTTTTGGCCTCAACATCATCCCTTGGGCTTTTACCAAGGTTATGGATTGCGTCGTCACCCTGTTCCGCTCGACTTCATCTATAGTGACAGCAGTGTACTTGGACAACATCCTCCAGAAGCATATGTAAAGTTCTACTCTTCTCAAAGGCAGAAATGATCTTCTATCACTTTTAGATCATCTAGGCTTTCTCGTGAACTGGAAAAAGTCCAATCTCTGTCCATCCCAGAGTTTTGGTCCATCTGGGTATGGAGTTTCACATCGATCTGAATCTGGTATGGCTTCCTTGCATTTGAGATCATCTGGATAGTCGAACTCGTCGAGTCCGTTTCCAACAGGATGTGCATTTCAGTGAAAAAGTTCTTGGAACTCCTCGGATTATTCAATGCGGCGGCGGACTTGATCCCGCTTGGCCGTCTTTTTATGCGCCCCTTACAAATGACGTTACAATAGCACAATGGCGCTCTTTTTTCAAGTCCCCTCAGTCACACAATAATGATCATGCCCGAGTTACAATCATTCTCGCGTCGGTGGCACAACCCCTGTTGGCTGTCCACAGGGATTCCTCTGGAGATACCCCAAGCAAAGATAACGGTATGTACTGCCACCAGTACCTATGGTTGGGGTGCCCACCTGTTGCCTGACTTCGATACCATCAGCGGCACGTGGGGATCAGGGGAGAGCCCTCTCCACATCAGCCTTTCAGATATAAAGGCTGTCATCAATGCCTTTCATTTCTGGAAGGATCAACTCTTAGGCAAAACTGTTCTTATTATGTCAGACAACTCTGTGGTTGTGACTTGCCTCCTCAAACAAAGGGGCACCAAATCACCTGACCTGTGCAATCTTATCCAGCAGTTTCTACATTGGTACGAAAATCTCCAGTTCAATGTACAAATCAGACACATTCCAAAAAGACTCAATGTCTTGGCTGACACTCTATGCAGGAAAGGTCAAGTCATTCACACATAATGGTCACTCCATCAATTAGTCTTTCTTCCAATCTGCACACTCTGGTGGCGTCCGATGATCGATCTTTTTTTATTACGGTGGAATTGCAAGTTGCCCACCTTTGTCTCTCCGGTTCCAGACCCAGAAGCTTGGGCTGTGGACGCTCTGTCAATCAGTTGGGAGGGGTTGTGGGCATACAGTCACGGGTGTTCCACCCCTGTCCGGACTGTCTTTATCTACACGCTTGACTCTTGTTCAGACGGCCTTGCGAGACAAGCAATTTAAACCTTCGATTGTGGAGAGAATCTCGAGAGCAAGAAGGCCCTCTACTCTGAAGGCTTATGAGGGAATGTGGCTTATTAATAACATCGTCCCATTGAGGGTTTCAATCCCACAACTAGTCAACCTTTTTCTCTGGCTTTTCGAGGAGAAACAGTTGGCCCCAATTACTATCAAATGCTACCGCTCCATGATATCAGACACATTCCGCCATCATAGATGGTAGATGTGATATCAGGCATGACAAAGATCTGTCAGATCTTTTAGCCAATTTAGAGTTCAATCGCCTGAAATCCCTCACCCTGTTTCCAAATGGAATCTGTACTGGGTTTTAACATGGCTCAATTCAGACAATATTGAGTCTTTAGCCCACAATTCATTAAAGCTACTATCATACGCAACAGGTTTCTTGATAGCCTTAGCTTCAGCATGCAGGGTGAGTGAGTTATATGCCCTTTCCAGTGACCCGAACTATCTTCTGTTCAGATCAGATGATTCGGTGGTTCTTTTGACGCAGCCAGGCTTTATAGCCAAAAATTAGTTACCATCCATTGGCAATCAAAGAGTCGTCATCGGCTCCCTTTCTTCCATAGATAAGTCAGGAGCAGCAGCCATGCAAGATTCAGTTTGTGTACTCAAGCACGTTTAAACGCACAGAGGCGAGTCGGGTCACATGCAAGCACCTCTTTCTTCTGGTGACAGCTGGGAAATGGGATATCACCCCTCAAGCCCTTGCTTTGTGGCTGAAGTGGGTTATACGCTCAGCGTACTCTGAGGTCTCACAAGATCAGAGTCACCTCATGAAGATTACTGCTCATGAGATTAGAGCAATTTCAGCAAGCCTTGAATTTGAATGTTGGCTGGCATGCAGAGTCAACCTTCTCCAGTTTTATCTCAAAGATTTGACCTCACAGAGGCAAACCTTGAATCTAGTAGGTCCGGTGTTGGCAGCCCAGATGACCACCAGACCCATTTAAAACAATCAGCACAGCCTACCAGCTTTGCTGGATTCACCAGAAAATTTTTTTTTAGGTAAGAAGATTTCAATAACTATCTTCTTAACCATATAAAGGGGTCACATATCACGTGACCCTGGGCTGTGTTGCTGTTGAAATTAGGAGAACGGGTTATCGTTCAAATGGGGAATCCAGCCATCATTCCTTAGAGGATACCCGGGGTAGAGGTAGGATGCTCAGCATTCCCTCCTCCCATTACCTATTCTCCGAATGTTAATGTGATTGGGGAATGTATTTGAAGGAAAAAGCAAATTTTTTAAGTAAAATATGTTTCTCCGAGAATACTTACCCAATCACATTACTTAAAAACCCTCCCATCCACCATGCCATACGAGCATCCTCGTATACTATATATCTCTCAGCTTAAAAACTAGCGACACCTGGCGGTGGCAAGGGGAGGTAAGGGACAAGATTTATTTCCCTTTGTCTATAGGAGATAGACAGAAAAGACGAATTTTCATCTTTTAATAGGGTGGATTCGAGAGGTAGCAGGCTTATATCCCTAATGTTAATGTGATTAGGTAAGTATTCTCTGAGAAACATAATTTACTTTAAAAATTTGCTTTCTTGCTATCCTAACTTTGGTTCCCACATTATAAATTTAGTTGTTGTATTCCAACATTCCACACCATCATTTGCACATGTTCATAACTTTACTCAGGATTTTTGAGTTGGACTGAATTGTGTATTTACTTTTATATAGGTGGAACCTTCAGTAGCTTATATCATATACAGGAGTTATGACAACTTATTTTGCTGTCCACAAAACTTTGGTATTTGCAGCATACATGTATCGTTTTCTAAGATTGCCAGGTGTCAACCAAAGTTTGCATGTATGTAATTTTATAAAGGATTGCCCTATTTTAACCAAATTTGTTGATGAGCTCTGAGATGTTTATGTATTTATTTTTTATATGTTATCTAAGTGGAGCTAATTGAAAATGATGCTGATACTACATTCATTGGACATCAGGAAAATCTTGTAACTACTTCTGAATGAATAATCAGATTTAGATCAGTATAGGGTTTTCAACAAAAGTTTTTTTAATGGTGTCATATTGGTCTCTAAAGAAAAACATGGCCTGTCTTCCATACAATATGATCAGCATGGTGGCCATCTAGAAAATTATTACTTAAGATTGCTAATTTTTAAGCATTCATCAAATCTTGCATTTCTGCCAGAGACAAAAACAATCGCAATGACCACTATATTATATCTGTACAAAGTGAATATTGAGGAATCATGACTAAAAATTGCATTTTGCCAAATTGTTATGATCTGTGAATTTTTTGTTTGTTTTCATTTCAGTTTTGGCCATGGAAATTTCACCTTCCAGTTCAGATCCGACTTGATTGATCTTTAAATATAAAAAAAAAACTTTACCTTTCACAACAAGATTACAGAATAAACACAGTAAATACAAACAAATTAGTACTGTTGCATATTCTAACAATACTTTGTACAAAAGAACATAGTAACCTCAACTCATTTCAAAGAATTGATCCAGAGTTCATTACTTTCTGTATTAATTGTGAGAAACCACTTATTACAATTTTGTTCCATTCTCAGGAATCTCTTCTACCACTTTCGAAAGATTTGAATTATGAGACAGTGGTTGAGGTGCATGGGAAAGTTCATGCCAGACCAGAAGGACAAGAGAACAAGGTTAGAAAATAGGAGACAGTGCAGAAGATTTCTCTATCCTAGGACATCTCACACTTTTGAAATGTTTTTATCTTTTAAAAATGAAAAACTACTGTCTATACTTGTTTATCAGGGTGAAATGATACATCTATGCCATGTATTGATACGATGTAGGATACACAGCCTGTAATATGATACATATTGATGTATGAGAACTTGTTGTTCTCTCCATCCTTGGAAGGTTGGATGTTTCCTTTTATGTATGTAGACATATTGGTTATATTTCCAGTATGCAATTATAGATTAACATTTTTTTCTCCATATATTTAATTGCAATTCTCATGAGTGACAAGATAACAAAAATATTTTCAAACAGACCACCTGTTGGTTGTGAGTTTTATTCAACATTTTAGACCATTTTAAATAACACACAACACAAAGGTTCAGTAGGCACTTTGTTGTACATATAAATAATCTTTGGCATAATGGGGGCAAGTCCTGTTACAGAACACATGCACCAGCCCAGCTCTGAATTTTTTGTGCTGCATAGGAATGCCTCAGGAAGAGAGATTCATGAGAGTTTGTAGTGTTGCAAAGAGAGTTCGACACCTGCATGTGGAGCAGCAAGGGGCTGATACGAGTTACATAGGGACCTTGATAAACTTTACAAGTCTGATCCTTAAGATGCCATGGCAACAAACATCAGCTGATACTCTATACATGCACCGTAGGAAGTGGGTATGAAGTATATATGGGCTTAATAGATGAGTACATTTAAGTACTGATGCAAATTGGGGTTTTAAAGCAAAGTTGTAAATGCATGCAACTTGGCAATGGCCCTTTGTTCCATAGTAATCCGTAGGAAGAGAGACTCTGAGGTGTTAGTAGGATTGTGAAGAGTGTCCGACACTGGTATATGGATCTGCAAGGGCTGATACGATGTGTATGGGGACACTGATAACCGAACTCGAGTCTGATCCTGAGGATTGGCATGAGAACAATTATCAACTGATACTTCATACATGGACCATGGGAAATGTACATAAAGTATAAGTGGCCTAACAGTTGAGCATATTAAAGTACAGATAAAGTTGGGTTCAGAAGCAAAGCTGTGAATGTAGTGATAATGTGACTGGGTGTTTATCAACCTACATGTCTGCGGCATGATGCCACAGTGCAAGACATCACTATAAACTGCCTCATTGCAGACATTGTAGTGATATGACTGAAAAATTGTTAAAGGTATGTTAAAAATCCTAATCAGTCATATGGCAAAAATACATGGTATCATGTCTGTCACGGAATTGTGTATGACTGGTATCAATGTGTATATGTGGTCAAAAATGTACTCGGGTTTCGCTGCCATGTACAGCATCACTGAGGGTGGTTTATTAATTACCAGCTGTAGTTATTTTGAAATAGTGAGCGAAACTCAGCTCATGCTGCATGTGCAATTTGTCTGCAGTTTAAAAGTCTAAGTACCTAGCTAGATTTAAGATTATATTCTTATCGCTATTCATTTTGCTGCATGTGCAATTTGTCTGCAGTTTAAAAGTCTAAGTACCTAGCTAGATTTAAGATTATATTCTTATCACTATTCGTTTTATGACAGAATTGTTTCATATATCAGATGTTTTAGTATTTATTTTAAATTCTACAGAGTAAATACCTAGCTTAGGCAGCGCCATGATATTAGTATTACTATAGTCTGCTTCGAGATAGCTTTTTGTTGTAACTGAACAGACAGATTGAGTTTAATTATACGCTGCATGTATTGAACGTTTATTGTACATGGATAACTAATTCATGTGCACACATGTGCAACATATATGAATGTAAAAGTACTTTACCGTGTCATATATATTACACGGTTTATTTTTTTTAATTTTAACTGACTGTGTGTGGTGTCGTGTGTGACTGTTTCAAATGTCTTTCGTTGAAATCATCCTTTGAGGTTTTTTTCATTGAGTTACTTGTTGTTGATAGTTCCATGTTAGGAACATTATACTTTTTCCTTATCTTTTGTTCATAATGGTGTCAGATTTGTTTTACATTTAAATTGCGTTTATAAATAAACATCTTATTAACGCAGTTGCTTTCGGTGTCTTCACTAGTCCAGTCCCAACCCGGCTTCATCCTGTGACAATGTCCAAGTCATATGGCCAAAATACATGGTACAATGCCCAGGTCAAAGGGCCATAATACATGGTATCATGTCCAAGTCATAGGATGTTGTGATGTCAACAATATCATAGGGCCAAAATACATGGTATAAAGTCCGAGTCATATGGGCAAAATACATGGTACAATGCCCAGGTCATAGGGGTAAAATACATGGTACAATGCCCAGGTCATAGGGCTAAAATACATGGTACAATGCCCAGGTCATAGGCCTAAAATACATGGTACAATGCCCAGGTCATAGGGCTAAAATACATGTTACAATGCCCAGGTCATAGGGCTAAAATACATGGTACAATGCCCTGGTCATAGGGCTAAAATACATGGTACAATGCCCAGGTCATAGGGTTAAAATACTTGGTACAATGCCCAGGTCATTGGATGGTGTAATGTCAAGGTCAAATGGCTAAAATACATGTCCAAGATGGGCACATAAATTTAAACTTTGTTTTAAAAAAGTGAATATGTTTTGTACGATGTGTTAAGTTTTGGAAAAAGTTAATGGAATTTGGTCTTTTTTTCTTCTTAGATTTTCAGTGTCTTGGCAAATTTATTGTTTTGAAATGGAATTCAGCTATTACTGTAGAAAAATGCAATCTCTTAAAAAAAATAAAGAATGGCAAGGCCAAATAATTGAGCATTATTGTAATTGTAACATCATTATTACAATGATCACTAAATTTTGTCATTTTATAACTAATATAATACTAAGTATATTACAATGAATAAACAAGCTTTATATTGGTAACTTAGCAACACATGTAAAATGCATACATGCCAACCATTATGCTTTTGACATAATGCATACATGCCAACCATTATGCTTTTAACATAATGCATACATGCCAACCATTATGCTTTTGACTTAATGCATACATGCCAACCATTAAGCGTTTGACATAATGCATACATGCCAACCATTATTCTTTTGATGTAATGCAATCATGCCAACCAATATACTTTTGACATAATGCATACATGCCAAACATTATCCGTTATGCATTTGACATAATGCATACATGCCAACCATTATGCTTTTGACACTATGCATACATGACAACCATTATGCTTTTGACATAATCATTACTTTTGTTTCACCAAATTACATATTATACTAAACTGTATGTGGATTATGACTTTTTGATGCATTAAAATATTAAATAAAGTAATAATTTGTTTTCTTCATTTTTATTATCATCTCTTTTATTTCACTAATACATGTTTGAGATTATTCTTAGAAAGATGACAGCTACATAACAATAGCATTAAAGTAGTTTCCTTTTTTGCAGTTATAGCAACTGTATATTTCCAAGAAAACAGATGTGTTTCTTATAATGTTAACTTTGCCTTATAGATTAAATTTACTGATAAGCTTACTAAGTTGTGAACCAGTCTGTACTTTTAAAGAAAATAATGCCAGATTTTAAGTAAAATGCTTTATGGTGTGAGTTTCAAACATGTCAGATCAGAATAATAAAAGGGGGGCCTTTAGTGGCCGAGTGGTCTAAAGCGCTCTCAGTTACGGATTACTGCCATCTCACATTTGTCTGCGTGAGTTTGAGTCTAAGATTCGGGTAATGTAGTTATGTGAGAAAAGCTTGCCAGTAGCTTCTCATGTGTCAGTGGTTCTTTCCGGGGGGGGGGGGGGGGGTCCTGGGTTCTTTCTCCACCAATAATACTGGCCGCCATGTATAGCCTATTGTGTGCTGAAAAATGGCATTAAACCATAAAAAAAACAAAACAAACAAATCAGAATAAAAAGGACAAATCGTTGCTTTAATAAGTTTAAAAGAATATTAGGGCTGGGGTTGCAGCTTTTCTCAAGGAAGAGTTTTGGACTGGAACATTCAAAACAATTTTGGAGAACCCAGGCATTAATGCCTTCATTCTTGGTCGTTTCTTAAGAACAGGGGTCATAACTAATTCCTGTCAATTGGAACATGTTGCACAAAAGTTTACTCCCTTGTTTTGACAAACCTTTGTACTAGTTACTGTCATATCAATCAGTGTAATTGGTTTAATGTAAATTATCTTTTGTTTCAGACTCTTGAGACAGGAATGATAGAGGTTCATGTTGAAGATTTAAAGATCTTGAATAACATCAGTAAAGACTTGCCTTTTGACATTAGAGAATTCCATGATGTAAGTTCATTCTGCATAAAATTACTGTTTCTTTTAAGCCCCAATACTAGTCTATTATCATGTTTACTTGTGTAGGACATTGCATAAATATCTAAGGGTTTACAGCGTTGAATGTATGAATGATTGCATTATAACTGGATATACCCTGATTCGTCAATAAATTATGTGATGGCGGATTTTTGGGTTATTTTCACATTTTGGGAAATATTATATGCGAATTGATATGGTAAATTGCCTTTTCCTCCACTCGTCTTTCTGTAACAGCATTCTCTCACTATTAGGCACTTAGTTATAACACAATTCTCCACTCGTGTATTTCTGTAACAGCATTTCCTCACTATTAGGCGCTTCATTATAACACAAAATCAGTTACAAGATAGGTTTCATCATGGATCCATTTCCATTAACAGAATTATAAGTATTCACTATAAGACATTTCCATTAACAGAATTATAAGTATTCTCTATAAGACATTTCCATTAACAGAATTATAAGTATTCTCTATAAGACATTTCCATTAACAGAATTATAAGTATTCACTATAAGACATTTCTATTAACAGAATTATAAGTATTCTCTATAAGACATTTCCATTAACAGAATTATAAGTATTCACTATAAGACATTTCTATTAACAGAATTATAAGTATTCTCTATAAGACATTTCCATTAACAGAATTATAAGTATTCACTATAAGACATTTCTATTAACAGAATTATAAGTATTCTCTATAAGACATTTCCATTAACAGAATTATAAGTATTCACTATAAGACAATTTAGTTTATGGTTTTATCTACAGCATTAAATTTGGAGTATTGTATTAATACAGGTCAGGCTACTTATGTCAGCTTTGACTCGATACAATTTTTATTCTTTTTTCTTTTATCTCAGGTGAAAGAGTCTCTCAGAATGGAATATAGATATTTGGATCTTCGTACAAAGAGATTGCAGAGGAACCTGAGACTAAGATCCAATACAATTATGAAAATGAGGGAATTTTTGTGCAATAAACATGGTAAGACATTCTTTCCTTCTGGGAGCGGGATATATTTTTAAAAACTTTTGTTAAACTTTTCTATTATTATGCTAGACAATTACTGGATTTTTAAGGTAAATAAAAACATGATAATTCATTGGAGTTAGTTGTGATAAATAATTTCCCTGCCACATTGATAACAAGATCACCATGAAATCTGTAGTTATTCTTTTATTGCTGGTTGGTAAAATGGCTGCCTCATGATAAAGATGACTGGAGTTCAAATACAACATTGTACAAATAATTTGATTTTCTGAAACTATGCTGTTTAAACTTGGAATTGGGAATTGTGCAACTGTTTATATATTTTGTTTGAATAGTCACAAAACACAGCATAACATAAACAATAGACAATGGATATTGTTCAGCATTCAGTAAGAAATCTGCTGCTTCGATCTATTATATAGACAATACATTCAGTACATCTTACTAGCCAATATCTTTGAGCATTTGAGCATCAATGAAAAAGAAAATTTGCTTGCTATGAATGAATAACAGATATATTTCATCTTGTGGGTGAAAACTTAAGTATTTTCACTTGTGGCTTTGCCATTTGTGAAAATCTAGAGTTTTTCACATACAATGGACAATGTTCCAATGTAGCTGCTCAGGCATCCCCGCGCAGCTGAATTGTCAATTTTTGCTCATTCCAACGTTAAATTTTGCTTGTCTCCGTAATGCTTGCGCAGCGCAGTGAGCACTGCGCGCACATCTACCATTTGCTTAGAGGGAACGTTGACAGTGGAACCCCGCTATAACATGTCCTGCCATAACATGAATTCAGATAAAATGCGGTTGTGGTGTGGCTCCCAAAATTTCATACATTCATTCGCACATGAACAAAAATTTTTTGTTCAAAGTATGTGAAACATTATATAAAGAATTTATTATTTTTTTGGGGAAGAGATCGCATATGGGGATGAGATCTCATATGAAATTCAAATATAATATGATCGTGGCATGGTTCCTGAAATTTTTAATATATGTACATATATTTTTCTTGTACCAGGAATTTTTAAAAATTTAAGAATGAGAAATAGTGTGTCAAACGTTTATTATCATTTTGGGGACGAGTTCGCATGTCAATTTTAATACGATCATGGTGTAGCTTCTAAAATTTAACAATTTCACCAGGTTCTTGAAGTGTTTTGCCAAAATAAACATTATTTGGTCTTTGTGATTGTCTTCAATTAATTCTGTATACAATCATTGCTCACAAAATAGTTGATGTGTTTCTTCTTTAACTGCATACACAGCTAAGCAGCAGACTGCGGTGGTTGATAAAAGTTTCTCAATGTTTAATAAATACCCAAAATAGAAAGCTGCCAACATGTTTTCTGGGCTTGGCGGTGTTATTAGATGCAATCAATTGACCAGTAACGATGACGAAATTGTTGCAAGTGTCAGCAGGAAGAATGAAGCTGCACAACCAGAACGTGAAACTAGTGACTCTAATGACAATGACGATGGCACCCCAACTCCCCCAATAAAAGTGTCAATGGCAGTAGAGCACATAGAAGCCAGTTTTAGGTGGCTGGAAACTCAAGATGTGGACAGCGTCAAAATCCTTCAATTCAAAAGCATTCTTGACTTTGGTAGAAGCCAATAGTTAGCAACAAAGAAGCAGGTATGTGAGAAAGCTTGCCAGTAGCTTCTTGTGGGTCGGTGGTTCTTTCTAGGGGTTTTCCCGGGTTCTTCCTTCACCAGTAATACTGGCCGCCATGTATAGCCTATCGTGTGCTGAAAAATGGCGTTAAACCCTAAAACAACAACAACAACAACAAAAACATTCTTGACTTTGCTAGAAGCCAAATAGTTAGCAACAAAGAAGCAGACTACACTAAACATATTTTAAGAAATTATGAAATTTAAAATTATGGAGTTATGCAACCAGATTGACTTTGCACAATGATTACTATAGTAGTTTTTACTCGTTTCTTTTGATATTCACAGAATTTTAAGAAATTGTAATCTGCATGCTGAAAGTATGTGTCGATTGTTAATTATTCTTGCTGGAGTCATTTAAATGAATAGGCATTGATGTGTTAATTATTGGGAATTTACAATTAATAAAGGTACGCTGAAACGCATATGGGAAACTTTAAGCAGTATGAAATTTGTATAGACACCGTTCATAGACCCTGGAATGTACATATGCTTTGTCTTTCTTAACCTTATTTTCTGTTAATTTTTCCCATTGAATTCAGACACATAATGATCTGTGACAAAAATATTGAATAGTTTAAATATGTTTTCAATTTTTGCAATGGAATTACAGGTATTATGGATTGGAATTACAGGTATTATGCAATGGAATTACAGGTATTAAGGATTAGCTGCATGCCATAATGATACTAAATCAGATGGTAAGTTATTGGTATTAATACTCTGTATTGCTATATATTGGACACTGGAGTCTGATACAATTATCTTGGACAAATATATCGAATATTTTAAATCTCTGTGCAATTTTTCAATGGAATTACATGCATTACGGTTGAACTGCATGCCACGATGGCATGATAGTAAATGATATTGATACCCTATTCATGATACAATGTTAGTTGGGATATTATTGACTATATTTTCGGAAAAAAAAAACAATACAAATTAGTAAAACTATGTAACGCAAAGTAATAATCTATAATTATATTATCCGTCCATTATTTTGAATAAGTCTTATTACTGCATTCCATTTAATATTTGTTTGATAATACCCTGATTTTTAACATTAGACATGAATACATGTAAAAATGCAAATGTGGTGTTTTCTGAAAAAAGTAAAATGCTGTAAAACCCTACATTAATGTGACCCTGATATTAAAGCGACCTGATTTTTTTGACCCCAATTATCGCAGTGTACTTGATGACTTATATTGGTTGTTCACTTGTTTCAAGCAAACATCATGTGTTTAATCAATCTAAAACGAGAGAAAATGTACAAGTCATGTCCAGATCTAACCATTGATGGAAATGTTGTCTTATGCCATCAGCTTTAGCCTTTCAGGAATGTTCAATAATTAAATGTAATCTTGTTATAGGAGTCACATTTAAAACAAAAGATTGTACCATCAGTCCATCTTAATTGAACTGATCAATATATTGGACTGTATGAGCTAAACCTTACATCATATTTAATTAGGAATATGTAGTACCTGATCAATATATTGGACTGTATGAGCTAAACCTTACATCATATTTAATTAGGAATATGTAGTACCTGATCAATATATTGGACTGTATGAGTTAAACCTTACATCATGTTTAATTAGGAATATGTAGTACCTGATCAATATATTGGACTGTATGAGTTAAACTTTACATCATATTTAATTAGGAATATGTAGTACCTGATCAATATATTGGACTGTATGAGCTAAACCTTACATCATATTTAATTAGGAATATGTAGTACCTGATCAATATATTGGACTGTATGAGTTAAACCTTACATCATATTTAATTAGGAATATGTAGTACCTGATCAATATATTGGACTGTATGAGTTAAACCTTACATCATATTTAATTAGGAATATGTAGTACCTGCAGACATTTTCTTAATTTTAGTTCTGTAACGGTCTCCAGAAGAATCATATATTTTTTATACTTTGTTTTGCTGTTTTTCGGTTGTAAAATAAATGTGTATTTTCCCTGGTTAGTTATCAACTAAATAAAACCAGTTAATTTCTTTGTTTATTAAGAAGCTCCATGTGTGTACTTTGTTTATTAAGAAGCTCCATGTGTGGACTTGGGTTATTTAGTCTTCCATCGTGTGATATACTTTTCTCCTGCTAACTGCTGTATGTCTTTATTTTGCATGAATATTATTGTAAGATTTACATCAAGTCTTTGATTGGTATGCCATATTGTAAGATTTACATCAAGTCTTTGATTTGTATGCCATATTGGAAGATTTACAACAGGTCTTTGATTTGTATGCCATATTGGAAGATTTACAGGTCTTTGATTTGTATGCCATGCTGGAAGATTTACAACAGGTCTTTGATTTGTATGCCATATTGGAAGATTTACAGCATGATGTCTTTGATTTGTATGCCATATTGGAAGATTTACAACAGGTCTTTGATTTATATGCCATATTGGAAGATTTACAGGTCTTTGATTTGTATGCCATATTGGAAGATTTACAGCATGATGTCTTTGATTTGTATGCCATATTGGAAGATTTACAACATGTCTTTGATTTGTATGCCATATTGGAAGATTTACAGTATGATGTCTTGATTTGTATGCCATATTGGAAGATTTACAATATGCCTTTGATTTATATGCCATATTGGAAGATTTACAACATGATGTCTTTGATTTGTATGCCATATTGGAAGATTTACAACATGATGTCTTTGATTTATATGCCATATTGGAAGATTTACAACATGTCTTTGATTTGTATGCCATATTGAAAGATTTACAACAGGTCTTTGATTTGTATGCCATATTGGAAGATTTACAACATGTCTTTGATTTGTATGCCATATTGGAAGATTTACAACATGATGTCTTTGATTTGTATGCCATATTGGAAGATTTACAACATGTCTTTGATTTGTATGCCATATTTGAAGATTTACAGCATGTCTTTGATTTGTATGCCATATTGGAAGATTTACAACAGGTCTTTGATTTATATGCCATATTGGAAAACTTACAACACACCTTTGATTTATATGCCAGATTGGAAGATTTACAACATGATGTCTTTGATTTATATGCCATATTGGAAAATTTACATGTCTTTGATTTGTATGCCATATTGAAAGATTTACAACATGATGCCTTTGATTTATATGCCATATTGGAAGATTTACAACAGGTCTTTGATTTATATGCCATATTGGAAGATTTACAACATGTCTTTGATTTGTATGCCATATTGAAAGATTTACAACATGATGCCTTTGATTTGTATGCCATATTGGAAGATTTACAACAAGTCTTTGATTTATATGCCATATTGGAAGATTTACAACAGGTCTTTGATTTATATGCCATATTGGAAGATTTACAACATGTCTTTGATTTATATGCCATATTGGAAGATTTACAACAGGTCTTTGATTTATATGCCATATTGGAAGATTTACAACATGATGTCTTTGATTTGTATGCCATATTGGAAGATTTACAACATGATGCCTTTGATTTATATGCCATATTGGAAGATTTACAACAGTTATGCCATATTGGAAGATTTGCAACATGTCTTTGATTTGTATGCCATATTGAAAGATTTACAACATGATGCCTTTGATTGGTATGCCATATTGGAAGATTTACAACAGGTCATTGATTTATATGCCATATTGGAAGATTTACAACAGGTCTTTGATTTGTATGCCATATTGGAAGATTTACAACATGATGTCTTTGATTTGTATGCCATATTGGAAGATCAGAAAACAGTTCTACATTACACATGGTACCCATTTACTTTTGTTTTAATAATTTTGATTTGAACTGTGTTGTTAGGACTGTGCTGATGTGCATACATATACCATATATACTCCTATATAAGTTGACATTTTTTACTGAAAATTTGATTCATTCCTATTAGGGCTTGTCTCATAAGAATGACATACAAAATAATTTGATAACTCTACGGTAACTTTGAAAACTAGATGTTATCATGAATAAAATAGATACAAATAATGTCAATTCCAATATTTTTATGTTTTCATCCCACTATTTTCTTTCAGAAATACAGATCTCATATGCACTGTACTTATTACAAAATACATTTATTTTGAATTTTAATGATTTGAAAATATTACCGGTAGATTAAATACTGGAAGAATTGGTAGAAGAATTAACCTTAAAGTCGAAGACATATTTAGTATCAAATGTCTAATTAACAATCGCTCCAATTTAATTTTTAATCTCCTTCAGGATTTGTGGATGTTGAAACTCCTACATTGTTTAGAAGAACTCCAGGGGTAGGCGAATTTATATTATTTGATGCAAGCTTACTTTATCATTAGATTTTATAAAAAATTTAAGACTATCAAGATTTCATTTTGTTATGGTTTCAAATGCAATCTCTACTGTGTTCCAGAATAAGTCTTTGTTCGAAGGTCTGCATGATTGACATTATTATTTAAGTAAATTGATATCAGATAGATTTGCAGAGACATGTCAGTATTCAAAATATTGTTCATTTATGTCATTTTAACTTTCCTGAAATAAAAAATAAAATATGTGCAAGGGCACAGTTAGGACATATAAATGTCAAAATGTTCGACCAAACTTTCTTTGAAAAATAATTGTAATCATTTTATTGCTGAACTCACATATGAAGGAAGTACTTTTTATTGTAAGTATCTGGTACAGTTTGCTGTGCAGTCCCAGTCTGTATTTGATGATAAGATCAAGGGGCCAGTTTAACGTGGTTTTGACCCAGTCTGTATTTGATGATAAGATCAAGGGGCCAGTTTAACGTGGTTTTGACCCAGTCTGTATTTGATGATAAGATCAAGGGGCCACTCTAACATTTTGACCCAGTCTGTATATGATGATAAGATCAAGGGGTCAGTCAAACATTTTGACCCAGTCTGTATATGATGATAAGATCAAGGGGCCAGTCTAACATTTTGACCCAGTCTGTATATGATGATAAGATCAAGGGGCCAGTCTAACATTTTGACCCAGTCTGTATATGATGATAAGATCAAGGGGCCACTCTAACATTTTGACCCAGTCTGTATATGATGATAAGATCAAGGGGCCAGTCTGACATTTTGACCCAGTCTGTATATGATGATAAGATCAAGGGGCCAGTCTAACATTTTGACCCAGTCTGTATATGATGATAAGATCAAGGGGCCAGTCTAACATTTTGACCCAGTCTCTATATGATGATAAGATCAAGGGGCCAGTCTAATATTTTGACCCAGTCTGTATATGATGACAAGATCAAGAGGCCAGTCTAATGCTTTGACTCAGTCTGTATTTTGATGATAAGATCAAAGGGTCAGTTTAACATGGTTTTGACCCGTTGTGTATATGATGATAAGATCAAGGGGCCTGTCTAACATTTTGACCCAGTCTGTATTTGATGATAAAATCAAGAGGCCAGTCTAATGTTTTGACTCAGTCTGTATTTGATGATAATATCAAAGGGCCAGTTTAACATGGTTTTGACCCAGTCTGTATATGATGATAAGATCAAGGGGCCAGTCTAACATTTTGACCCAGTCTGTATATGATGACAAGATCAAGGGACCAGTCTAACATTTTGACTCAGTCTGTATTGGATGATAAGATCAAGAGGCCAGTCTAACGTTTTGACTACTCAGTCTGTATTTGATGATAAGATCAAAGGGCCAGTTTAACATGGTTTTGACCCAGTCTGTATATGATGATAAGATCAAGGGGCTAGTTTAACATTTGGACCCAGGCCAGTCTATTGTTTTGATTGACCCAGTCTGTATTTGTTAATAAGATCAAAGGGCCAGTTTAACATGGTTTTGAAATGGAAGTAGTAGGCCTACTGTAGTACATGTCTGTAATAATATTACTGATGCTACTTAACAAATGTTGCAGGGAGCCAAGGAATTCATTGTTCCCAGTCGACTTCCAGGGAAGTTTTACAGTTTGCCACAGAGTCCACAACAGGTGAGCATGAAAGAGTCAAAATAATAACTAAAAACAGTTACTATAAAACAGTTATTGTATTGTCATCTGTTTTTAAATTAAGAATATTATGCTTGAAGGTTTGTGGGAAACCATATATCATTTGGATCAGACAAAGGTTTTAAATGACTTGGCAGAAAATGCTGAACACAGTTTGAGCAAATTGAGGGAGTATCCTAGCAACAAAAGATATTAAGTATGTAAATGAATATTGTACCATCTATGATTACCATTAGTATAAGTAAAACAACTGCATCTAAAAATCCACTGAACAGAATTTGAACAAATTTGCAGAAAACATTTTAGCATGAAGAGTCTTTTTTAAAAATATACATTACCCAATCATAAAGAGCTAAAGGTTATCTGCCCAGTCTATTGGTGGTGATTAGGCAGGGTTATCTCCACTTGATATAGGGATTGGCCATAAATTCAGTTACTAATTCTGTTCTTACTGAGAAGATTGTTCTCACCACAAGACCTTACAAAAGCAAGTATCAACACAGATGCAAGTCAGAGGAGTTCTCACTTCACAAAGAATGTATCCTCCATTTATATTTCTAGCTTGTCTATCTCAGAAAAGTCTTAAAATTTTAACCACACTTTGTCATCTTAACACATTTAATTGTACTTACGTACTTGCATATATATTGTATGCCACTTTACAGATAAGTTCAGAGTACAGTTCCCTGACACTAATAGAAAGTCTTAATATAATTCCACAGGACTGGATACATGCAGGCGTGTTTTCTCTGCTAATACATTTAGTGTCCAGACGGCATTGCGTTTACCTGATTGGGTCATCCTTGAACCTCTCTCAGTTATTATAGTGAATTATTTTCGTAAACATGTTTCTGCTGTTGTCCAGGTAATGCTATAAGGCATAGCTTACTTTATACATTACTTTATACATAATAAGCATACATGCTGACATATTTTCAGTGTAGGACTTTTGGCAGATAAGGGAGATAAATCAAGAAAGGCTCTCCAGTTACAAAATGCAGAAAATCTACATGATCAAAGACAACCCGGCACCATCACCACAGGGCTCCTTATTGTTGGCAATACTTTCTCAGGATTCAACTCAGCAGTTCTTGATGATGAACAACAAACAAACAAACAAATGAAAGTTTGTTCCACCTAAACATGGACCGGACACATGGATCAAACATCCCATAACCACCTAGACATGGACCGGACACATGGATCAAACATCCCATAACCAAGCACAACATTGTGAATCAGACTATGTCCTCCCTATAAACATGACAGCTGTAGGCCTACTTCAAGGGATCAGCCTTCATAGCTTGCATCGAAGATCTTTTCTGCCTCCGCAGTAATGACCTCCTCCTTCAACCTTATCAACTGCTGATATCAAAGATCAGCATCTGTTCATCTAATCACGAAAAAGGAAGAATCCAATTTCAAATTACATTTACAGTCTGGCAGACATTTTAAATGGTTCACATCAGTTTCAACCAGTTCTTTTTATCTTACAAAATGCCTGCCATCAACTTTTCGGAGGAAGTTCTACAACTATTGCCCTAGACATCACAGCTTTAGGGATGACTAAACTATACTGTAAGGATCAAACATCTTTTATTGACACTCAACAGTTGGTCCACAATGTAATAACGGTGGGCTCTATGCTGGACTTTGTATCCAACAGTTGGAACAGAGCTCCTCTCATACTCTGGATTCAAGGTACATGCATGGGAGTTGATCTCCAGGATGGATGGGGTCTTGAACAGAGCTGCTGAACATAGTTTAGCCAAGGTCATTACAACAGCCTCAAATTTACAATTGTAGGAACAAGATGCACTGCTCTCATCCTCCACCATCCTTAAAGATCATCATAAGGCCAAGCTACAATGTGTAATCTACCTTTTAATGGCCAGATCCACAAAATACACAAACAAGCCATGAAGATGAATTTTCCTGCCCCTCGACTGCAACACTGATACAGGGACATTTCAGGTAACTAAAACAAGGAACCAAGAGACATGACTTGAATACAAACATCTGACAAGTTTTCCTGTTTTAAAATCCTCATGTTGTAAATCAGATTTTAGGTTTCTCGGGATCCAAAGTGGACAAAAGACAGAAGTAGCAATCACTTACACATGAGTTTCTCTTTACAACCACCTCTGTTGTTAAAAAAAAAGACCTCCACGTTGCCTTTCCCACATATCCTAGTAGGAAGAAGGCTTCATTTCTTTGCTGCCAAATGGAACAAGATTTGCCACAACAATCATTTGTTTCTGAGGAACTCTACATCACTTTTAACACACCTCTTTCTCCGACCAGTCTCATCAGTTACATACACTACAACAGACCCATTCAAAGCAACCACTCTACAGCAAGAAATAAATGGCCTTGTACAGAAAAGGGTGGTAGGAATTGTTCAAAAAAATAAATTTCATGGGATTTATTTCAGAATTTTCTTGGTTCCGAAGGTAAATGGCACTCTCTGCCCTGTCTTCCACCTTAGCACCCTCCATCCATCAATTCATGCTCCATGGTTCTCATTGGTAACACAAAATGGTGCATTTTGATTGCCATTCAAGAGGGAGACTTCACAATCAGCATGGACTCAGTTGCATATCTTCACATACCAAGAAGTTTCTGCATTTATCTTACACCAACATCATTTATCAATTCAAAGTGCTTCCATTTGGATTCAGTATTTTATATCTCATTTGTTGCCAAAAGTTGGCACATTGGACCAACCACTTCCCATTTGCAAAAATATTAGCTACCATGTGCAGACTTGGAGTGGCATAACTTGACACAGTTGATTTATCTCTACAAGTACAATTTCTAGAGATCACTGTCTGCATGGATGCAAGTACAGAAAGCTGAGAGGCACACCGAATACTGCCTGTTTGGGAAGTCAGAGGAATGCTTTCGTTAGGATCAGCATCTACTGGTACATATAAATATTCTTGAGATAAAGGTCATGTTGAAAGTATTTCACTGATGGCAGGAATGTTTAACTGGACAGTGGTGCCTTACCTCAAATAGCTAGGAGGAACCAAAACACCAGACCTTTGCATACTGGTGTGGGACTTTATAAGTGGTGTTATCAACAACAAATTCATGTCTAAGTTAGTTCTGTTCCTAGATGTCTACATTTTTCTCCTCGAACAATCAGCTCATAATGGTCTCTACATGCTTCAGTTTCATTTAAATATGCACCTGTGGAACTAATGCTTGGTGGACCTGTTTGCCACATGGTGGAATACCAGGCTATCCAACCATTGTCTCATGAGCCCCGGATCCAAACTCCTCATTGAGCAGTTGATGCTATATCCATAGATTGGAAGGCATACACCTACACCTCTGATCACAAAGATGATACAAAGCAAGAGAATCAGATCATCGAACACTCTGACGGCAACAACCTCCTTAATCTCCCAGCGGAAATTCCATGGAAAATAGAGAATTTCCCGCATCTTATTATAACAATCGAGACAGCAGTTGTTTCATACTAAACCCAGACCACATCTGGATCATATTAAATACTCCCTCAGAAATAAACGGTTCTTTCAACCCGTCATGGAGAGAATTACTCAAGTACTATGGCCATTCACTCTGTAAGGGTATGATGGCAGATGGAAACTTTTAACCTGGTGTATTCTACCACTTCAGGCATCTATATCTGAAATAGCTAACTTCCTCCTTTGGTTCTCTGACAAGAAAGAGTTTGCATCAGACACAGTCCAAGGTTACTCCTTTATGATCACTGAAACTTTTGATCATAATGGAAGAGAGGCTTTTAGATGCAGTGAGATGTAAATATATGGGTTGTGTTCTAATGCTATCTCCCTGGTTATACATGGCCAAAACCATTGTGGCCAGAGTGGATTCTATGATGGGTGCTAACCTGGTTGAACAGAACACCTTTTGAACTGCTTTCAGGGAATCTTTGGCTCACCTTTCATACAAGATCTGTTTCCTTATCACCTTAGCAGTTGAAGGCAGAATAGGTGATGTTCCCTAACCCTAACCCTAAACCCTAACCCTAACCCTAATTACATGCAGTTCCGATATGATGGATTAGTTTCACTTAAGATGGTTTAGTCTTTCATCATCAAGAACAAACTTCCATCCATGGGTAACAAGACATTTGTGCTGAAATCTTTCACTCAGTACCACCTGCAGGATCCAGTATGAGCTTTCAAACGGTATCTTAAACAACTGTTTTGTTTGCATTGAGGGAGATCACACCTATTTTTACCTCTCAAGCAGGAACATGATAATATAACCGCACAGTACCTGTTCTTCCTGGATTAAGTGGGTTATTTTCTCGAGAAATTGTCAAACACTTTGGTTCACAAAGTTAGAGCAATTGCTTGAAGCATTACCTTTGACCAGGTTTGTTCTCTGATATTATCCATGCAGTAGGAGAGAGCTCCGAGACCACATTCTCCAGTTTTTACCTCAGAGATCCTTCATTCTACAGGGTTCTACTCAGTCTGGTGGGACCATTAGTTTTGTTACGACAGGTTGCCTTTCCAGGTCGTTCAACAGTTTCGTAAGATATGGTTTCATGACTTCCACTGGATTTATGGAGGGAATTTTCCAATTTTGAAGTCACTACCCAGTCTTCTCCAGTCATGTTACCTAGAAGCTGTCTCACATACCTTAAGGACTGGGGATGGCATGACTAGGGTAAGGGGATGTAACTCCTTCCACCTCTTACCTATTCTCTGAAGGTACTATGATTGGGTAATGTATTTGAAAATGAAACTAAATTTATCTTGTAAAATATGCTTCAAAAATACTTACCCAATCATAATGCACATAGACCTTCCCAGCCTTTCCACAGTTACATCCATATAGAGAGCTTGCCTCATGCTTCAGTAGTAACAGATATTCTATGCTTTTGCTATTAATCCCAATTGCAAGGGGAAATCACTCTGCCTAACTGCTACCAAGATGGGCAGATAACATATAGTTCTTCTTATCTTCTTAGCTATGATGGAAGGCTTGAATTTCGAGGTAATTGTTCTCCTAAGGTATTATGATTCAGTAAGTGTTCGCAAAGAAATATTTTATTAGAAAAGATTAGTTTCTATGTTTTACAAATAATGCAGAGATGTCATTAAATATGGTCTTAATTACTAAAAGTAAAAATAGATAAGCAACACTAAAACCACTGAACAGAATTTAACCAAATTTGCAAATATGTCCTTACTTTTAAGGATTTCAGACTTGAGAAAATAATGCCAATCTGCATCAGATATGACTTTGAAAACCAATTAATGACTTTTCATAAACTGCTGAACCAAATTTAAACAAGTGTAACATAAGGCATACAATCATGAAGGGCTTTCAAAATTTTAAGTTTTGGTAGCTGCAGCATCACAAAAACTGCAATGGTACTAACAGCTGTCTTGCTTGGTACTCAGCATTAAGAGGTTAGTGTTAGGACTGGTTGGCCTGGTTTCAGGATAATGTGAATGCATGGGACATCATGTTAAAAAGTTTATGGCATGATGCCCCAGTGCTAAACATCACAATAAAACTGCCACATCGCAGACATCATAATGAAATACCTGAAATTTGTTTTAAAAGGTATGATACAAATCCAAATCGCACACACAAACACAAAAAACTGCTGACTGGAATTTTTGGTCAAATTTCAGAGAGAGGATCCAATCATCAAAGGTTTTAAATGATTTTTTGATGCAAAAACATAAAATGAAATTTAACCTGATTTTTTAAAAACAAATAGCCACAGTTATTAAAAATAGAAAAACGTTTCATCAACTTTAATTATTGCGTAAGAGATTTTGACTGACATTAACATAATGTTGTCAATGCCTTTCAAACATAACGCTGATATCCAGAACTAGATGAGATCTTAAAACATTTTTTTTCATAATGTTTCATAACAATTTTTTCATAATGTTTGAAACATTTTTTTCATAATATTTCATAACATTTTTTAAAATAATGTTTCATAACATGCTTTTCAAGTTTTTTTAACATATTTTGCATAATGTTTAATAACAAGTTTTTCATAACATTTTTTCGTGTTTCATAAGATAATTTTCATTATGTTTCATAATATTTTGTCCTAATGTTTCAAAACGTGTTTGATAATGTTTGAAATTTATGGCGCTGGAATCAAATTTCTACAGAACATGTTCTTGTGATCTGTTGGACAGATGGCACTAGTGCATGTTGTTAATTCCACTTGGGCTCCTTGTAACTTTCAAGACTTAGACTCACATAAGTTTGGTGGTAGTTGAGCATTTGATGCTGCTGGTCATGGACATTAGTTCCTGTCTTAATTGACTAATGCTAGTCATGAGATTTAGTTCCTGTCTTAATTGACTGATGCTAGTCATGAGATTTAGTTCCTGTCTTAATTGACTGATGCTGGTCATGGGCATTAGTTCCTGTCTTAATTGACTAATGCTAGTCATGAGATTTAGTTCCTGTCCTAATTGACTGATGCTAGTCATGAGATTTAGTTCCTGTCTTAATTGACTGATGCTAGTTATGAGATTTAGTTCCTGTCTTAATTGACTGATGCTAGTCATGAGATTTAGTTCCTGTCCTAATTGACTGATGCTAGTCATGAAATTTAGTTCCTGTCCTAATTGACTGATGCTAGTCATGAGATTTAGTTCCTGTCCTAATTGACTGATGCTAGTCATGAAATTTAGTTCCTGTCCTAATTGACTGATGCTAGTCATGAGATTTAGTTCCTGTCCAAATTGACTGATGCTAGTTATGAGATTTAGTTCCTGTCTTAATTGACTGATGCTAGTCATGAGATTTAGTTCCTGTCCAAATTGACTGATGCTAGTCATGAGCATTAGTTCCTGTCTTAATTGACTGATGCTAGTCATGAGCATTAGTTCCTGTCTTAATTGACTGATGCTAGTCATGAGCATTAGTTTCTGTCTTAATTGATTTTGAAAAATTGTCCTTGTCTTACAGCCAGTCTGAAAACTGTCTATTTCATCTACAGAATATGCCTAATATATTGATAATACTATATTTGATCTTCTGTGAGAGACTTAGAGTGTAGTTAATTGAGGAGTACTGGTTTGATTTTGCCACTACACTCTAATTATGGCATATACCGGTCGCTGTATTACCATATATACTTTTTTATGAGTCAAACTGCAAATTGCACAGATCCAGATCTGAGATTGCTTAATTTACCAGCCGATCTGGGTTTGTGTAGTTTGTTAGGAATAATCATTAACAATTAGACCCTGATCTGAGTTTGTTAGGAGTAATCATTAACAATTAGACCCTGATCTGAGTTTGTTAGGAGTAATCATTAACAATTAGACTCTGATCTGAGTTTGTTAGGAGTAATCATTAACAATTAGACTCTGATCTGAGTTTGTTAGGAGTAATCATTAACAATTAGACTCTGATCTGAGTTTGTTTGGAGTAATCATTAACAATTAGACCCTGATCTGAGTTTGTTAGGAGTAATCATTAACAATTAGACTCTGATCTGAGTTTGTTAGGAGTAATCATTAACAATTACACCCTGATCTGAGTTTGTTAGGAGTAATCATTAACAATTAGACTCTGATCTGAGTTTGTTAGGAGTAATCATTAACAATTACACCCTGATACTGAGTTTGTTAGGAGTAATCATTAACAATTAGACCCTGATACTGAGTTTGTTAGGAGTAATCATTAACAATTAGACCCTGATCTGAGTTTGTTAGGAGTAATCATTAACAATTACACCCTGATCTGAGTTTATTAGGAGTAATCATTAGGGGGCGCTCACCAGTTAGTATGTACTTTTCAGATAGTGACGTATGCGAGGTGAAGTTGTTTGCATTTCTAACATGCACAATGGAGATAATGTTGGCATATCTCAATGCTACTTTGATGTAATCTGGCTGATATTTCTTTGGATACTGCACTTGTGGAAATTGTACATGATCTAAGCAAATGAATGCTCCCTTGTGCTTGAAAAATTAGCCATAATTAATCAAAAGTACACTAACTTTAGCAGTTATTAAACTAGGGAAAACGAATTTTGCTGAAGTAGGCAATAGCAGCTTCTGAAAGTGCAATGAACAAATTACAAAACATCTGAAAGTAAAAAAAGTTATCAGACCATTTTTCTACAATTTACCTCTGAAGTCCAGGAAGTGAAAATGACCATGCGGAGCTAGCAGTTTGTTTACATGAGCACATCTTAAGTTAGCCCAAGCTGTATACTCTAGAACCTAAAGTACACCCATCAATCATACATCATAATAAAGGGAATTGAAAGTTCTTCTCCCAACACCTAAGATATACAAAGTCTTTATTATATTGCCAGTATAACCAGTCAAGAAACCCCAGAAAATTATTTTTCTTTAAAATTCTAACGCTATGCAAAGTATGAAACTGTAGAGCGCCACCTTAACAATTAGGCCCTGATCTGAGTTTATTAGGAGTAATCATTAACAATTAGACCCAGATCTGCAGGCACATTATGCTTTGGGAGATCAGGACCTTTGTTGTTTACTTGAAGTTTTACTCAGATTATAAGACTATACAGTATTTGTTGAGGATCTCCTTTGTAAAGTTGAGTCTGTTGCCATTTTTTTGATTACCATGCATGTAATGTGGCAGTTAATCTGTATTGCAGTTTAACGTAGATGAACATCTTGCAGTACACTGCTGACTACACTTGTGACACCTGGATATAAAATATTGCAATACAGTGTATATTGTATATCTGTGGCAGCTTTTGTCTTAAAATAAATATTGAACATACCTCGTATCTTCCAGTTCAAGCAACTCCTGATGGTAGGAGGAATAGACAGATATTTCCAGGTGGCCAAATGTTACAGAGATGAGGGGGCCAAGCCAGAGAGACAGCCTGAGTTTACACAGGTCTGTTTTATGTACATAATGCAGCTATGATTGCATTTATTTATTAAAATATGTATTTAATTTTACAGTTTAAGTCTTAAACCAACCAAGGTCTGCAATGGATAAAGATACAGTACACTCTCACTGTAAGGCCCTTTCTTATAACACACTTCCTGTTATAAGTCTGGTATATTTAAAAGTCAGTATAGTTATAGGTCAGGTATAGTTATAAGTCAGGTATAGTTATGGGTCAGGTATGGTTATAAGCCAGGTATAGTTATAAGTCTGTATAGTTATAAGTCAGGTATAGTTTTATTAGCACCCACACATATAAAACCATATATTTACATAAGTCTCACTGCATCTCAAACATTCTTTTGTTCCATGTCCTAGGCAGAGGGTTCGAGTGGGTTTCTTATCACCTACCTCCAAGTGAGAGGGTTAAAGGGGTTAACATTTTTGTACATGAGAGGTGTTTGTATAATTTTGGGGAATTTTTGCATTTAGCTTTGTTTTTTTGCACCCTGTATACAAACCATATATACTCACTTATAATTATGCAATCTCATCTTTGCAAAAAATCAAAAGATGGGAGGAGTTAACTTAAAAGTTCAACTTGTTCATTTTGAGTTGAAATTAGAGTTGGTCTTATTTTATGCTGAAAATGCCACGACTTCATCTTAATCAAGTAATGTATTCAGCTTTCTTATTATATATATATATATATATATATATATATATATATATATATATATATATATATATTCTTATTATTTATAAATATTTGTTGAAAGTTGTTTACATTTGTATGCATATATGTGATTTTAAGAAAATAATCCTCAGTTACCAATGTTCATAAATTGATTTTTCATTTATTAAAGGTTGCAATTCTGTAAATTTAATCTATTAATGTATGTAGTCCTTTATTGTAAATTTAATCTATTAATGTATGTAGTTCTTTATTGTAAATATAATCTATTAATGTATGTAGTTCTTTATTGTAAATATGATCTATTAATGTATGTAGTTCTTTATTGTAAATTTAATCTATTAATGTATGTAGTCCTTTATTGTAAATATAATCTATTAATATATGTAGTCCTTTATTGTAAATATAATCTATTAATGTATGTAGTTCTTTATTGTAAATATAATCTATTAATGTATGTAGTCCTTTATTGTAAATATAATCTATTAATGTATGTAGTTCTTTATTGTAAATATAATCTATTAATATATGTAGTCCTTTATTGTAAATATAATCTATTAATGTATGTAGTCCTTTATTTAATGAGTCCAACTGCACAGACAAGGATTTGCCATTACATAATGTGCAAACCTCTCCGGTGGGCTAGTGGTTAGAGCATCTGCCACAGAAGCGGGAGGTCATGGGTTCGATCCCCGGCCGAGTCATACCAAAGACTTACAAAAATGGTACTAACAGCTGCCTCGCTTGGCACTCAGTATAAAGAGGTTATTATTAGGACTGGTCGGCCTGGTGTCAGGATAGTGTGACTGGGTGGGACATCATGCTACATGTCTGACATCATAGCGATGTGATTTTTTTATAGCTACGTTAAAATTCCTAATCAAGCAAATAAACAGAGCAGGCAGATTTAGGTCTATGGTTAGAGTTATCAGTAAAGTAGACAATAGAGACCCTGATTTGCAGGTACATTATGCTATGGTAGATCAGGATCTTTGTTGTTTGCACTTTGACTCGACTTGTAAATAATTCTATTCAGTAATACTTTTTTTTGTCTGAGTCATTAATTATAAGATGCTTCTTAAAGATTAAAAGTAGGCATATTAAATACATATCGTAATTGACAGTATCAGTTGGTAATTTCTTTCTGGCTGCTGTTGGTGACACGTGATGTAATCTCCATCTGAGTTTTAACAAACAGTGTTTATTTGAACAGTTGACAGTTTTGGTTGATTTATTCACATGCCTGAGGTACAAAATTGACAGTTGTGGTTGATTTATTAACGTGCATGAAGTGTTCAGTGGACAAATGTTTTTGATCTATTCACCTGTTGGAGGTGCACAGTTGACAGTTATGGTTGATTGCTTACCCTGCATGAAGTGTGCAATTGAAAAATGTCACAGATCTGTTCACCTGCATGAAGTGACCACTTGTTTTTAATGAAAATATGATTTGCTGATATGCCATGTCACTTGATCCAGTCACATGATCTTATGTGTATGGGTAATGGTGCATACCAAACACTTAAAATCCTGTAAATTCTTAATACAGATTCAGTCTGGTTTTAAAATATGATTGTGTCACAGAAGTGTCATTATCCAAATTTAGTCATGACGAATCATCATGGTAATGCATCATTTGTCTTCACTAGCCAAGGTTCTGATAACCCTATCTACTCATTGGTGGATTTAACAGCTATATCAGTGCTTTGTGCTAGCGACATCTATTAGATTTCGTGTGTTGTCTCCCTTAGTATGGATTGTCAACTAACCAATAGCATGTTGCATTGTATATTGGCCAAAAATGGTGGTGGCAATTGACCTGAAAAGAATACTTTGTAAGTTTAACATTGAAAGTATGAATATGTACCAGTAGGAAGCCATTACAGGTCTATTTGAGTTAAAGGTATTTATGCAAACATGAACTGGCACTGGAAAAGTGCTCATTTATCAGTCTATTCAAGTTATGTGTTCCCATTGTCTCATTCATGAAGGAACAATGTTGAGTTTTATGGATTACATATGACTTCAGTGTAAATCTAAAATTATAAAATACATTTTTTGGGCATACTTGATGCAAGCATTACAAACAATTCTTACATACAGATTCAGACACCAGTTAAAATTGTGACACCTGATTGGCTGACAAAAAGCCAATGAGCAATCAGGATTCAACATAAAGAATCAAATCAGAGTTAAAAATTGTGACATCTGATTGGCTGACAACAAGCCAATGAGCAATCAGTATTCAGCATGAAGAGTCAAATCAGAGTTAAAAATTGTGACATCTGATTGGCTGACAACAAGCTATTTGATCAATCAGGGTTCAGCATGAAGAATCAAATCAGAGTTAAAAATTGTGACATCTGATTAGCTGACAAACAAGCCAATGAGCAATTATATATCAACATCTTGAATCAGGTCAGAATTAGAATCTGACAGTTTGGTAAACTTAGGGTATACTTTTTTCCATTAATGTAATCATATATCAAATTAAAGAGTCAAGTGAGAATTATATTGTGACACTGTTTTATAAACTTAGGGACTACTCTTCATTCCAGCAATCTGACATCAATTATAGAGTTCAGTTGGAATTAGTACGTGACACTGTTTCATAAACTTAGGGACTACTTTTTCCATTCCAGCAATCAGACATCAATTTATGGAGTCAAGTTGTAATTAGAATGTGACACTGTTTTGTAAAGTTAGGGACTACTTTTTCCATTCTAGCAATGAGACATTAATTTATAGAGTCAATTTGTAATTAGAATGTGACACTGTTTTGTAAAGTTAGGGACTACTTTTTCCATTCTAGCAATGAGACATTAATTTATAGAGTCAATTTGTAATTAGAATGTGACACTGTTTTGTAAAGTTAGGGACTACTTTTTCCATTCTAGCAATCAGACATTAATTTATAGAGTCAATTTGTAATTAGAATGTGACACTGTTTTTTAAAGTTAGGGACTACTTTTTCCATTCCATCAATCAGACATCAATTTATAGAGTCAATTTGTAATTAGAATGTGACACTGTTTTTTAAAGTTAGGGACTACTTTTTCCATTCTAGCAATGAGACATTAATTTATAGAGTCAATTTGTAATTAGAATGTGACACTGTTTTGTAAAGTTAGGGACTACTTTTTCCATTCTAGCAATCAGACATTAATTTATAGAGTCAATTTGTAATTAGAATGTGACACTGTTTTTTAAAGTTAGGGACTACTTTTTCCATTCCATCAATCAGACATCAATTTATAGAGTCAATTTGTAATTAGAATGTGACACTGTTTTTTAAAGTTAGGGACTACTTTTTCCATTCCATCAATCAGACATTAATTTATAGAGTCAAGTCAGAGTTCGAATGTGACACTGGTTTGTAAAGTTAGGGACTACTTTTTTCAATTCAGCAGCATTAATACATCAATATGTTGAGTCAAATCGGAATTAGAATGTGACACCTTTTTTTATACTACTTCCATTGCAGCTTGATATGGAGATGTCCTTTGTTGAGATGGAAGGTATACAGTTCCTGATTGAGGACCTTCTTCATTTTAGCTGGCCAGAAGATTTGGAGGGACGACCTGAAACACCATTTCCTCGATTAACTTACCAACAGGCTATGAGCCGGTATGGCACAGACAAGCCTGACACAAGGTTTGACATGACAGTAGGTATTTTTGAAAAGTGAAATTGGTCACCCTATATTAAAACAAAATTTTTTTCACAAGGCTGACTTTTATTTTTCGATTGTATGTTGCCATGGCCACATTTTGTTATGCAGAGCACCTCAGGCTTTCCTGGAGCAATGGCTGATTATCTCAGCCCAATTGCATGAAGAATTTAAAGAAGTCTTAACCACTCTGACAAGACCACCAGTGAAATAAATAGCTTCTTTTTTTACTGTCTCATATTACATAACTTTCTTCAATATAAGTTGAGTAGGTTAATTGCCCATCCTTGAATTAAAAATAATGGGATAAGCAAGTCTTAATAGAAAAGTTGGACATAAAAATGAAAAAAATGTATTTAAAAACTTGGATGCTACCAAAAGTTGTGAATTTTCAAACTTTTATTTGGCACGTGTTACAAAGAAAAACAAATACTGGTGTTTATGTATAATAATTTTTTAAACATTTAATTGAATGTTATCTGTACATAAAATCAGGTTGAATATGAGGCACAGAATTTTAATTTCACCATATGACCACTGATGGCCTATGTTGTTTAAGCGGTTCTCATGCGAGAGGTCACTGGTTCGATCCCTGGCCGAGTCATACCAAAGACTTAGAAAAAAATGGTACTAACAGTTACCGCGCCCTTTCGTTCAGCATCAAGAGGTTAATGTTAGGACTGGTCGGCCTGACATCAGGATAATGTGAGTGGGATGAACAATGCCACACTGCAGACATTGTAGCAATATGACTAAAATTGTTAAAGCTACTTTAAAATTAAAAAATCCCACACAACTCGTTTCAAAATAGGATGCTATGGTTATAATTGATAAATGAACTACATATAATTACTGTGTTGATATTTTTTCATGCTACTATGTATTATACTGCTCATACTTCCTAATGAATCATTACTTTTAACAATTCATAAATTTTTTATGATGTTTTTTCTAGCTGACGGATGTAACAAAATATCTCCAAGACAGTGGTGTTCAGCAATTTGACAGATTTACATTATCAGCAGAGAGTTCCATTGTGGCTTTTAGGGTACCAAAAGGAACGGTAAGATACTGTGTCTAAAAATTTCAAATTCATTTCTGAACTTCATGTAATTTATTGCTCAAAATAGTTCATAAATGTATAAAAATATTTCTTCTTAAACTGTTATAACAAAACGTTTTGCAATGATACAGAAAGTTGATGCCAGTCCCACTGTGAGTCTAACTTCTTAGGACAGTCACTATCCTAACTTGTCTTTCAAGACAGGTATTCTCTCATAACATTTTTCTCCAATGGCCTAGTGGTTAGAGCATCCACCTCGGATGTGGGACATCGAGGGTTTGAACCCCAGCCGAGTGATACCAAAGACTTACAAAATGGTGCTAATATCTGCTTTGCTAGGTGCTCAGCATTAAGAGGTTAGTTTTAGGACTGGTCAGCCTGGTGTCAGGATAATGTGTCATGTCTGTGGCATGATACGCGAGTGCTAGACATCACTATAAACTGTCACACTGCAGACATCATAGCAATATGACTGAAAAATTCTCTCATAGCAGTTTTCTTTCAAGACAGGTGGTCTTATAACAGTTGTCTCCTAGCACTGGTATCTCAAGACAGGTTGTCTCAGATTGCAGTGATTATTGAAGACAAGTTTCAATCTACTTGTGATTCAGTAAACATACCATCAGTTATTCATTTTAGTTGAATTTGCTAATTCACCGATGGCTTATTTCTTTTGGAGTCGTGTTCATTTCATACATGTCAGCATTTGTAGTCATAAATTTGATATTGAGATATAATTAAAAGATATTTTTACACATCTTCACTCAGGCCCGCACCTAGAAAATTCTGGGCCCCAGGCAGCTGAGAGAGTTTGGGCCCCTTTCGTGTTTCAAATATGTGCGTATATGTGCCTATCTAGCTCGGACCCCTGACAAGTGCCATGGTTGCCCCCACCCCCACCCCCCAAGGTGCGGGCCTGCTTCACTATTATTGAATTTTTAAAATTCTTTTTATGTGTTTCTGCGTCAAATCTAATTGTTTTTTTAGGCTAGAAGCTGTTGACAAGGAAACTTGTATAATCACATTAACCCAAAAATTAAAGATTACACTTTGGAAATTTATTATTTTTTTACTTTTTTTCAAAGTTTTTATTTATACCTACCAATGAAGTTAAATGTGAGACCTGTTTTGTGTTTTCAAAAGTCAGACTCTTTGTTTTGTATCTTTTTATTTGTTACTGCTTTACACTGTAAATTGCAGGACCATATGTCACTAAAAGATATACAGACCCTGAAAGAAGCTGCTTTGAAAATTGATGATGGAAAAAATGTAAGTTACTTTGACCTAAACTTTAGATTGAAAGTTAATGGTATGAAAATTATTAACTGGATTTACCAAAAACACCATTTTGTACTAAACACTGTGCTCAGAAAAGAAAGTAATTCCGTATGGAGCATGTCATTTAAGTAGTGATATAGGTGTTATATTTTTGTCTGTATTTGACAAGAATATTCACCATTTGCATATGGTCCATCTTTTGTATCTTGTATGCATTGTACTTAATTTGTTTTGTACAGAACCTCTTTTCCCACATTAAAAATGTTGAGATAATTGACTGAATTGTCTCGGCCACTTTGGTACAAGAATAATGGGACACTGCTTGGCAGTCCTATCATATAAACAGTGCTTTTATCTTTTTACTCCATGCCCAGTCTTTTTCATGTGTGATAAAAGCATTCAAATAGATTCCCATTATATTAGAAATATTTGTCGGCTGACTCATGAATCCAGCCTTACTAGAAAATCATCTCTTCCTATGTTAAATAGACAAAGGGCAGTAATTCTTGCACATTACCTCCCTTTAATATCATCAGTTGTCTAGTTTTTAGCTTCTTTGCTGTACAGATAAATATGGTACAGTTATTTTCCGACAATCCATTTTTGTGTTGTTATGGGCCCATCCAGCATTCACTTTGGATTTATGAACACACAATATGAAAGCAAATTTTTAAGTAAATTTTGTTTCTATGAGAATACTTACCCAATCAGATTACTTAAAAGCCCCTGCACCCCCCAAACAATTCCACCATGCGTGCATCCTCATTTGTATCTTGCTCAGCTAAATACTGGTGACACCTGGTGGTATCAAGGGGAGGTAATGGGTAAGAGTTACTCTCTTTATCTATTTAAAATAGATGGCTAAGACCATTTTTGTCTATTAATATTCCTAACATACCGTGATTGGGTAAGTATTCTCAGAGGAACATAATTTACTTAAAAACTTGCTTTCATATCATGTGCGCAGTGTCTGACATCATGCAAACTGAAGTAATGTATTGCACAAAAGTGTATGTTGTTGAAGAGTGCATTGGGCATTACCAATAATCTTTCAAATCTTTTTCAGTATTGTGAAGAATAATTCGAATTAATATTTGTTTCTAATTCTTCCAATACACATTATCAGATTCAAAGGGTAAATACAGTTATCCCTTTATAGCATAAAATTCATTAAATCTATGAAGAAAACTGAATTTTAAATTCATCTTGCCATATTTTTTAAATTTAGATAATAATAATAAGCATTTTTTATTTACTATGTCATAAATGTTGTCAGAAGCTCATTATGTTTTAATTATTCTAAAATATTTGTTTTACTGTAAACAAAATTGACATAGGTGCAATTTATGACTGTTGAAGAGACTTCTATTTTTCCAGATAATAGAAAAGTTCCAAGAATTGTTACATGGATCATTTGCTCTCTACTGTATAAGAAAGGCACATACAAATGTTCCAAGTAAAACAATTGTATTAAAAATGTTGATAGCTTTTCCTGCAGGTTCCCTTGTGATAGGGAATGAGTGGGGAGTAAATAAACATGTAAAGAGGAAGTTAATAAATAATGATGACTTGATTGATTAGGTATGTGTGTGTATATATATAAATTAATGATGATTTTATGGATTAAGTGTGTAGGTGTGTGTGTATATATATATATATATATATATATATATATATATATATATATATATATAAAGATGATTATAGAGAAAGATTGCTTAGTACTTTGATTGTTTTCGTTACTTGTTTTTTTTTTTATAGAAAATAAATATAATTGATGTAAGGGTTGGCCTGAATGGTGAATGGAAAAGTTCTATATCAAAATACATCAAGCCTGACTCCAGAGAGAAGCTGGCTGCAACCACACAGCTACAGTCAGGTGACATTCTGTTTCTTGCTGCAGGACAGGGGATCAAACATGTAAGTACAGTAGTTGTTTCACTAAATAGCAATTCCTTACACCACCGCACCTCACTATGTGTTGATATGGTCATTTAATTAATCGAGATTGCTTGTATTACAGCTGTGCTTAATTTTCTTCACATTATTTTAGTTCTTGCCCAATGAGAACCAATTATGATGTAATTTTGCATCAACAAATCAGTAGGTACTTTGAAGAGCCTCATTGGATCATCTTTAAGGCATACTTGCTTATAATGCATGTTATTTTAGTTTTACCTTATGAATTATTCGAAACTTGCCTCTGGCAAAAAGTTGATTATATGGCCACCTCTGCTTCAAGGATGCCTGCAAGCATGACATGAAAGCCATTGACATTGATGTCAACACCTGAAAAGAGCTTGCTCAAGACAGGCCCAGCTGGCAACATGCTCTGATCACTGGTTTGAAAGTCAGCGAGGACAAGCTAGCTGATGAAAAGTGATCTTGGAGGAAGAAGAAGCAGCTCCAACACACACCAGACTCTAGTGTCAAGTGAAGCAAGGACGGCCACTTTCATGTTGGGCTACATAGCCACTACAGACGCTGCATAACCACCAACCGGGACACCTCTCATGGGTACACTTACATCGTCTCTCGAGACTAACGGATGCCAACTACTACCTTATGAGTATTAATTATGCTGTGGGCTGGATGAGTGATCTAAGGTGCTCACATTTACAGATCACTACCATCTCACCTCTGTGTGGGTTTGAGTCATGGACTCTTCCAATGTGGGTATGTGAGAAAGCTCCAGTAGCTTTCCATGGGTTGGTGGTTCTTACGAGTGTTTCTCCGGGTTCTTCCTCCACCAGTTATACTAGCTGCCATATGTATAGCCTATCTTGTTCAGAGAAATGGCATTAATTCCAAAACAGTAACAAACTAGTATTGTTAATTTTATTCATATTCCAAATTTATATTATGACTGAAAATTGTGTCATGTACCATAGATATACCCCACATCTCAAGGTCAAGGTCACAGCAAGGAAAATGTAATTATATGACTTCTTTAGTGTAATTTCGAACCACAGGAAATATTTTAATAAAACTTTGCCAAAATAACGTGATTGTGTTGCATACCACAGCTGCACCTCCTGCCTATAGGTCAAGAATCTAGCCAACAGCAAATGTAAATCAGTAACTTGTACCCTAGTATTTTTCAGCACATGATAGGCTATACATGCCAGTCAGTATAACTAATTGAGAAAGAACCTGGGAAAACCCCAGTGAAAACCACTGACCCATGGGAAGCTACTGGCAAGCTTTCTCACATACCCACAATCGTGTGTGTGTGTGTGTGTGTGTGTGTGTTTGTGTGTGTGTGTGTGTGTCTGTGTGTGTTTTCTGATGTGCATAAAAGCAAGAATTAGGAACATATGTATCCTGTTATACATAATAACCACTTCTACCTGTATTAACATATGTATCCTATTAAACATAAAAAACCATTCCTACATGGATTAACACATTAACCCATGGAGGTTTTTTCTGTTTTCAGAAACACATTTTGGGGACTATTTCCGAATACATACTAATACATTGACTTCCAAGCAATATTCCAATAGACAAATGGCTAGTTGTGGTAAAAAAAAAATGTTTTTAATTGGTTAGTTTGCTGGCGCATGAGCAAAAGGTGAAAAGTTTTTTTTTTTTTTTTTTTTTTTTTTTGCTTAATGGAGAAGACTCTTTATTCAAAATGTCCACCTTATCCTACTTTTTGCACAGGTTCACCTGTCTGTGTGTGCTTCAGACCGATCTGCCATAGATCTGAGGCCATAAAGTCTAAAATCTGGACACAAAATCAGTATCCAAACATGGGCAAATTTTGGGTGAAGAAAAAAAACGGGTCCAAAAAATTATTTTTTTCCCTCTGTATTTTGTAGTGCAACTAAAATGTCCAGATTATTTGGTATCATTGTAGAGCTAAATCAGTTTACCTTTCTATAATACCACCCACATTAATGTATCATGCATGACCTTGATGCTACAGACCATGGAAGTAGGCTACTACCTCATGCCCCATAAACTCGGCGCTATGGGTTAATGTGTTAACATATGTGTCCTGTTATACATAATAAGCACTCGAACCAGTGTAGTAATATGTTTTATTTTAAACATAATAATCACTTGTGTTCATAATTTAGGCAATATTCTTTTCAAATTAATTATCATTTCTCAAATCTGGTTGAACAAATATGGTATTTTATATATATATATATAATACAAATATAAGATATATATAAGATACAAACTGAGATTATAAGTACCATTTATACTCATTTATAAGAAGACTCCAACTGCATACTGCACAGACCCAGATCTGCCAGTGCATTGTGTACCGTCAGTTCTTTGTCTCTGTGGTTTGTTAAGAGTAGTTAGTAGTTAAAGCAATACAGACCCGGATCTTCAGGCACATTATGATTTGTTGTTTGTATTTTGATTTAGCTTAGTGATTATTTACAGTAGAGCACATATTAAGGATGTTGGAAGAGTAATATGGTTTATTGTTTGCATTTCTCATTTCAGAATGAAATTCTAGGAAGAGAGTAATATGGTTTATTGTTTACATTTCTCATTTCAGAATGAAATTCTAGGGAGATTACGTCTTGAATGTGCTTATCATTTAGAGGCACAAGGTAAGAAATGGTAAAATTTGGATAATTATCATATATTTTTTAATGAGTGCAGTCATATGTGCTTATTTAAGGTCATATGTGTATATTCAAGGTTGTATGTTTTTCAAGGTCAAATGTACTTTTTCAAGGTCATGTGTGCTTATTCCTGGTTATATGTGCATATTCAAGGTCATATGTGCATATTGTTGACCAGATAACACAGGGATAGTCACATTCATCATATAATTAAGACAAAGTACTCCTCAGTAAATCAAATTTTACTTGGGTTGTAACAATTATCCACATAACCATTGATGGTTCAAGTATTAGCAAGTAAATTAAAGGCAAGCAATTAATCACCAGTGCCTATTTAATCAGAAAGTCATGCACACCCATTGAAAAAAGTTTATTATGCAGGTTGTCAGAAATGTTTTGGTCATTGCCCCAACATATATGTAATCCTGTTTTCATTTTCATCTTTTTTATCTTCTATTCAGAAGTACAGAGATAAGCAGGAATAAACACAAATCCTTTGTTGTAATGCTAATACTTACTGAAACATTCCCAGGCAAGTGTTTTAGTAACCATTTCCAAAGCAAATTATCACTACCTGATTTCTGCAGGTTATCGTTTAATTGAGGGAAGCATTTACTTGAACAGCAAATTTGTTTTTTAAAAGTAGAATCAATAAAAATCAATTTATAATTTGTACCATTTTTTTTATATAGACATTAATGGTCCTGTTTGCATTATTTTCTACTTAAATCATTAGTTAACCTGTCAAGGAGTAATAATGTTGGGCATCTCTGGGCTGAGGAAATACCTCTTCATTGGATTATGTTGTTATGATTCATTGGCAAATAAATTCAGGTTCTTCAATTTATTTAGCTGGTTTTTTTATACCTCTTTTGAAGACCAGTCTAACAAAAACAAAGAACCAGTGAAGTCATGATTGCTGGTTAAAATTTGTGACAAATATTTCAGTTGGTATCAACTTTTCAAGAATGAACTGGACATTTTTTATTTGTTACATAATAATATGCATACACATTCAGCATATCCTGAATTTCCATTGATAACCATGTGATATATATATAAATACAGGTATACAAGTTCGAAACAAGAATAAGTTCAACTTTCTGTGGGTTCAGGATTTTCCATTGTTTCTTCCAAAAGAAGATGGAGGTAGGTAATTTTCTTCTGGCATGTATTACGAGATAGCTGCCCAAAGTATCACTTTTCTGGCAAGGAAGACAATATTGGCATCACATATATGATTAGTTTCAATTAAGCATTATATTTCATGCTCATAGAGGTGTTTGAAAGCCATGACGTGGTGTTCAGTGTATACATGTATGTTTATTAAGCATGATGCACTCCTGTATATTATAAGAGGCAAATAATGGAGACAGAAACCACATTAGTTCAGTTGTTAGTATCCTGGACTTCCGACCTAAAGGATGTGTGTGTGTGTGTGTGTGTGTGTGTGTGTGTGTGTGTCTTTTTAACATAGCTTTAAAATAAAAAAATTCAGTCATATCACTATGTCTGCAGTGTGGCAGTTTATAGTGATGTCTGGCACTGGGCATCATGCTGCAGACATGTAGCATGATGTCTCGCCCTTTCACGTTATCCTGACATCATGCCGACCAGTTCTAACCTCACTAATCTTAACTGTCATCCAACAAAAGTGTGTACTTGTGACAGTTTCCAGCTATAAAAAAAATGTGTACTTGTGACAGTTTCCAGCTAAAACAAAAATGTGTACTTGTGACAGTTTCCAGCTAAAACAAAAAAGTGTGCTTGTGACAGTTTCCAGCTAAAACAAAAATGTGTACTTGTGACAGTTTCCAGCTAAAACAAAAGTGTGTACTTGTGACAGTTTCCAGCTATAAAAAAAATGTGTACTTGTGACAGTTTCCAGCTAAAACAAAAATGTGTACTTGTGACAGTTTCCAGCTAAAACAAAAATGTGTACTTGTGACAGTTTCCAGCTAAAACAAAAATGTGTACTTGTGACAGTTTCCAGCTAAAACAAATGTTAGCTGCTGTATCAGGTTTTATCAGATTTTTTTAATTATTGATGCAGATTCTATCTTTAGGTCTTAGAACTTGTATACATGACCATACCCTGTACAAGAAGCTAATGCTTTGTAGCTAAATATATAATCATACCCTATACAAGAAACTGTTGCATTTTAGCTAAATATATGACCATGCCCTAAACAAGAAATTAATGATTTAAGGCTGAAAACCTCTAAATCCGCTTTGATATTTAGTGTGCACCTATATAGCATACAAATTTAGCAGTGTTTTACAGTAATCCAGGATAAGACAAATCTGAAAGTTCTCTTATTCTATTTCTTTTTCTAATTAAACTGCCAAAGACTTTCTACTTTAAGCTCAAGTCTGAGTTTTGCTTACAAATGTTTCAAGTATACAGGGCCATGCTATAATTAGGTGTCATATCACAATTTGAAAACGAGAAAAAAAACAGACTATTGCATGACAGCAAGTCTTGTCTTCATTTAGCAGAATGAGAAAGTCCATTTTGAACTGAACGTATATTGATTGTTTGCAGTATGAATACCAAAGTAGAAATTCTGTCAGAATGTATATGAAACTTGAGACATAAGTCCTGAAGATGCATCAATCATGAAATGAGTGTCATATATTTCATAAAAAAAAGCTCTAATGAGTTTCATATATTTGATATGAAATAAACTCTAATGAGTGTCATATATTTCATATAAAATAAGCTCTAATGAGTGTCATATATTTCATATGAAATAAACTCTAATGAGGTGTCATATATTTCATATGAAATAAACTAATGAGTGTCATATATTTCATATGAAATAAACTCTAATGAGTGTCATATTTCAGGCTCTAATGAGTGTCATATATTTCATATGAAATGAGCTCTAATGAGTGTCATATTTTTCTTATGAAATAAGCTCTAATGAGGTGTCATATATTTCATATGAAATAAACTCTAATGAGGTGTCATATATTTCATATGAAATAAACTCTAATGAGTGTCATATATTTCATATGAAATAAACTCTAATGAGTGTCACATATTTCAGGCTCTAATGAGTGTCATATATTTAATATGAAATAAGCTATAATGAGTGTCATATATTTAATACGAAATAAACTCTAATGAGTGTCATATATTTCATATGAAATAAGCTCTAATGAGTGTCATATATTTCTTATGAAATAAGCTCTAATGAGGTGTCATATATTTCATATGAAATAAACTCTAATGAGGTGTCATATATTTCATATGAAATCAACTCTAATGAGTGTCATATATTTCAGGGTCTAATGAGTGTCATATATTTAATATGAAATAAGCACTAATGAGTGTCATATATTTCATATGAAATAAGCTCTAATGTCATATATTTCAGGCTCTAATGAGTGTCATATATTTCAGGCTCTAATGAGTGTCATATATTAATATGAAATAAACTATTCAGTGCCATATATTTCATATGAAATAAACTCTAATGAGTGTCATATATTTCAGGGTCTAATGAGTGTCATATATTTAATATGAAATAAGCTCTAATGAGTGTCATATATTTCATATGAAATAAGCTATAATATCATATATTTCAGGCTCTAATGAGTGTCATATATTTCATATGAAATAAACTCTATTGAGTGTCATATATTTCATATGAAATAAGATCTAATGAGTGTCATATATTTAATATGAAATGAACTGTAATGAGTGTCATATATTTCATATGAAATAAATTCTATTGAGTGTCATATATTTCATATGAAATAAACTGTAATGAGTGTCATATATTTCATATGAAATAAACTCTATTGAGTGTCATATATTTCATATGAAATAAACTAATGAGTGTCATATATTTCAGGCTCTAATAAGTGTCATATATTTCATATGAAATAAGCTCTAATGAGTGTCATATATTTCTTATGAAATAAGCTCTAATGAGGTGTCATATTTCATATGAAATAAACTCTAATGAGGTGTCATATATTTCATATAAAATAAACTGTAATGTCATATATTTCAGGCTCTAATGAGTGTCATATATTTCAGGTTCTAATGAGTGTCATATTTTTCATATGAAATAAGCTCTAATGAGTGTCATATATTTAATATGAAATAATCTCTAATGTGTATCATATATTTAATATGAAATAAGTTCTATTGAGAGTCATATTTCATATGAAATAAGCTCTAATGTGTGTCATATATTTCATATGAAATAAACTTTAATGAGTGTCATATATTTAATATGAAATAAACTATTGAGTGTCATATATTTCATATGAAATAAACTGTAATGAGTGTCATATATTTCATATGAAATAAACTATTGAGTGTCATATATTTCATATGAAATAAACAGATGAGGTGTCATATATTTCATATGAAATAAATTCTAATGAGTGTCATATATTTCATATGAAATAAACTCTAATGAGTGTCATATATTTCATATGAAATAAACTATTGAGTGTCATATATTTCATATGAAATAAACTCTAATGAGGTGTCATATATTTCATATGAAATAAATTCTATTGAGTGTCATATATTTCATATGAAATAAACTGTAATGAGTGTCATATATTTCATATGAAATAAACTATTGAGTGTCATATATTTCATATGAAATAAACTCTAATGAGTGTCATATATTTCATATGAAATAAGCTCTAATGAGTGTCATATATTTCATATGAAATAAGCTCTTATGTCATATATTTCAGGCTCTAATGAGTGTCATATATTAATATGAAATAAACTCTATTGAGTGTCATATATTTCATATGAAATAAGCTCTAATGAGTGTCATATATTTCATATGAAATAAGCTCAAATGTCATATATTTCAGGCTCTATTGAGTGTCATATATTTCATATGAAATAAACTCTATTGAGTGTTATATATTTCATATGAAATAAGATCTAATAAGTGTCATATATTTAATATGAAATGAACTGTAATGAGTGTCATATATTTCATATGAAATAATCTCTGATGAGGTGTCATATATTTGATATTAAATAAACTCTAATGAGTGTCATATATATCATATGAAATAAACTGTAATGAGTGTCATATATTTCATATGAAATAAACTCTATTGAGTGTCATATATTTCATATGAAATAAACTAATGAGTGTCATATATTTCAGGCTCTAATGAGTGTCATATATTTAATACGAAATAAACTCTATTGAGTGTCATATATTTCATATGAAATAAACTCTAATGAGTGTCAAACATTTCATATGAAATAAACTCTAATGAGTGTCATATATTTCAAATGAAATAAGCTTTAATGAGTATCATATATTTCAGGATCTAATGAGTGTCATATATTAATATGGAATAAACTCTATTGAGTGTCATATATTTCATATGAAATAAACTCAAATCAGTGTCAAATATTTCAGGGTCTAATGACTGTTATATATTTAATATGAAATAAGCTCTAATGAGTGTCATATATTTCATATGAAATAAGCTCAAATGTCATATATTTCAGGCTCTAATGAGTGTCATATATTTCAAATGAAATAAGCTCTAATGAGTGTCATATCTTTCAGGATCTAATGAGTGTCATATATTTCATATGAACTAAGCTCTAATGAGTGTCATATATTTCTTATGAAATAAGCCCTAATGAGGTGTCATATTTCATATGAAATAAACTGTAATGAGGTGTCATATATTTCATATCAAATAAACTCTAGTATCATATATTTCATATGAAGTAAGCTCTAATGAGTGTCATATATTTCAGGCTCTAATGTGTGTCATATATTTCATATGAAATAAACTTTAATGTCATATATTTCATATGAAATAAGTTCTAATGAGTGTCATATATTTCAGGCTCTAATGAGTGTCATGTTTATCATATGAATTAAACTCTATTGAGTGTCATATATTTCAGGCTCTAATGAGTGTCATGTATATCATATGAATTAAACTCTATTGAGTGTCATATATTTCCTATGAAATAAGCTCTAATGAGGTGTCATATTTCATATGACATAAACTCTAATGAGGTGTCATATTTCATATGAAATAAACTCTAATGTCATATATTTCATATGAAATAAGCTCTAATGAGTGTCATATATTTCAGGCTCAAATGAGTGTCATATATTTCATATGAAATAAACTCTAATGTCATATATCTCATATGAAATAAGCTCTAATGAGTGTCATATCTTTCAGGTTCTAATGAGGTGTCATATATTTCATATGAAATAAACTCTAATGTCATATATTTCATATGAAATAAGCTCTAATGAGTGTCATATATTTCAGGCTCTAATGAGTGTCATATATTTCATATGAAATAAACTCTAATGTCATATTTTTCATATGAAATAAGCTCTAATGAGTGTCATATATTTCAGGCTCTAATGAGTGTCATGTATATCATATGAATTAAACTCTATTGAGTGTCATATATTTCAGGCTCTAATGAGTGTCATGTATATCATATGAATTAAACTCTATTGAGTGTCATATATTTCATATGAAATAAGCTCTAATGAGGTGTCATATTTCATATGAAATAAACTCTAATGTCATATATTTCATATGAAATAAGCTCTAATGAGTGTCATATATTTCAGGCTCAAATGAGTGTCATATATTTCATATGAAATAAACTCTAATGTCATATATCTCATATGAAATAAGCTCTAATGAGTGTCATATCTTTCAGGTTCTAATGAGGTGTCATATATTTCATATGAAATAAACTCTAATGTCATATATTTCATATGAAATAAGCTCTAATGAGTGTCATATATTTCAGGCTCTAATTAGTGTCATATATTTCATATGAAATAAATTCTAATGAGTGTCATATATTTCATATGAAATAAGCTCTAATGAGTGTCATATATTTCATATGAAATAAACTCTAATGTCATATATTTCATATGAAATAAGCTCTAATGAGTGTCTAATATTTCAGGCTCTAATGAGGTGTCATATTTCATATGAAATAAACTTTGATGAGTGTCATATATTTCATATGAAATAAACTCTAATGATGTGTCATATATTTCATATGAAATAAATTCTATTGAGTGTCATATATTTCATATGAAATAAACTAATGAGTGTCATATATTTCATATGAAATAAACTCTAATGAATGTCATATATTTCATATGAAATAAATTCTATTGAGTGTCATATATTTCATTTGAAATAAACTTTAATGAGGTGTCATATATTTCATATGAAATAAATTCTATTGAGTGTCATATATTTCATATGAAATAAACTGTAATGAGTGTCATATATTTCATATGATATAAACTATTTAGTGTCATATATTTCATATGAAATAAATTCTAATTAGGTGTCATATGTTTCATATGAAATAAATTCTATTGAGTGTCATATATTTCATATGAAATAAACTCTAATGAGTGTCATATATTTCATATGAAATAAACTCTAATGAGTGTCATATATTTCATATGAAATAAACTGATGAGTGTCATATATTTCATATGAAATTAACTCTAATGATGTGTCATATATTTCATATGAAATAAACTATTGAGTGTCATATATTTCATATGAAATAAACTGTAATGAGTATCAGATATTTCAGGCTCTAATGAATGTCAGCTATTTAATATGAATTAAACTCTAATGAGTGTCATATATTTCTTATGAAATAAGCTCTAATGAGTGTCATATATTTCATATGAAATAAACTATTGAGTGTCATATATTTCATCTGAAATAAACTCTAATGAGGTGTCATATATTTCATATGAAATAAACTGATGAGTGTCATATATTTCATATGAAATTAACTCTAACAAGGTGTCATATATTTCATATGAAATAAACTATTGAGTGTCATATATTTCATATGAAATTAACTCTAACGAGGTGTCATATATTTCATATGAAATAAACTCTAATGAGGTGTCATATATTTCATATGAAATCAACTCTAATGAGTGTCATATATTTCAGGGTCTAATGAGTGTCATATATTTAATATGAAATAAGCACTAATGAGTGTCATATATTTCATATGAAATAAGCTCTAATGTCATATATTTCAGGCTCTAATGAGTGTCATATATTTCAGGCTCTAATGAGTGTCATATATTAATATGAAATAAACTATTCAGTGCCATATATTTCATATGAAATAAACTCTAATGAGTGTCATATATTTCAGGGTCTAATGAGTGTCATATATTTAATATGAAATAAGCTCTAATGAGTGTCATATATTTCATATGAAATAAGCTATAATATCATATATTTCAGGCTCTAATGAGTGTCATATATTTCATATGAAATAAACTCTATTGAGTGTCATATATTTCATATGAAATAAGATCTAATGAGTGTCATATATTTAATATGAAATGAACTGTAATGAGTGTCATATATTTCATATGAAATAAATTCTATTGAGTGTCATATATTTCATATGAAATAAACTGTAATGAGTGTCATATATTTCATATGAAATAAACTCTATTGAGTGTCATATATTTCATATGAAATAAACTAATGAGTGTCATATATTTCAGGCTCTAATGAGTGTCATATATTTCATATGAAATAAGCTCTAATGAGTGTCATATATTTCTTATGAAATAAGCTCTAATGAGGTGTCATATTTCATATGAAATAAACTCTAATGAGGTGTCATATATTTCATATAAAATAAACTGTAATGTCATATATTTCAGGCTCTAATGAGTGTCATATATTTCAGGTTCTAATGAGTGTCATATTTTTCATATGAAATAAGCTCTAATGAGTGTCATATATTTAATATGAAATAATCTCTAATGTGTATCATATATTTAATATGAAATAAGTTCTATTGAGAGTCATATTTCATATGAAATAAGCTCTAATGTGTGTCATATATTTCATATGAAATAAACTTTAATGAGTGTCATATATTTAATATGAAATAAACTATTGAGTGTCATATATTTCATATGAAATAAACTGTAATGAGTGTCATATATTTCATATGAAATAAACTATTGAGTGTCATATATTTCATATGAAATAAACAGATGAGGTGTCATATATTTCATATGAAATAAATTCTAATGAGTATCATATATTTCATATGAAATAAACTCTAATGAGTGTCATATATTTCATATGAAATAAACTATTGAGTGTCATATATTTCATATGAAATAAACTCTAATGAGGTGTCATATATTTCATATGAAATAAATTCTATTGAGTGTCATATATTTCATATGAAATAAACTGTAATGAGTGTCATATATTTCATATGAAATAAACTATTGAGTGTCATATATTTCATATGAAATAAACTCTTATGAGTGTCATATATTTCATATGAAATAAGCTCTAATGAGTGTCATATATTTCATATGAAATAAGCTCTTATGTCATATATTTCAGGCTCTAATGAGTGTCATATATTAATATGAAATAAACTCTATTGAGTGTCATATATTTCATATGAAATAAGCTCTAATGAGTGTCATATATTTCATATGAAATAAGCTCAAATGTCATATATTTCAGGCTCTATTGAGTGTCATATATTTCATATGAAATAAACTCTATTGAGTGTTATATATTTCATATGAAATAAGATCTAATAAGTGTCATATATTTAATATGAAATGAACTGTAATGAGTGTCATATATTTCATATGAAATAATCTCTGATGAGGTGTCATATATTTGATATTAAATAAACTCTAATGAGTGTCATATATATCATATGAAATAAACTGTAATGAGTGTCATATATTTCATATGAAATAAACTCTATTGAGTGTCATATATTTCATATGAAATAAACTAATGAGTGTCATATATTTCAGGCTCTAATGAGTGTCATATATTTAATACGAAATAAACTCTATTGAGTGTCATATATTTCATATGAAATAAACTCTAATGAGTGTCAAACATTTCATATGAAATAAACTCTAATGAGTGTCATATATTTCAAATGAAATAAGCTTTAATGAGTGTCATATATTTCAGGATCTAATGAGTGTCATATATTAATATGGAATAAACTCTATTGAGTGTCATATATTTCATATGAAATAAACTCAAATCAGTGTCAAATATTTCAGGGTCTAATGAGTGTTATATATTTAATATGAAATAAGCTCTAATGAGTGTCATATATTTCATATGAAATAAGCTCAAATGTCATATATTTCAGGCTCTAATGAGTGTCATATATTTCAAATGAAATAAGCTCTAATGAGTGTCATATCTTTCAGGATCTAATGAGTGTTATATATTTCATATGAACTAAGCTCTAATGAGTGTCATATATTTCTTATGAAATAAGCCCTAATGAGGTGTTATATTTCATATGAAATAAACTGTAATGAGGTGTCATATATTTCATATCAAATAAACTCTAGTATCATATATTTCATATGAAGTAAGCTCTAATGAGTGTCATATATTTCAGGCTCTAATGTGTGTCATATATTTCATATGAAATAAACTTTAATGTCATATATTTCATATGAAATAAGTTCTAATGAGTGTCATATATTTCAGGCTCTAATGAGTGTCATGTATATCATATGAATTAAACTCTATTGAGTGTCATATATTTCAGGCTCTAATGAGTGTCATGTATATCATATGAATTAAACTCTATTGAGTGTCATATATTTCCTATGAAATAAGCTCTAATGAGGTGTCATATTTCATATGACATAAACTCTAATGAGGTGTCATATTTCATATGAAATAAACTCTAATGTCATATATTTCATATGAAATAAGCTCTAATGAGTGTCATATATTTCAGACTCAAATGAGTGTCATATATTTCATATGAAATAAACTCTAATGTCATATATCTCATATGAAATAAGCTCTAATGAGTGTCATATCTTTCAGGTTCTAATGAGGTGTCATATATTTCATATGAAATAAACTCTAATGTCATATATTTCATATGAAATAAGCTCTAATGAGTGTCATATATTTCAGGCTCTAATGAGTGTCATATATTTCATATGAAATAAACTCTAATGTCATATATTTCATATGAAATAAGCTCTAATGAGTGTCATATATTTCAGGCTCTAATGAGTGTCATGTATATCATATGAATTAAACTCTATTGAGTGTCATATATTTCAGGCTCTAATGAGTGTCATGTATATCATATGAATTAAACTCTATTGAGTGTCATATATTTCATATGAAATAAGCTCTAATGAGGTGTCATATTTCATATGAAATAAACTCTAATGTCATATATTTCATATGAAATAAGCTCTAATGAGTGTCATATATTTCAGGCTCAAATGAGTGTCATATATTTCATATGAAATAAACTCTAACGTCATATATCTCATATGAAATAAGCTCTAATGAGTGTCATATCTTTCAGGTTCTAATGAGGTGTCATATATTTCATATGAAATAAACTCTAATGTCATATATTTCATATGAAATAAGCTCTAATGAGTGTCATATATTTCAGGCTCTAATGAGTGTCATATATTTCATATGAAATAAATTCTAATGAGTGTCATATATTTCATATGAAATAAGCTCTAATGAGTGTCATATATTTCATATGAAATAAACTCTAATGTCATATATTTCATATGAAATAAGCTCTAATGAGTGTCTAATATTTCAGGCTCTAATGAGGTGTCATATTTCATATGAAATAAACTTTGATGAGTGTCATATATTTCATATGAAATAAACTCTAATGATGTGTCATATATTTCATATGAAATAAATTCTATTGAGTGTCATATATTTCATATGAAATAAACTAATGAGTGTCATATATTTCATATGAAATAAACTCTAATGAGTGTCAAACATTTCATATGAAATAAACTCTAATGAGTGTCATATATTTCAAATGAAATAAGCTTTAATGAGTGTCATATATTTCAGGATCTAATGAGTGTCATATATTAATATGGAATAAACTCTATTGAGTGTCATATATTTCATATGAAATAAACTCAAATCAGTGTCAAATATTTCAGGGTCTAATGAGTGTTATATATTTAATATGAAATAAGCTCTAATGAGTGTCATATATTTCATATGAAATAAGCTCAAATGTCATATATTTCAGGCTCTAATGAGTGTCATATATTTCAAATGAAATAAGCTCTAATGAGTGTCATATCTTTCAGGATCTAATGAGTGTTATATATTTCATATGAACTAAGCTCTAATGAGTGTCATATATTTCTTATGAAATAAGCCCTAATGAGGTGTTATATTTCATATGAAATAAACTGTAATGAGGTGTCATATATTTCATATCAAATAAACTCTAGTATCATATATTTCATATGAAGTAAGCTCTAATGAGTGTCATATATTTCAGGCTCTAATGTGTGTCATATATTTCATATGAAATAAACTTTAATGTCATATATTTCATATGAAATAAGTTCTAATGAGTGTCATATATTTCAGGCTCTAATGAGTGTCATGTATATCATATGAATTAAACTCTATTGAGTGTCATATATTTCAGGCTCTAATGAGTGTCATGTATATCATATGAATTAAACTCTATTGAGTGTCATATATTTCCTATGAAATAAGCTCTAATGAGGTGTCATATTTCATATGACATAAACTCTAATGAGGTGTCATATTTCATATGAAATAAACTCTAATGTCATATATTTCATATGAAATAAGCTCTAATGAGTGTCATATATTTCAGACTCAAATGAGTGTCATATATTTCATATGAAATAAACTCTAATGTCATATATCTCATATGAAATAAGCTCTAATGAGTGTCATATCTTTCAGGTTCTAATGAGGTGTCATATATTTCATATGAAATAAACTCTAATGTCATATATTTCATATGAAATAAGCTCTAATGAGTGTCATATATTTCAGGCTCTAATGAGTGTCATATATTTCATATGAAATAAACTCTAATGTCATATATTTCATATGAAATAAGCTCTAATGAGTGTCATATATTTCAGGCTCTAATGAGTGTCATGTATATCATATGAATTAAACTCTATTGAGTGTCATATATTTCAGGCTCTAATGAGTGTCATGTATATCATATGAATTAAACTCTATTGAGTGTCATATATTTCATATGAAATAAGCTCTAATGAGGTGTCATATTTCATATGAAATAAACTCTAATGTCATATATTTCATATGAAATAAGCTCTAATGAGTGTCATATATTTCAGGCTCAAATGAGTGTCATATATTTCATATGAAATAAACTCTAACGTCATATATCTCATATGAAATAAGCTCTAATGAGTGTCATATCTTTCAGGTTCTAATGAGGTGTCATATATTTCATATGAAATAAACTCTAATGTCATATATTTCATATGAAATAAGCTCTAATGAGTGTCATATATTTCAGGCTCTAATGAGTGTCATATATTTCATATGAAATAAATTCTAATGAGTGTCATATATTTCATATGAAATAAGCTCTAATGAGTGTCATATATTTCATATGAAATAAACTCTAATGTCATATATTTCATATGAAATAAGCTCTAATGAGTGTCTAATATTTCAGGCTCTAATGAGGTGTCATATTTCATATGAAATAAACTTTGATGAGTGTCATATATTTCATATGAAATAAACTCTAATGATGTGTCATATATTTCATATGAAATAAATTCTATTGAGTGTCATATATTTCATATGAAATAAACTAATGAGTGTCATATATTTCATATGAAATAAACTCTAATGAGTGTCATATATTTCATATGAAATAAATTCTATTTAGTGTCATATATTTCATGTGAAATAAACTTTAATGAGGTGTCATATATTTCATATGAAATAAATTCTATTGAGTGTCATATATTTCATATGATATAAACTATTTAGTGTCATATATTTCATATGAAACAAATTCTAATTAGGTGTCATATGTTTCATATGAAATAAATTCTATTGAGTGTCATATATTTCATATGAAATAAACTCTAATGAGTGTCATATATTTCATATGAAATAAACTCTAATGAGTGTCATATATTTCATATGAAATAAACTGATGAGTGTCATATATTTCATATGAAATTAACTCTAATGATGTGTCATATATTTCATATGAAATAAACTATTGAGTGTCATATATTTCATATGAAATAAACTGTAATGAGTATCAGATATTTCAGGCTCTAATGAATGTCAGCTATTTAATATGAATTAAACTCTAATGAGTGTCATATATTTCTTATGAAATAAGCTCTAATGAGTGTCATATATTTCATATGAAATAAACTATTGAGTGTCATATATTTCATCTGAAATAAACTCTAATGAGGTGTCATATATTTCATATGAAATAAACTGATGAGTGTCATATATTTCATATGAAATTAACTCTTACAAGGTGTCATATATTTCATATGAAATAAACTATTGAGTGTCATATATTTCATATGAAATTAACTCTAACGAGGTGTCATATATTTCATATGAAATAAACTATTCAGTGTCAGCTATTTAATATGAATTAAACTCTAATGAGGTGTCATATATTTCATATGAAATAAATTCTATTGAGTGTCATATTTTTCATATGAAATAAGCACTAATGAGTGTCATATATTTAATATGAAATAATCTCTAATGTGTGTCATATATTTAATATGAAATAAGATCTATTGAGTGTCATATATTTCATATTAAATAAGCTCTAATGTGTGTCATATTTCAGATGAAATAAATTCTAATGAGTGTCATATATTTCATATGAAATAAACTCTTGACGAGTGTGATATATTTCATATGAAATAAACTCTTAACAAGTGATATATTTTATCAGAAAAAACTCTAATGAGTGTCATATATTTCATATGAATTAAACTCTTAACAAGCGTGATATATTTCATATGAAATAAGTTCTTAACGAGTGTGATACATTTTATATGAAATAAGCTCTAACGAGTGTCATATATTTCATTTGAAATAAATTCTAATGAGTGTCATATATTTCATATGAAATAAACTCTTAACAAGTGTGATATATTTTATAGGAAATAAGCTCTAATGAGTGTCATATATTTTATATGAAATAAACTCTAACGAGTGTGATATATTTCATTTGAAATAAACTCTAATGAGTGTCATATATTTGATATGAAATAAACTCAATTGTAGAAACATTTAACCAGTTCATTAATGTTTTCAGTTACAAGAAGTATATGATTCTTGTTGAAATACTAGCTGTCTCAGGTGTTAAACTGGTACCTTGTATTATTTAATCATTTAAATTAGAAATATTCTTTATTTTATTTAATCATTTAAATTAGAAATATTCTTTATTTTATTTAATCATTTAAATTAGAAATATTCCTTATTTTATTTAATCATTTAAATTAGAAATATTCCTTATTTTATTTAATCATTTAAATTAGAAATATTCCTTATTTTATTTAATCATTTAAATTAGAAATATTCCTTATTTTATTTAATCATTTAAATTAGAAATATTCCTTATTTTATTTAATCATTTAAATTAGAAATATTTCTTATTTTATTTAATCATTTAAATTAGAAATATTCCTTATTTTATTTAATCTTTTAAATTAGAAATATTCCTTATTTTATTTAATCATTTAAATTAGAAATATTCCTTATTTTATTTAATCATTTAAATTAGAAATATTCCTTATTTTATTTAATCATTTAAATTAGAAATATTCCTTATTTTATTTCATCATTTAAATTAGAAATATTCCTTATTTTATTTAATCATTTAAATTAGAAATATTCCTTATTTTATTTAATCATTTAAATTAGAAATATTCTTTATTTTATTTCATCATTTAAATTAGAAATATTCCTTATTTTATTTAATCATTTAAATTAAAAATATTCCTTATTTTATTTAATCATTTAAATTAGAAATATTCCTTATTTTATTTCATCATTTAAATTAGAAATAATACAGTATCAATAATATTAAATGCTTTTATCCAAAACATACAAAACATATTTGACCCTGACTGGTGAGGCTCATGGCATGCCCTCAATAAATTTGAAAATAAGCTAAAAATTAAAGTCCAACTGGGGCTTTAGGGGAGAAGCTCCTTTCTGCATCTTAGCTACATATAGAAAATATCAATTTAGATCGTTATATACTGGGATTATTGTTTTGTACAGATGGTCTGGAGTCGGCACATCATCCTTTCACAGCACCCAGACTCGAAGATCTTGATCTGCTAAAGACATACCCAGAAAAGGTGAGATAAAATGTAATTTTTTGTTAGTCATCTCTACATTACGATCAATAGAAAGGCTTTCGGATATAATTGCATAATGCAGATATTCATAACACAGGTTTTACATTACACAGGTCAACAAATTAATGACATCCAGAAAGTTGTAATGATAGGAGATCATTCAATTCACATAATCCTTAAAGGTGTGCTAAAAAACTATGGTTAGCAAATTCTCTCAATAGTGTGCTAACACATTATTAAATTGACAAAGTCTTTAAGGTGTGCTAACACAGGTCAGTAAATTCACAAAGTCCTAAAAGGTGTTTTGACTCAGATCAGTGAAATCTCTAAGTTTTAATTGGTATGTTAACATGGGTCACCAAATTATCTAGGTAAATTGTGTGCTAACACATTAGCAAATTGACAAGGTCCTTAAAGGTGTGCTTTCTCAAGTCAGCGAACTCGCAAGGTCTGAAAAGGTATGCTAACATAAGTCAGCAAATTGTCTAGGTCCTAAAAAGTATGCTAATGCATCAGCAAATTGATAAGGTCCTTAGAGGTGTGCTAACATGGGTCAGCAATTGACTTGGTCCTAAAAAGTATGCTAATGCATCAGCAAATTGATAAGGTCCTTAGAGGTGTGCTAACATGGGTCAGCAATTGACTTGGTCCTAAATAGTGTGCTAGCTTAGATCTGCTTAATTGACATGGTCTTAGATCATGTACCAATGCAGGTCTGCAAAATTGAAAGTGGGCTAACACATTTTAGCAAAATTGACAATGCCCTAAAATGTGGGCTAACACAAATATTGACATGACCCTATAAGGTTGGCTAACACATTTTAGCAAAATTGACAAGGCCCTAAAAGTGGGCTAACACAGAAATATTGACAAGGCCCTAAAAAGTGGGCTAATACATTTTAGCAAAATTGACCAGCCCCTAAAAAGTGGGCTAACACATTTTAGCAAAATTGACAATGTCCCAAAAGACGTACTAAAATTTTGAGAGTATGCTTATTAGCTTTAATAACTTAAGAAGTATCACTTGATTGGATGTTCAAGCAGAAAGCATTGAAATTTCACCAAATAGGAATGATCATTTGATGCAAATGAGTGTTGGTAGGACATACAGTAAATACACACTATCAATAAGACCATGTTTGAAGATTAATTGATTCAATTTCATGCACTTGTTTGGGATAAAGAAAACCAACACTCATGATCAGAATTTGTGGACAGGAACAAGGAAGAGGGTGAAAATTTGTGAGCTGAAGCAAGACAAGTAAGAATTTATTGGGAGGAACAAGGCAGAGGATCAGATTTTGTGGGCGGGAACCTGTTTTTGCCTTATTTCTGCCCACAAATTCTCAACCATGGGTGGGGTTTCCCAGTTCCATGCCAGCTTGCATGATGGATTATTTTATTTGTCCTTCCATTACCTGTTATTTCCAGATGGAAAATAGTTGTGGAAAGAAGATGCTGGTTCATTTTTGTGCATGGAGATTTAGAAAGTAGAGTTTTTTCTAAAACTATAGGTCATTGAATAAAATTCGTTTACAAAAAATTGTTTTGTATATAAAAAATTGACATTTATGTGCTGGAACAATTTGTTATATCAGAACGAAAAAATGCTTGCAACATTGTAGACATTCATGTTGAAATAAGCAGTTCAAGGTCATTTATAATGTTGTATAGTGCATTTGTGTGGAAAAAATATATATCCCACATGTCTTATAGGGATCAGACCAATAATTAATTTTCTCATAAAACTTAGTGTTAACACATTATAAATAGATGATCTCCAATGGGTAATGATTTAATATTGAATCTAGGAAACAAGTTAAATAATATCCTGCTTTTGCGAGCAAAATATGATATATATAGTTACGCTAGAGTTGTTGTTCTTGAATTGTGAATAAAAAATGGTGTTAATGTGTGCTGTGAAGCTTTAACTGTAAAAAGTTGTCAGATTTGTATAGGTAAGTAAAAAAAAAAATGTGTTTCAAGATGGCAGAATGTCCCTTGACTTTTTCCCAAATGGTATAACATTTATTTAAAAAACAAATCACATTGCTGAAATAGATTTGTATATGTATAGTTTTACTCTATATCCCCATTGTTTGTACCCCATACTGATTTCAATAATGAAAACATTTAATGTGATAAAAAGAATGAAGTCAACTGAATCATTGATTTATAATTTCTAACCTGACTGTGACCAGATTGGCACTAATACTGGCATACACAGCACCTTTCATGCATAACGGACTTTCCAAACAAACGGGTTGGTGTAATCAGATTATAATTGAGCCGGTTTTGCATCCAGGTTCTTCTAAGCAAATGGAGGCACTGTTGAAACTGTTTATTGGTGTATTCCTCACAAATCCTGATTGGAAGCCCACCTGCTGATACTAAAGGGCAGGACTTGCCAGATAGGACACCCACCTGCTGATACTAAAGGGCAGGACTTGCCAGATAGGAAGCCCACCTACTAATATATAAATTGGAATGATTAGGTGTTTTTTTTATGATAACTTGAAACATAGCTTTGGTGTAGCATTATGATTTTTAATGTTTACTAAAGAGTCCTGGATACTTTTGTCATTGCAGGTTCAAGGGCAGCACTATGACTTGGTTTTGAATGGGAATGAAATAGGAGGTGGTTCTATACGGATCCATAATGCTGACCTACAGAGATATATTCTGCAGGATATCCTCAAGGTAACTTGTGTCAAAGTTAAACATACATGGATGCATGTACACACACACACACACACACACACACACATACACACACACACACACACACCATATCTCTCTCTCTCTCTCTCTCTCTCTCTCTCTCTCTCTCTCTCTCTCTCTCTCTCTCAACCGGATATAATTGCTTGATAATTGTTTGCTTTTTGATATTTTTCTGTATTATGAATATTTGTTGCTATGTTGGATAAATTTCAGCACAATAGAAAAGGTTTTAATAACTTATTCTTTATTTAAAAATAATTCTAAAATTGTGTTACGGTATTCATGGTGTTTCTAAAATTAATTGACCGCTAGATTTGTTTCAAACTAAACAAAATGTGTAAATGGAAAACTCAAAATTTAAGTAGTTGCACAACATTTTCTGAACATTCAAAACAAGCATTCCTTCTGTAAATCATTCCAGGAATTACTTTCTGTAAATATCAGCCTGCAATCAGTTCATCATAATTGATTGGTTTTTCAGGAAGATCCTAGTGAGCTTAAACATCTGTTGGAGGCACTGTCTATGGGATGCCCTCCACATGGAGGTATAGCTCTAGGTAAATATTATTTTTCTTTTCATTTCAGTTTTGTTTTAATCCCATTTTCACAGAGCTGTTAAATTCTGGTAACAATTTGCATAAACAAGTAGTGGTCCAATAAAAGATTTAAAAATAATTTCAATTAAGTTCTATGAAATCATTCTTTCTTGAGTACTAGACAATAGTTTGAAGTGTATTTCATGGTACATAAATGCTGAGGAGGCTTAACAGGGACTTGCATTGTACATATCATTAACCCTGAGGAGGCTTCACAGGGACTTGCATTGTACATATCATTAACCCTGAGGAGGCTTCACAGGGACTTGCATTGTACATATCATTAACCCTGAGGAGGCTTCACAGGGACTTGCATTGTACATATCATTAACCCTGAGGAGGCTTCACAGGGACTTGCATTGTACATATCATTAACCCTGAGGAGGCTTCATAGGGACTTGCATTGTACATATCATTAACCCTGTTTCTTTATTACTTGTTTGCATTTAGCTAATGACAACATTGTGTTTTATCCCCTGTATACATCATGGAATTATGAACCTTGGCGAGGGAAGCATCTCTATGAATACACGCATTCATTATTTAGTAGGTCACTGTAAGGTACATTTTATGCATCACTGGTTAAATTGTTTCTTTTTTCCTTGTTTCTAATGAAAAGTTTATGCAAAATAAACATTTGAACATGCATCTCTAATAGTACCACACCTGTCGAAAATGGAGGTCACCATGACATACATTTTACACTTACTAGTCTAGGTTAAGTTTTTGACATTTTTATCATTACAACAAGCACATACTATCTTAAAAGAACCTGAAACTTGGTGAGAAAATGCATTTTTTTGAGCATTACTCCATCGTTACAAATGTAGATCACTGGGATCCTCATTGAAGGCCTTACTGACTTTAGTACATTTTAGTGTTTCAAGTTAGTCTTTCAGGCACTGATCATTTTAGGTCAGTGTAATTATAATTATATGCTGATGTATTTTGATAAGCTTGTTGGTAAGAAAAAAGGTTGTTTAAATTTGAAGATGACCATGGTATCACTAACTGGTTTGGTATCTGTGTGACTGATGAGACCAATTTGTTGTCTGAACTGCCCATGGCACACCTGACAGAATATGCTGCATGGGTTTGCTTGATCAATAGAGAATATGCTGAAGCTAGCAGATTTATGCTCCTTGTGCTTCAGATTTTTCGTTACAGTTTTCCTTAGTTCAAAGTCTGTAGCTCCAACTGAAATTATAGCTCCTTTTGAATCTTCTAGACTTATTGATCCTGTACAAGATTTTCCCAAGACTGGGTCCTATTTTAAGTGTTCCAAAGATGACCTGAGGGAGTGTTTGAAGTCTTTCTTCTGGCCACCTTAAGATCACTTTCCCATCTTCGGCTTCAGCTAGATCTTTGTTGCTCTTTTGACATCTTTGTGATCTTGCCTGTCAGTCAATACTGTTATTTCATCAACAGCATGTGGATGCTCGGAACGCCTGCCCATGATTGAACATCAGGGTCTGGGATCATGTCCTGCAATCTCATCCTTACCTGTTTCTTAGAACATCAGGGTCTGGGATCATGTCCTGCAATCTCATCCTTACCTGTTTCTTAGAACATCAGGGTCTGGGATCATGTCCTGCAATCTCATTCTTACCTGTTTCTTAAAACATCAAGGTCTGGGATCATGTCCTGCAATCTCATCATTACCTGTTTCTTAGAACATCAGGGTCTGGGATCATGTCCTGCAATCTTATCCTTACCTGTTTCTTAGAACATCAGGGTCTGGGATCATGTCCTGCAATCTTATCCTTACCTGTTTCTTAGAATATCAAGGTCTGGAATCATGTCCTGCAGTCTTATCCTTACCTGTTTCTTAGTAAAAATGATTCAGCTTCTTGGACTGTTTTAATTTTCCCATTTAATTCCCTGAGCTGTCTGTGTGCAGTTTTGCAGCCTTCATCACTAGGACATCCTGCCTGTTGCAACTCCAGATGTTGATTTAGTCATTGAGATGCCAGTACATATAGCATTCGTGACATTGCAGTTTGACTGTTGAATGACTGTTGTTTAGGCGGTCATATTTGGCACATTTTGTCAGTAGGAATAATCTATTTTCAATGCATTTCCCATTGCCATTTTTTTCCAATGATATGGTTGGTGATCTACTTCAAAAATCTCTACATGCTGCCTGATTGAAGTTGAGAACTGAAATGAAGTTGGAGAATCATGATTTTGTTTAATTATTTCAGCATGTAAACAAAACGGTTTCAGGTTTCATAATTGGTTTATGTCATGGTACATTAACTGCATAATTTTTACATAAAACACCCACTCTTTGGGTCTCAAAGTTAAAAGACTTTGTAGGAACCAACTGTGACTCTGAAGATTCAAATATAGTGTAATTATTTTTGTTCCCTCTAATTAAAATACATTATCTTGGATCCTGTTATAACCTGTTTATCCACTAACTACACCTTATTTTCCAATAATTGGGGGAATTCTGCTTCAAATGTTTAACAATCGCGTAGGTAGTGCTAGATATAATTAAGAATCATATACTGCTAGATGTATGTAACAAGTATGTAGCATGACTGAATCCACATGAAATAACATTGGGTGCTAATGAAGTTTGGAAAACGTAAATAGTATTGCTAGCCATTCATAGGTCACATGATTTGTATAAAGTTTATAACTTTAAATACAAGTCAATTTTCATAAGCATGAGGAACCATTAAGTAAAACTCCATTATGCGCTGAATATTAATAATGTAACCTAATAATAAATATTAAACAAGAATTTGTTTCTAACATGTTTCATGAGGCAAGTTAGATAATACTTTTCTTTTAGAAGCCCATATGGGGTTACGGTAAATGGGCTATATACAGACAAACATGACATTTTTTCCCACATTTCCCTTTGAGTAGTAGATTTGAGAAAATGGCCACCAAAATGTTAGTATCAGTACTGAGAACAAAAAGTTGCAGTAGGCCAGATAATGAAATTGTTTGCCATGATCTCAGCAAATTTATAAAAGGAATACTGCCCAAGAATTTCATTGGCTTATTTGGACCAATCGGAATTCCATAAAGAGATATTTAGCATATTTTCATACAAAAAATATGAAATTGCACATGCTATATGTAAAGCATACCAATTATGTGATAACAGTGACAAATCAAGGTAATCATAATGCTTATTTGTTCCCTGTATCACATAGATGTCTGCCAAATAAACTGGGATCAAATAAGGTGATTTTTTTTACTTGCATTTTTGTCAATTTCTTTGCCATAAGGAATATTTTCTTATTAAAATTCTCCTATGATGAATTTTCAGGTCTGGATAGACTATTTGCTTGCCTGTGTAACTGTGATACCATAAGGGATGTCATTGCCTTCCCGAAGTCCTCAGAGGGAAAGGACCTCATGAGCCAAGCCCCTTCCACTGTATCAAAAGCCGACTTGGAAAGATACCATATACAAATTAAAACAGAATCTGAAAAATAGCATTTCTTACCTGTACAATAATCTTGAGAATAAATTCAAGAAAGCATAATAAAATTATTTTTGGTATGGTATGTCTTAGTGTTTATTTTTCAAAGTTTTTTTTCCCCCACAAGTTGTTCTTATTTTATCTCTTCAAATCCTTCGTTGGACATCTTTGTTATCTCATATATTTTTCAGATGAATTTTCTTGAAAACATATTTTGTCTATTTTACTACAATAAAATCAAAATAAAATTTCTTGGCCCTGAGTGGCTGAGTGGTCTAAAGCGCTTTCCATTTCGGATCACTGCCATCTCACCTCTGTCTATGTGGGTTTTAGTCTCAGATTCGGCCAATTGGGTATATGAGAAAGCTTGCCAGTAGCTTCTCGTGGGTCATTGGTTCTTTCCAAGGTTCTTCCTCTACAACTAATACTGGCTGACATGTATAGCCTATCATGTGCTGAAAATGACATTAAACCCTACAACATCAACAACAAAATAAAACTTTACATGTACTTTAAATTCAGAGATCTGCCTGAACATAAGAAGGATTTTGTCTTGTCCCATTTTTAGTTCACATGTTCAAAAGTTTACATCATCTGTTTGTCAACAATTGCTTTTACCACTCGGGCTTTCAAGCAAACAGAGAATGTAGTTTATGTCGTGCAGATATAGAAATAGTTTGATAAAGAGCGGGAGACTTGAATATCAATTGGTTTGAAAATGAGTGAGTGTCATGAATAACAACGATTCAGAACCATAAATATTAAGGAATTTGATACAGTGAGAACCATGAATATAAAGTAATTTGATAAGAGAGCCAAGAATATTAAGGAATTTGATAGAGTGAGAACCATGAATATTAAGGATTTGATAGAGTGAGAACCATGAATATTAAGGAATTTAAAAATCAAAGTAAGAGCCATGAATATTAAGGAATTTGATAGAGTGAGAACCATGAATATTAATGAATTTGATAGAGTGAGAACCATGAATACTAAGGAATTTGATAGAGTGAGAACCATGAATATTAAGGAATTTAAAAATCAAAGTAAGAGCCATGAATATTAAGGAATTTGATAGAGTGAGAACCATGAAAGCAGCAGAGGAGGTGAACAGACCAGCTTTTTTAGTCGTCAACGATGCTTCCTTCTAGTTAATATTTACTAGGAAGTTCTCAATTTGTCAAATAAACCCTTCTAGTTAATATTTACTAGGAAGTCTTAATTTGTCAAATAAACCCTTCTAATAAATATCAAGAGAAGGGTCCATTTGGTAAAAAAAAAGATGCCATTTAGTTGACGTTCACCTCCTCGGCTGCTAATGCGCTAACTAAATATTTGATCAAGTCCGATACGATATCTTGTCCGAGGGTCTGATAAATTTATCGTCACAAATCCGTGTGGGATTGTCTGAGCGTGGCTAAAGAAATTTCTAAATCGATTATGATCCATATCACCACCGCACCAAGTTTGCCAAATATTTCTAAGAGTATGAGTATCAACTCCGTTAAATACACACAGCATATTGCAGTTATCTCTGATCACTTTTGGTATTTGAGTGTAACGTTGAGTGATATATATCACATCGGTGTTTTTATGTCTGCCTCTGGAAAATATTCTAGCAGGATTCTTTTGATTATCTAACATAATATCATCATATACGACTAAATTGTTAATACTTCCATCAATATCATCAATATTCGGTGCCTCTTCGATATCGGTTATAAACTCAATAACACCATCGCCGTTAATTTCTTGCGCGGCATCATTAAAATCCTTTAATACTTCATAACATCGTTGATCGTCTACACTCGGAGCAATCATGTACAATTTATCCCACTTCATCCATCTCGTTATCAAATTAAGTAGCAATTGTGTTTTACCACTTCCAGATGGTCCGATGATAATCGCGCGAATAGAATTTGGTAACATTGCATGGTGTTTAATAGGTTCCCGTCGTCGAGTAGCTGAATAATCAATTACATTCATAACTGTTATATATAAATTATGGATCTATATTGTGTGAAGTGTAGGACGCGTACTGGCACAAATGACTTGACGACGATTACAACGAAAAATAATCGATCAGCGCTTTCTGGTAAATGCGTACAATGTAGTACGAAAAAATTTAGATTTACTTCCACGAAACCTTTAAAAAAAAACGAGGAGGTGATATTGCAGCCAAATTGACAAAACTCCCAGGAACACCGTGGGCAAAGTATCCAGGAGAAAAGCACCTTCCAGGATATAGCTACTGTGGACCGGGAACACGATTAGATATCAGACTTGATGATCAAAATCAGCCCCGACCCGGCGAATATCCAATAAACGCTATTGATAAGGCGTGTCATGTTCATGATGTCGCTTATAAAAGCAGCAATCTTCAACACAGACATCTCGCAGATGTAAAATTAATTCATGCGTTAAATGCTATTCCTGATAAATCCTTCAAAGAAAAATTGGCTTCGTGGTTGGTAAAATCTGCTATGAAGGGTAAATTGATGTTAGGTGCTGGTAATTGAAAATGCTAGCATTTTAATATGGAATCTATTTATTATTCTCCGAGAGGATACTGGAGAGGTTACGCAGCAATTAATAAACTCGCTAGCGCATCAAAGGTGAAAAAAACTACAGCGGCAAACTGGATATCTAAACAGGCAATATGGCAAATTTATCTACCAGCGCCTAAACAAATTAACTATTCGCATTTTGATGTTACAACACCTAATGAAGTTCATCAAGCTGATATACTATTTCTGCCGCATGACAACGGTTACAAATACGCGTTAACGTTAGTTGATATTGCAAGTCGATACAAAGAAGCAGAACCGTTAAGGACAAAATCATCTACTGAAGTAGCTTCTGCATTTGAAAAAATTTATCGACGAGGTCCTCTGCGCTGGCCAAATCTGTTACAAGTTGATCCTGGCAAGGAATTTCAAGGTGTTGTTACATCTACGATGAAACATCATAATGTCGCCATCAGACGAGGACACACTGCGCTACATCGCGATCAGGCAATTGTTGAACGGTTTAATAAAACCCTTGCTGAGCGGTTATTCGGATATCAATACGCAAAAGAATTCATACAGGATAAACGATCCCGTGAATGGGTCAAGAGATTACCAGCTGTGATTACCGCAATCAATAATGAGATTACTAGAACAATTAATATGAAACCTGTCAACGCTATTAAGAAGGCGTCTATCAAAATGGAAATCCAAGGAATTTCACAAAAAGATTTCAAAGAACCAATTCTTGGTAGTAATGTCATTGTAAGGTACTTATATGAACCAGGAGAGCTTGAGGGTGGTAAAAAAAGAGCTACTGATCCTATTTGGAGTGTCACTACGCATAAAATATCCGGCATAACACGATCTACGGGTAGACCTCCAATCTATAGACTGGATTCAACTGCTCCTCAGCGAGGATTTACACGCGAACAATTACAAGTGATTCCCGAGGATACTCAATTACCACCGCGTGGTCTTAACTAGCACCTAAGGTGCTGTCACCCCGGCGTCTGTTGCACTCAAGACAAGTCAACCTCACATTGTTTCTGACATGACCGAGATTGTTATCTTTTCTATCTACGGTGAATTGGCGAGGATCTTTATCCGACCAATTCCAACTCATTATACAATTACAACTCGCGCAGTGATTGTTCTGTTGTTGCTTTAGTGTCTTAATTAATTCAGCATCAATGTCAAATTCTCTTTTATTTTTTTTATCCTGTTGTTTATAACCAGAGAGTTTTTTTCTGATTATATTATCATCGGTGTGTATATTACTTATTGTATTGTCATTATCATTAACCACAATTCTTCGAAGTTGGTTTATTCGCCGTACTCTGGATACTGCGAGATAAACTAAATTTGACCACTCAATATGATTATCTACTATCCAAAGAGTTGTATCGGATATAGTCAATCCCTGTGAAGAGTGTATTGTTGCTGCATAACCTAGCGTCCACGGGGATTTATCAGCACCTAATGCATCTTTAACGACGCTGATATCAACCAACACAATATCATTTAATACTAAATTCTGCTTTTGTTGTTGTCCAGGAATGTCAACGTCGATATTCTGCTTTCGTGTATCCTTAGGTCTATAACAGAGTGGTACTGGAAGCGTTGCAAATTTTTCTTTATGTAGCGCAAACAACTTCATCTGAAGTGCGTCTCTGACTATTTTTCTACTCGCGATTATTAAATCATTTGGCTTCCACATTTCCCAAAAATCATTCATGGGAGTTTCAGAGATTATTTCACGCGCTATTTCACATTGGATTTTATCCGGTTGTAATCTAATTAGCGCTTTGAATTCTCGTAATTGTTCATCAAGTGATCTATGGTCGGTATTAATCTCTTCATAATAATCTACAAATCCTTTTAGCCATTCATGTGGAGATCCACCAACAAATGGCTGCGGTTGACCGTGATCCCCGCACATGACGATTTTTGTGTTTTTCAATAACAACCATTCAAGAAATATCTGTAATACTGTCAATGATACCGTGCATATTTCATCCCAGATTATTACATCAGGAATGAATTTATCTCCCATTCGATCAGGAGTCCATGTATCGCCTTTCCATCGAAAGAAGCTGTGATAAGTACAGGCTTTTACCCCCCGCGCTATCATCTCTCTGGCGAGTCTGTGAGTTGGTGTTAACACAATCATGTTAGAAACACTTGTGTTTCTATTACGAAATAATTCGATTGCACGAGTTGTCTTTCCTGACCCACCACAGCCGTTTAAATAAACTGTCTTGTATCTACAAATCGGATCGGATACGGGCGGTGCAGTAGAAAATTCTGATTGAATCTCTGAGATATTATGGTTACTTTTCAAGTATTTATCATCCATAGCAACGTCTGCGGATTTACAATACTCATGTAGTGTTTCTTTTTTAAACCTCCAATTCCCCCACGCTTCCTTAGGATCTGTGAATTTAGCTACATCTGATTTGTATTTTTCATGGATATACATCGAATCAGTAGCTACTCTAACCGCGGTATTAGGAAATCTATTTATCATCGAGAATAGATTAATACAAGAATAGGCTAGCATAGAACTTCTCAATTGTGTGTATTGACAACTTTTTCCATCACAGTAGGTAACAACCGTACCTAGTTTCTTACCATTTCGAAGGACATCATCTACCCAAACATTATTAGTTCCGCTCGCAGATTTGTAAGCTTCCTCATCTAATTCCCCTGATAGAAAAGCGTTCTTACGGGTTACAAATTTCCCTTTTTTTATTAAATCAGATATTATGAAATTGTATTCTTCATCGTCTATGATTAATCTCGAAGAGTATTTTGCATTATCAAATCTTCCACCTTGAGTAAATTTACCGATTATTTTTCGTCCGAGATCTTTAGCCTCTCTATTACTACCTTCGAATAATTTCTTAGACCAATCTATGATTTGTTCCTCGCTGAAATTCTTCGAATTTCCATCTAGAAATTGTTTTCGTTGTTCGTTAATTATTTTTTCGAGATCGGGTTTTGGTAACCAAACATCTTTCTGAGCGTTATAACAAATAATCGCTTCACTGACAATTAACGATATTAGCATACCACAATCGATCATATACCGCAATAGCACAATTGGCATCCACGCTTTTTCATACATATGTCTACCAAGCCAAAGATAACTACACGGATGTAACCCTGTAGCTAATTCGAATGATATCACACGAGCGAACCCGGTTAAATCAAAATCAGGCAATGGACCATTAATCGCAACACGAGTCATTTCATGTGTGGGATGTCCAAAGCGTTTAAAATATTCAGAGCATTCTCCATACCCGAGAAAACTTCCAGGATAACACGCGGATATATCAATTGAAATCATACCATCACGTGAGTATTTCGTATTCCACAATCCTCCATGACCAAATTCGACGCAACTCAACTTCACATCCTCCAGAAAATCACTTCGTGTTGGGCGCCATGAATTCTTTTCTCGTGCGAAGTGAGCTACCACTGATGGAATTGTGAAGCTATCCGTAAGTAGTTTTTCTACAGTAGAAACACTAGTGTTTCCTTCTAAATACTCATTAGCGATTTTTCTCATTCTAGTATCTAATTCTTCAGTTCGATATAATTCACCATTTGGTTTTACAAACTGATCAAATCCTATTTCCGGATCCTCATTACTCCTGAGTAACCATACTGACACAGGGTCGTCTTTGGTTAACGCGTGAATAGCATCAAATAATTTCTCTTCATAGAAACCATCCCTAGAAAATTCTTTAGGGATATATCGAACAGTTCTTTCTCGTGGAAATATATTTACCGCGGGTGTCCACGCGTGTTTGTTATGATCGATAATTTCAATTGGAGCTCCTCGCGATTGATATTTCGGTTCGTATAATACTTCTCCGGTTATTGTCGCTACCGATATTGGAAATTTTAATAATGCTTCTAATTTAGCTATATCGGAAATCCTTGCTCCATGTTGATTCACTGTTAGTTCCCATTCGGTTATTTTTTTTCTTCGTAGATCAGTTAATTTATTTCCCCGGGATGCATTTGTAAAGTGTTCTATTAACCGTGTTGCTACACAATTAAGTGGCAAAGCCACTGATGATGAAAACATCGGAGCTAGTTTTGTAATATTAGGATTATTATTTATTGGATATAACCCATACACAACTGCTGTTACAGGGTAAGATTTCTCATAGTATGGTTTGTCAATTCCAGTTAGAATTCCTGGTTTGGAATCTCTACTCACAATAACAGTTTTTTTATCCTCAAGGATTGGGTCAAATTTATCTCTGATAATCCATTCACCTTCCTCTTCGATAATGAATTTTATTCTAAAAAAATACCTCCGTAGAAATCCTTTGGATTTCTGGCCAAGGTGTGAAAGTATCACAGCTGCTCTTATATCATTCATAGTAGCATCAATTACGGGTATATTGACATCTTCATCAATAATTCGAAATGTCGACCACGTATGAGATGCTCCATCACGCTTAAACTCATTAAAACAGTCGCTGATTTTACTCAATAGTGGTTTATCATCTACTAGACTTTTAGGTATATCAGAGATTCTATCGAGATTAAATCTAACATTTTTCCAAGGCTTAATTTTCGATAATCTCTTGAACTCCTTCATATTATAATTAAAACAAGTATTTAAATAAGAAAATTTTATATAATGAATCATTGCAAATGGCTTATGATTGGATCAAAGACTCCGTGTAACAAATCATGCAGAAATGAATTCTGTGGGTATCATATGCAGAGTGTGAGAAACGGTTCGGAGGGACCTCTACCATGCTTGCATTGTGGGGTAGGTGTAAGAGGCAAGTCGCAGTTATGCATTAATTGCGGGGGTAAGCGTTATAGAGAGCTAAAACGTTATTATGACAAGCGAAGAATCAAAAATCCTGACGACGTCAATAGCAAAATCATAAAAACTACGGCTGATTATATAAAAAGATTTTCCAATGTTATAATTCAGCCAATTAACGAATTAGACAAATAGATATATTATATATAATGAACCAAGAATTTCAAAGACATTCTGTTATTGAAAACTACGAAGCTTCTCGTGATGGTGTTGTTAGACATTGTAAAAATAGGAAATCTATTGGGTGGGATAATGGTATGGGGTATTTGACGTTTACTACTGGAGGGAAGAAGTATTATAATCACCGTTTCGTCTTCGAAGTGTATAACGGATCAATCAAGGATGGTCTTGTTATTGATCATATTGATGGTATTAGGACTAATAATTCTTTGAATAATTTACGAGCTGTTACACAAAGTGAGAATACTGCATCTGGAAATACTGGTACTTATAAATCAATTGGGAAAAGACCTGTAAGATCGTTTAATACTGAAGATAACACGGAGGGAGTATTTCAATCAATAAACGCAGCTGGTAAGTATTTCGATATTTATCCGTATTCTATTCAATGCGTTGCTGAGAATAAAACCAAGACCGCTTTTTCAAAACGTTTTAAAAACAAAATTCGGTTTATTTATGTATAATACGTAAATAGAAATCCTACGGATTTTACGGGAGATAACTCCGTTAGGTATAACACGTGTGAAATCCGTAGGATTTCCACCAATGACAGAGTTACGGATCTTAAAAATGGCAAGCCAGCGTTTCTAACATTGATTGGAAAATCTTCGATTTTTCATTGGTTGTTATAATTAAATAAATCTGAACAAAACACAATCAATTTTGTCTTTTTTCAAGTATTAACAAAACTGTTTTATAAACACGTCGTATTTAAACATTTTTTTTAGTGTCTGTTTCAAGTATTATGCGTGTTTTCAACGTTGTCAGTGATCGCTAATAAACAAACAAATAATTACAATCACTACACCTATTTTATATCACCTCGTCGTAATGAGTGTATATATACAAATTCGTTCTTATTATAATTGGGCATTTAGCCGAAATTCAAGTGTAAACAAAACCACACCGTCACACGTGGTATGAACGTTATTATTGACATTCAAAACCAAAGTTTCGATTTTGCGGTTTTGTTTACACTTGAATGTAGAATAGCCCGCGTCATCCATTGTCATTGAAATCAATTCATTCATTGTGTCACCTATAATCTATTGTTGTACCGTCGTCATTGTCATTGAAATCAATTCATTGTATATACCATTGTCATTGTTCACCTATAATCTATTGTTGTACCGTCGTCATTGTCATTGAAATCAATTCATTCATTGTTCACCTATAATCTATTGTTGTACCGTCGTCATTGTCATTGAAATCAATTCATTCATTGTTCACCTATAATCTATTGTTATATGTTTGTCGGTTGTAACCGTTGAGCGCGCTGCTTGATGTATAAAACACCAAGGGGTTCAAAACGGTGAATGTGCCGTCGTCATTCATTATATATAATCATAATCACCTATAATCGCATTAAGCTTCTGGGTATACTAAGATGATCAACACCTTAGTGTATCCAGAATTCATTTTGAAATACTTTGCATTTTTAATTCTAAAGAATTTTCATACTTTGTATTTGAAATACTTTATTTAAACAAATATATTTTTATATATATATGAATATTGAAAATCTCAAATTGATTATTATTGAAATCAACAAGTTGAAGGATGAAAATGTAAAATTATGTTCAGGTTTGGATTGTGATCAAATTATGACCAATTTCGAGGATATACAATTTGCAGAACAGACCGGAAAATATGTCCTATCTAAAAAATATTTTTTAATTAAGAATATCCAAAAGCTTATACGTGAGAGCTTAGTAAATACTGAAGATGTTAATGTCTTCGTACCATTATGTAGCATCGTTGAACGTGTACGAAAGCAATTAGGATTAGAATATGAACAAAAGAGACTTATTAATTGTAAAGTGAGACAATTAAAAACATTAATGGAAAACTCTGAAGGTGATGAGCCCACGCGTAGAGAGCCTCCCTTGTTTGTATAACCGATACGGTATGAGGAAGTAAAATTATGTGTGTAACAACAAGGAAGTATTAAAATGATTTGCATTTTTTAGTTAGTGATTTCTTTCGAAATGATTTGCATTTCTAAAATCCTTTGGATTTTTTAATTTGACAATTAGTGATACTCTTTTAATAATGGTAGGAGAATCATTAACTACACGGAACACTAAAGAAAGACTTGAAGCTCTTAAGAAAATATTACCCCTTCGTGATAGAATCCGTGAAAAACTTCAACAACGGCAATTATTTCAGACTGACTTCACAGAGGATACAGAACAACTCTTCAAACCTATTGTTAGTGCAACTGAGGGTGTGAAAACAGCAATCTCTAAACAAGAAAGCGCGCAGAAAGAGTCCTTTCTCCCTGTGTTAGAGAAAATATCAAAACGAACTAAACAAACGAAAAAATCATTAAAAACACTTCCTGGTGATATAATAACTACTGCAAGACGACAAGAAGAACAACAACGAGAACTTCAGGAAGAAATTGAACGATTAGGTGATGTTGATATTTCCTCACTAGAAATGCAAGCATTTCCACCTGAAGAATTTCAAGAACAACAACAAGAAGAAGAAGAAGAAGAAGAAGAAGAGGGAGCTGTTTCAAAGGGGGATTATTCTCCTGAAAATATATTTACAGTTGATGCGTTAAATACAATCAGAAATATCTCAACACTTACTGAATTAGCTAAATTTACCAACGACAACGTTAAAAAAGCGAAGAGAGATAAGTATTTAAAAGACAACACGGCTAAAGAATTTGTAAAAGGTGAACCTGTTTGGGCAAATAAGGTGTTTTTAGCAAACAAGAAGAAGAAGAAAATCAGCAAAACAATAAGATCTGAATATAAACAATTTCTAGCTATGGTAAATAAGGTCACAGTAGCACCACCAGTATACACAGCAGACCCAATCCCTGATGAAATACAAATAATGGCAGAGGCTGATTCCCAGAGTGAAACTAAAAAATCCGAAGAATTTTCAAAAACAGGTAGTGGTTTAGTTGGAAACTCTAATGTAACTTGCCCTGGTAATATTCTCGGTGATATAGCACGATTAGAAGTACTTGTAGGAGGAAAACGAGCCGGGAATAACTCACTGGAAATAATTAATGAAGCAGCTGATATCTGTAGGAGGTTATTTCAAGGTGGTATCATGGATATTGCAACATATAGAGATTTCATTGAGGAGTTAGCCGAAAATTCTTCGAATTTCTACGATTATCATAGTGACTAATGTCACTGGAAATCCGTAGGATTTCGTGATTAGATAATTGGAAATGCTTTAGTATTTGGAAAAACACTAGTGTTAGAAGTATAATACTTCTATATAGAGAATGATCATACACTACAACCATGATAAACCAACTAACGTCTATGTGGTAAACTCACGATTGCCAAAATACCGAGCATACTATGGAGATGGTCTCGGTAATACTATAATGGGATTATTTTCAAGAATGGCTCCAAAAGTGGCTCCGTTTGCAAAACAATTATCGATGAAAGCAATTGATGTTATCCGAGATAAGGGTATTAGCGCTGTTGGTGATCTTGCTAGTAAGGCATTTTCAGCCGCTCGGGATAAACTAACAGCGCTAGTTCGACGACGAAATTCTTCAAAACCTGGAAATGCTAGCATTTCTAGAATGACTTCACTACCATCTACTACAGTAATGCCTACACAGGTTAGTAAAATAATAAATAACGCCGTGGATAAAAAACTACAGTCGTTAATGACTAACGCCCAGGATAATATAACAGCAAATATGATAGCCGGAAGTGGGCTTCCGGGAAGTGGCTTTAAGAAATTTCGCCGGAAACGTTAGAAATATTTATTTGAACAGGATTTCCAATTATGATAGTTATTGTAGAAACACTAGTGTTTCTAATGCTAGCATTAGAAATATTTGTGTCAGAATCACTTGTGATTCTATTTATTTGAATAGGATGCTCAGTTGTTATGGTTATTGTAGAAATGCTAGCATTAGAAATATTTGTGTCAGAATCACTTGTATCAGAAACATTAATGTTTCTAACGCTATCTTCATTATCAGATATTTTCATCATCATTATTAAAATACACCCAACTAAATAATTTTTTTATATTATAAAATATTTATAATTTGCTAATTTTGTTAGATTTTTTACTTTTTTTACTCATTTTTCTAGTGTTTTTACTCATTTTTCTAGTGTTTTTATGCAATTCATCGACAAAATTTCATGAAAATCGAGGATGAAAATCCAAGGAATTCATTTAGAGAAAATCGATTTTGATCAGATTTTTTATCCTGTGAGGTTAAAAATATGTTGTTTCATCGAATTTTCGATGTTTTTTTTATTGATTTTGTATTGTTTTTTGGCTAATCCGTCGACATAATTTCATAAAAATCGATTTTCTCTAAATGAATTCCTGGGGTTTTCATATGAAACTATTTTAAAATAATTTCAAAATTCTTTCAGAATTTTTGATTTAGACCATCGGATATATAATAAAAATGTTCAAACAAAACCCTGATGTTGCATTTGACGTGGAAGCCCCAGTGCTTAAAGATACTTCTGTACGTGATTATCAATTTTTTGCTTATCACGCAGTACAACCTAATCTTCGAGGAAGAATTGAACTTCAAGTTCATGATACTAGTAAATACTTTTTACCCGCTGAAGCCTTTATTGAAGTCGAAGGTGAACTTGTAACAGATGTTGTAGCTAATACACCATATGCAGCTAATATCCAAGTTGGTTTTGTCAATAATGGTATCATGGCATTATTTGAAAGTGCTAGATATCTCATTGATGGAAAAAAAATCGAATCTATTGAACGTGAAGTTGATGTAGCAACAACAATACTAGGGCTAGCAAGATACTCTGACGATTATACAAGATCGGCCGGTCCATCTATGATGTTTGCAAAGGATGTTAAAAATACAGCGGGTAAAAATCCATTTGTTATAAGAAGACCAAATGATCGTGGTGTTGGTGCTGCTGCTGCTGCTTTTGCTGGTCCTGGTGCTGGTGCTGCTGGTGGTATCGAGGATATGATTATAAATAATGATGAGAATTTCAATCTAGGAGCTGCAACAAGAATAGCAACATTACAAGGAGATCGTCGACGATTTTCATGTGCGATTCCGCTCCATCATATATTTGGATTTTGTAGAAACGTCAGAAAAGTTATTTATGGAGTAAAGCATACTGTAGCACTAGTGAGAAAGGGTGATGATAATAATGCAATCTGGCGTATTGGCGGTGCTGATGGTAAAGTAATTTTATCAAAACTATCACTGTGGATGCCAGTGTTGACTCCATCATTGTCAGTAGAACCGCGGTTGCTATCATTTATGGATCAAGGGGGAAAGAGATTATTAAGCTGGTTGACAACGTCCACAGATACCATGGATTCTAATATTGATGGTACACTTACATGGCATTTGGCAGCACGACAGGGTGTTTCAGCTCCACGGCATATTTTTATTGCGCTACAGAATACTGAGCGATTAAACGATCAAGAACGTTCCCATATGATATTTGATCAGATAGGTGTTAATGAAGTCTCGTTGAAAATAAACGGACAGCAAGAACCATCCGAGGATATACAACTTAACTATGAAAACAACCACATTGCACGAGTTTATCATCGATTGCTATCATTTATGGGACGTGATCAAAATGTAGATACTGGTCTACAAATATCACAATTGGATTTTAAAGGTCTGTATCCGATTTATTACTTTTCCCTAGAACATCTTGACTTGATGAAACAGTCCGTAGTTGATATACACTTCCGAGCTCGTGTAACCCGTCCTGCTGGTATTGTTAATTATAGAGCGGTTGCTGTTATTCTTAGTGATAAATCAATGATACTTGAAGGTGTTGGTGGACGAATGAGATTGGTAGATGCACCAGTTGAAAATCTATAATTGAATTTAGAAATACTTGCATTTCCGATTTAGAATCAATCTATTTTGTATAATGTCGTATAGTAATATCAATGTTACGTTGACACCTGGTCAGCTAAAAAAATTACAATCCAAATCAGCTAAGCAATGTGGAACCACAATAACGCTGAAACCTAATCAAATGAATGGCGGAGGGAATAAACTATCACTGACAAAAACTCAAACTAATCATTTTAATAAAGCGCTGAAAGAAAAAAAAGGAGTTCAGATTACTCTTTCTACGAGCGCGATTAAAAACATGGAAAAGACTGGTGGTATATTCCCGTTGTTAGGGTTGATTCCAGGGTTGATTGCCGCAGCAGCCCCAGCGGTAGCGAAGGCAGCAGCATTAGGAGCTATTGGTACCGCAGCAGGAATGGCGTTGAAAAAGGCAACTGGAAAGGGGTATAAAAAAAAAGGAAAGGGTCTAAGACTACCAGGAACCCCGAGTTCATGGTACAGCGGAAAGGGTCTTCGAATTCCAGGAACGATATAGTTCCTATGTCCAATTTTGATTTAATTGATACCGCTAAAAAATTAAAAATAAAAAATTTCAGAGGGGTTTTTATGAGAGATCAGTTACCGGCACAACCAAATGATGTTGAAACCGGTATTATTAATTTAGATAACAGCTCCGGACCTGGAACTCACTGGGTTGCATACGCGATTGATCCACGTGGGATTATTTATTTTGACTCATATGGATTAGCGCCGCCGAAAGAATTTATGCGTTATATAAAAGATTTTCCAATGAGGACTTGGTATTCTACGTTACCAACACAAACAATGCTTGATCCACCAATATGTGGTAATGAAGTATTAAACGTACTTGATGCTATATCCAAAAGATTTTCGAAACCACCTCATATAGTAGTAAATGAGTATACTAGCGGCAAATCTCTTTAAAAAATTCTGAAAGAATTTTGGATTAAAAATCCTTAGATTGAAAATCCATCGGATTTAGACGATGAAAATATTTCTATAATAATGATTGATATTTGGGGACGACCTTTATCATCGCTGAAAAAACCTGATAGTGAAGTTGAAACCGTTGATAACAAGGATATTAAAAAACTAATCGAAGATGAAATATCCGAAATATTAAACCTAGCAAATGTTGATCCTGGTGAAATAGTTGTTTTTCAAGATCGTCAGGGTAAATTGAAAAGTAGTAATATCTCTCTTAATGATATTTTGGTTAAACAACGAGACGCAGCAGAGGATGCTATCGCGTTATTTTCCGAAGAGGGTAAACTCAAACCAGGTGTACTTGTTTCAACAATTACAGATAAATTAACAACATACGATAACACGGTGAATTCATTAAAATCGCTTAATGATAAGTATGATGATCATATAATTGTATTTGATCAGTTTACTACATTACAAAGAAATATAGTTGACAAAATTGATAAACCCCTGCTAGAATTTTTTGGAAATCCACCAGTAACCACACCAAAACTCACCACAATAAAAGATTCTATATTGGAACTAGCAACTCTTCAATCCGAATATGAAAAACACACGAAACTATTTATGACGTTTCGTAAAAACCTCATGGACAAGTTTATTGGGAGCCCATTTGATAAAATTGAAATAACACTTCCCGATATTAAAAAATCCATCGATGAACTTAAAACATTCAACAACGCAATAAGGGATGATGCAATGAGAATGATAAACGTTGTTGAAAAAGTAAAAATTCCTCATGATAAATCTATCGTCAACAACGTAGTACACACGATTCAACACGGATCATTTATATGGACTCCCACAAACAACATTTTAAACATAACCGCAGCAGTTAAGGGTATTTATCGATTAACAATAGTATCACCGAATCAGTTTAATATATCATCGTCGAGTTCATCTGGAGTCAATAATACGGTATCAACGATCATCGACAAGGATACAACTGAACAATTCACGATAATAAATACCATAGATAGAAATCTAGTCAGGGTTTCAGTAACGTGGTACGTAGAATTCGTAGTGGATTTAAGTAAACAATTAAATTGATTTAAAAATTCTTTCACGATTCAAAATTACAAAGTAATTTGTAATTGAAAATGCTAACGCTTTTAAAATAAAATGACTCCATCATCGAATCAGTATCGCTATGATCAAGTCAAAGAGTTTCAAACTAAACTCAGTTCTCTCTGTGAAGAATATCAAATAAAAATCAAAAAATACAAACGAAGAATAACCACAGTTGATATCACCGTGTACTCGGTGTCAGGAGTAATCACTGCTGCTGGAATAATACTATCTTCGGTTACAATGATTGCTCCGGTCGTAGTTCCAATCGCTATTTCCGCAGTGGCTACAATTGCTGGTATATTAACTGGGATCACAAAAAAACTATCATCGTGTAGCCAGAGTAAACTACATGATTATTTAATTAAATATCATATTGCATCTGCCGGTTACTCGCAATTATCCTCGTTGATATCATCGTCGTTGGATGACACAACAATATCAGATAGCGAATTTTCAACTATGGCTCAATTGTATAAATCAACAATGCTGAAATTAGAGCAGAATAATAATAATAATGTCGTCGCAAGAACTACTTCAACAAATAGTAACAAATACAACACCAGTGAAAACAAGCACGATATCAATAACCTCAACACGTCCCGAATTTAGTGTTAATTTTCCAATTCCTGTTCCCGTGAGCGAGATCGCACTAGCAAAACTACGAGTGTATCATAGCTGGCCTAATATTAGATCGGTAGCATTTGGTGGTCAACAACCGAATAATTCCTTGGTATTTGCAAACAAGAATCGTGAAGACGGAACACCAGATTGGCAGGTTGTTTCTATACCAACTGGGTCATATCAAATCGAACAGATCAATGCTGAATTTCAACGCAGAATAAAATCTCTCACCGGAAAAGAATCAAAAATCGCTATAACAGTTCACGAACCAACATTATCATCCGCTATCGAGATAAATACAGAAGGATACGTTGTAGATATTTATCAGAGTTCTATAAGATCAGTGTTAGGATGGCCTGAATTACCACCGGATAACTCGCGAGAAAATTCGAAGGATTTTCCACCCGAACCTAAAAAATCCGATTATATCACCAACAAAATAAAACCCGTCAATGAAGTCAAAAATTATCAAGATTATACTCCTAATAAATTCTTGAATAAAGAAATTTTTGAATCAATTTATGTTCCTCTCATTAACGGAAATTTCACAGTAATGAATAATGATTTTTCACGACTGCTAATATCTATTAAATCCGGCTCTCTCACCAAGGATGAATTTATCAACGTCGTAGAAACGGGTAATAAAATCATCGACGATATGAAAATATTTCACTCGATAATTATTCAAGAAGTATTAAATGAAAAAATCTTACATGATAAGTTTGCGGATCTATATAAGATTAATAAAACGGAGATTAAAGATTTTAAAATCCCTGGATATAACCCGGATAAACTAAAGAAACAACTTGACGATGCTATTGATATTGGGTTCAAAAGAATCCACGATAATTGGAAAAAATTGAAGAATCCTACAGCAAATATTCTGAAATATAATAATGATCCAGAAGGCGGCGGTAGACATATTGCTCCGAACAATGTGAATATTTCAACGGTGATTGCGCTCAATTTAGTATGTGACGTTATCGAAGGAAATTATCAAATAAATCTCGAACAATCAAATCAAGCTCAGCAAGGATATATTTTATATTCATTTGCACCAACGGCTCCTCCAGGATTTCTAATTATTGAAGACCCAACTAATCTAGTCTATATGCGATGTCATAATAATTTGTTAACGAGAATTAATTTTAAACTCACTGACCAATCTAATAATCTGATTGATTTACGAGGTGAGGTTTTACAAATTAGTTTATTTGTGAAATCTTAAGGACTTGATCAAATATTTAGTTAGCGCATTAGCAGCCGAGGAGGTGAACGTCAACTAAATGGCATCTTTTTTTTTACCAAATGGACCCTTCTCTTGATATTTATTAGAAGGGTTTATTTGACAAATTAAGACTTCCTAGTAAATATTAACTAGAAGAGTTTATTTGACAAATTAGGACTTCCTAGTAAATAGTAACTAGAAGGAAGCATCGTTGACGACTAAAAAAGCTGGTCTGTTCACCTCCTCTGCTGCTATGAATAATAAGGAATTTAAAAATCAAAGTAAGAGCCATGAATATTAAGGAATTTGATAGAGTGAGAACCATAAATATTAAGGAATTTAAAATTTAAAGTAAGAGCCATGAATATTAAGGAATTTGATAATGTGGAACCATGAATATTAAGGAATTTGATAGAGTGAGAACCATAAATATTAAGGAATTTAAAAATCAGAGTAAGAACCATAAATATTAAGGAATTTAAAAATCAAAGTAAGAGTCATGAATATTAAGGAATTTGACAGAGTGAGAACCATGAATATTAAGAAATTTAAAAATCAAAGTAAGAGCCATGAATATTAAGGAATTTGATAATGTGAGAACCATAAATATTAAGGAATTTGATGGAGTGAGAGTCACGAATATTAAGGAATTTGAAAATCAGAGGAAGAACCATGAATATTAAGGAACTTGAAAATCAAAGTAAGAACCGTGAATATTAAGAAATTTGATAAAGTAAGAGCCATGAATATTAAGGAATTTAAAAATCAAAGTAAGAACCGTGAATATTAAGGAATTTGATAATCACAGTAAGAACCATGAATATTAAGGAACTTGAAAATCAGAGCAAGAACCATGAATATTAAGGAATTTGAAAATCAGAGCAAGAACCATGAATATTAAGGAATTTGAAAATCAGAGTAAGAACCATGAATATTAAGGAATTTGAAAATCAGCAAGAACCATGAATATTAAGAAATTTGAAAATCAGAGCAAGAACCATGAATATTAAGGAACTTGATAGAATGAGAACCATGAATATTAAGGAATTTGATAGAGTGAGAACCATGAATATTAAGGAATTCGATAGTGAGAACCATGAATATTAAGGAATTTGATAGAGTGAGAACCATGAATATTAAGGAATTTGATAGAGTGAGAACCATGAATATTAAGGAATTCGATAGAATATGAACCATGAATATTAAGGAATTTGCTAGAGTGAGAACCATGAATATTAAGGAATTTGATAGAGTGAGAACCATGAATACTAAGGAATTTGATAGAGTGAGAACCATGAATATTAAGGAATTTGATAGAGTGAGAACCATGAATATTAAGGAATTTGATAGAGTGAGAACCATGAATATTAAAGAATTTGATAGAGTGAGAACCATGAATATTAAGGAATTTGATAATCAAAGTAAGAACCGTGAATATTAAGGAATTTGAAAATCATGAGTGTTACGTATATTTGATTTAAATCATTTATTTTTAAATGTCCATCCAAATTTGTCATTTAGGGTTTAAAATTCATTAATTGGGAGATTATTTTATAAAAATCTTAATGACCTATACTTTATCTGTAAACACAAGTGTGACCTTGCTTGTTAACCTCATTTCTGACCTTGCTTCAGAGTGATAAACAGGCCTTAGAAATGATCGGTTGTTTCCCAAGGACATCTTTTTATTTTTAGTTCTGGGGGATGAGAAATGGCTGATTTTCTTCTGAGTCTTTCCATGTATACGTGTTTTTATGATCGTACGTTCTTTCTGTGACCTTCTGGAAAATCACGTGATCCCTTGTTTACGTAAAAACAGGTATTTGAATTATTGTTTGGGAGAGAACAATTCAGTAGAATCTCTGGGCTTTAAATTAATAGTTGTGATTTGAGTTACATTGGAAATTGTGTCAATTCGTTGGAGCAAGAGGAATTATTTTATTTATCTGGAAAAGAATATGTGCTCCTAGAGTTTCATTTGGATTATTAAAAAAAACAAGGACTAACTAAATCACGTGACGTCCATATTGGATTACATCGTTAAGATTCGAACCGGGAACTATTAGGACATTTCTTTATCAAGACTCTTGCAATTCCATTAGTGGATTATTTTTGTGAATTCTATATTGGAGTATTTTTGGACTTGATTCTCTAAAACTGTAAGTTTATATATTGTCTCTTATGAAAATATATTTGTACTCAATAAACAGTTTGTTAAAGTTTTACAAGTTTGTTAGTTTTCACTCTTTCTGTGTTGCTGCTTATTCGAGCCTAAGCACGTAACACAGTAAGAACCATTTGATAGAGTAAGAACCATGAATATCAAGGAATTTGATAGAGAGTCACGAATATTAAGGAATTTGATAATCAAAGTAAGAGCCATGAATATTAAGGAATTTGATAGAGTGAGAACCATGAATATTAAGGACTTTGATAGAGTGAGAACCATGAATATTAAGGAATTTGATAGAGTGAGAACCATGAATATTAAGGAATTTGATAGAGTGAGAGTCACGAATATTAATGAATTTGATAATCAGAGTATGAACCATGAATATTAAAGAATTTGATAGAGTGAGAACCATGAATATTAAGGAATTTGAAAATGAAAGGTAGAACCATGAATATTAAGGAATTTGAAATTTAAAGTAAGAACCATGAATATTAAGGAATTTGATAGAGTGAGAACCATGAATATTAAGGAATTTGATAGAGTGAGAACCATGAATATTAAGGAATTTGATAGAGTGAGAACCATAAATATTAAGGAATTTGATAGAGTGAGAACCATGAATATTAAGGAATTTGATAGAGTGAGAGTCACGAATATTAAGGAATTTGAAAATCAGAGTGAAAACCATGAATATTAAGGAATTTGATAATCAGAGTAAGAACCATGAATATTAAGGAATTTGATAAAAAGAGTAAGAACTATGAATATTAAGGGATTTGATAATCAGAGTAAGAACTATGCATATTAAGGAATTTTGATAATCAAAGTAAGAACCATGACTATTAAGGAATTTGATATAGTGAGAACTATAAATATTAAGGAATTTGATAGAGTGAGTGTCATGAATTTTAAGGAATTTGATAGAGTGAGAGTCACGAATATTAATGAATTTGATAATCAGAGTATGAACCATCAATATTAAAGAATTTGATTGGGTGAGAACCATGAATATTCACGAATATTAATGAATTTGATAATCAGAGTATGAACCATGAATATTAAAGAATTTGATTGGGTGAGAACCATGAATATTAAGGAATTTGAAAATCAAAGGTAGAACCATGAATATTAAGGAATTTGAAAATCAAGCAGAAAGAACCATGAATATTAAGGAACTTGAAAATCAAGCAGAAAGAACCATGACTATTAAGGAACTTGAAAATCAAGCAGAAAGAACCATGAATATTAAGGAATTTGATAGAGTGAGAGTCACGAATATTAAGGAATTTGATAATCAGAGGAAGAGCCATGAATATTAAGGAACTTGAAATTTAAAGTAAGAACCATGAATATTAAGGAATTTGATAGAGTGAGAACCATGAATATTAAGGAATTTGATAGAGTGAGAACCATGAATATTAAGGAATTTGATAGAGTGAGAACCATAAATATTAAGGAATTTGATAGAGTGAGAACCATGAATATTAAGGAATTTGATAGAGCGAGAGTCACGAATATTAAAGAATGTGAAAATCAGAGTGAGAACCATGAATATTAAGGAATTTGATAATCAGAGTAAGAACCATGAATATTAAGGAATTTGATAAAAAGAGTAAGAACTATGAATATTAAGGAATTTGATAATCAGAGTAAGAACCATGCATATTAAGGAATTTTGATAATCAAAGTAAGAACCATGACTATTAAGGAATTTGATATAGTGAGAACTATAAATATTAAGGAATTTGATAGAGTGAGTGTCATGAATTTTAAGGAATTTGATAGAGTGAGAACTATAAATATTAAGGAATTTGATAGAGTGAGAGTCACGAATATTAATGAATTTGATAATCAGAGTATGAACCATGAATATTAAAGAATTTGATAGGGTGAGAACCATGAATATTAAGGAATTTGAAAATCAAAGGTAGAACCATGAATATTAAGGAATTTGAAAATCAAGAAGAAAGAACCATGAATATTAAGGAACTTGAAAATCAAACAGAAAGAACCATGAATATTAAGGAACTTGAAAATCAAGCAGAAAGAACCATGAATATTAAGGAATTTGAAAATCAAGCAGAAAGAACCATGAATATTAAGGAACTTGATAATCAAAGGTAGAACCATGAATATTAAGGAACTTGATAATCAGAGTAAGAACCATGAATATTAAGGAACTTGATAATCAAAGGTAGAACCATGAATATTAAGGAACTTGATAATCATAGTAAGAACCATGAATATTAAGGAATTTGAAAATCAAGCAGAAAGAACCATGAATATTAAGGAACTTGATAATCAAAGGTAGAACCATGAATATTAAGGAACTTGATAATCAAAGGTAGAACCATAAATATTAAGGAACTTGATAATCAAAGGTAGAACCATGAATATTGAGGAACTTGATATTCACAGTAAGAACCATGAATATTAAGGAACTTGATAATCACAGTAAGAACCATGAATATTAAGGAACTTGATAATCAAAGGTTAAACCATGAATATTAAGGAACTTGATAATCAAAGGTAGAACCATGAATATTAAGGAACTTGATAATCAAAGGTAGAACCATGAATATTAAGGAATTTGATAATCAAGCAGAAAGAACCATGAATATTAAGGAACTTGATAATCACAGTAAGAACCATGACTATTAAGGAACTTGATAATCACAGTAAGAACCATGAATATTAAGGAATTTGATAATCAAAGGTAGAACCATGAATATTAAGGAACTTGATAATCAAAGGTAGAACCATGAATACTAAGGAACTTGATAATCATAGTAAGAACCATGAATATTAAGGAATTTGAAAATCAAGCAGAAAGAACCATGAATATTAAGGAACTTGATAATCAAAGGTAGAACCATGAATATTAAGGAACTTGATAATCAAAGGTAGAACCATAAATATTAAGGAACTTGATAATCAAAGGTAGAACCATGAATATTGAGGAACTTGATATTCACAGTAAGAACCATGAATATTAAGGAACTTGATAATCACAGTAAGAACCATGAATATTAAGGAACTTGATAATCAAAGGTTAAACCATGAATATTAAGGAACTTGATAATCAAAGGTAGAACCATGAATATTAAGGAACTTGATAATCAAAGGTAGAACCATGAATATTAAGGAATTTGATAATCAAGCAGAAAGAACCATGAATATTAAGGAACTTGATAATCACAGTAAGAACCATGACTATTAAGGAACTTGATAATCACAGTAAGAACCATGAATATTAAGGAATTTGATAATCAAAGGTAGAACCATGAATATTAATGAACCTGATAATCAAAGCTAGAACCATGAATATTAAGGAACTTGATAATCATAGTAAGAACCATGAATATTAAGGAGCTTGAAAATCAAGCAGTAAGAACCATGAATATTAAGGAACTTGATAATCAAAGGTAGAACCATGAATATTAAGGAACTTGATAATCAAAGGTAGAACCATGAATATTAAGGAACTTGATAATCAAAGGTAGAACCATGAATATTAAGGAACTTGATAATCAGAGTAAGAACCATGAATATTAAGGAATTTGAAAATCACAGTAAGAACCATGAATATTAAGGAATTTGAAAATCAAGCAGTAAGAACAATGAATATTAAGGAACTTGATAATCAAATGTAGAACCATGAATATTAAGGAACTTGATAATCACAGTAAGAACCATGAATATTGAGGAACTTGATAATCAAAGGTAGAACCATGAACATTAAGGAACTTGATAATCAAAGGTAGAACCATGAATATTAAGGAACTTGATAATCAGAGTAAGAACCATGAATATTAAGAAACTTGATAATCAAAGGTAGAACCATGAATAATAAGGAACTTGATAATCACAGTAAGAACCATGAATATTAAGAAACTTGAAAATCAAGCAGTGAGAACCATGAATATTAAGGAATTTGATAGAATGAGAACCATAAATATTAAGGAATTTGAGAGTGAGAACCATGAATATTAAGGAATTTGATAGAGCGAGAGTCACGAATATTAAGGAATTTGAAAATTGGAGTAAGAACCATGAATATTAAGGAACTTGATAATCAAAGGTAGAACCATGAATATTGAGGAACTTGATAATCACAGTAAGAACCATGAATATTAAGGAACTTGATAATCACAGAAAGAACCATGAATATTAAGGAACTTGATAATCAAAGGTAAAACCATGAATATTAATGAACTTGATAATCAAAGGTAGAACCATGAATATTAAGGAATTTGATAATCACAGAAAGAACCATGAATATTAAGGAACTTGATAATCAAAGGTAGAACCATGAATATTAAGGAACTTGATAATCAAAGGTAGAACCATGAATATTAAGGAATTTGATAATCAAGCAGAAAGAACCATGAATATTAAGGAATTTAATAATCAAAGGTAGAACCATGAATATTAATGAACTTGATAATCAAAGGTAGAACCATGAATATTAAGGAATTTGAAAATCAAAGGTAGAACCATGAATATTAAGGAATTTGATAATCACAGTAAGAACCATTATGTGTGATATACATGAATGCTAATCAGTCTGAAGACGGCGTGTCATGAATATCAAGGAATTTGATAATCAGAGTAAGTCATGACTATTCGTGATTTTGATCATGAGTGAGACTTGAATATTTATGAATTTGAATGAGAGCCATGAATATTAGTAAATCTGATAGTGAGTAGGAGCGATGAATATTAACAAATTTGAATATGAGCGAGGTTCATGAATATTAATGAGTTTGATAAAGAGTCAGTCATGAATATTATCGAGGTTATAATAAGTGTGATCCATATATTAATAAATTTTATAATGAATTAGTCATGATTATGAATGAGTTTGATAAAGATAATCATGTTTATTAATGATTAAAAATCATGAATATGAATGAGTTTGATAGAGTAAAAAACACGAATTATATAATTTGTTAAGAGTCATGAATATTAATGATTTTGAAAATGAGTGAGATCCATGAATATTCTTGAATTTAATAGATAATGAGAGTCATAAATATTAATGAGTTTTATCATAAATGAGAGCCATGCATATTAAGAACTTTGATAATGAGTGTCAGTCATGAATATTTAGGAATTATCAGAGTGAGATTCATGAATGTTAATAAATTTGATAATGAGTGCGAATCATGATTATAAATGAGGTGATCTTGCATTTCATTTTGTAACTGTTACCGTTCTCAAGGCACTGTCTCAACTGATTCTTATAATGCAAAAGACATATATATATATATATATATATATATATATATATATATATATATATATATATATATATATATATATATATATATATATTTATATATATATATACATATATATATATATATATATATATATATATATATATATATATATATATATATATATATATATATATATATATATATATATATATATATATATATATATATATATATATATATTGATGATTACATTTTAAGCTACCTATTAGCGGTACAGATTAACTATAAACTTACAAGCCCTCTATCACCTGTAACTGTAGAAAGTAGTCAAGTTATCAATGTCTAAAAATCGTATTGGCTATTTTAAATTGTACAATTTGTTCTGGACATGAATGGTAACTTTTCAATATTTCAAGGAATATTCTAGAGTGTTTGATATTTTTTCATTATGTTCTCCATATTTCATAGTATTTGTTCAATGAAGCTTCATAGATTTTCTTGGGTTTTTTTTTTATAAAAAAAATTATATTGTTGATCTAGGCCCTAAGTAGAGCATACAGAATTCCATACAATTCCATAAGAAGTATATTAATGCATACGTTTGTTTCAGTTGAGCATAAATGAGAAAGTTTCCATTTTGCACTGACCGTATCATTAACAAAACAACAAGCTTTGTCTGGCAGTTTGTATAAAAGACAACTGTACCATTATTTCAGAATACCCGTTGTAGCACAGTGGAATGGATATGAAGTCGTCAGGTGTTGTCGTGGAATATTGATCAAATTCAGATCACATAAGAAAAACATTCTACCAAAACATGTTACATTGATGGGAAATTTTGGGGATGTCGTGTTTCTTCAGAAAGATTAGTTTATCGCCTCCAAATTTTCTAACGTATTGACAGTAAGAGGTCTTCAACAATTATATAATTTAGCTGGGTACATCCATTGGAATGAGGTAATCTTGTATATCCATTGGAATGAGGTAATCTTGCCTGATATTGACTGAGTCTAATACCTATACGAGACATAATATAGATCTGATTTTTTTAAAAAAAATAATGGAATAACGGCTGGTACCTTTAATTTTTTGCATATTAATGACTTGATCTTGCATCTGATTGGCTGAGCTTGCTGCCATATGTTTTAATCTGCTTTTGATCAAACTTCAAATGTAGACTATATTTATGTTATCTGCTTTTGATCAAACTTCAAATGTAGACTATATTTATCTTACACATTGCATCTGATTGGTTGAGCTTATTACCTCTCTAAATGTGGAGGCATTTTTTTCATTCCGTTGATATAAAACATAAGATGATGGCTATCTATCATTATCAGTTTTAGAAATGACATACTAATTTATGATATTATCTGTACAACAAATGTTTGTCATGATATAGTAAAATAAGAACGAGCAACATGATATAACAGTTCGGGAGATAGTTTAACAAAGTTGTGTTCTTGCAGTAATAAATATTCCTGCTTAACAAATTGGCCAACGTAAATTCATACCAAGGATCAATATTCAAGGTGACTACATTCTTTTTAGGCAGAACCTGCACAACATATATATATATATATATATATATATATATATATATATATATATATATATATATATATATATATATATATATATATATATATATATATATATATATATATATATATAAGTGCACACATCTGTATAGATCCCAACCTGTACTCTTGCAGAACACGTTAGGCAGAGATAATGTGTAATTTGAATGGTGTGCAGTCTAGATGATACGGATTTATGTCTTTACTGCAGGTCTCGTAGTTGCGAAAAAGAAGAAGGTGAAAAAAGGAATTTGCACTCAACACTCAAAAATGAAAAATCATTCTTAATGTCGTTTATTCTCAATGACATAAAAGTAGAGATTCAAAGAATCGGATAATTCTGAAAAAAAATATTTTTCAAACAATTTTCTGCTCATGGGGTGAAGTTAGAAAAGATCCAAATATATCAGTAAAAGGTTGGGTTTGTTTTTATGGTTATGGAGTCTGGTTTATGTTATGCAGAATCAGTTAGCACAAGATTGTATGGATTGTAAATGTCATATAAATTGCAGGAGAAAGATTTGTCTAATGTTCTTGTGCAATTCCTTTCCAATGACTAATATTGAACATGAAACCTATTTTCATAAGACGATTTATTGATTACAACTGAAACAATAGTAATACATTACTCGTAATAACACAATGAAAAGTATTAGGAGCTTCTTCATTTAAGCACAATTAATTAACTTTATCTTCAAAAAGTGTGGTCTTTTTTCTGCCCGTGTATCAGGCTATAGTGTCTGTCCATGTGTCCTTCTGTTGCAAATTCTTTTACCACGTACCCGACTTTTGGATGGCATGCACTTTGGGTAAGAAAGCAGCCTATCGATATTTGGGCCAAATGGCCGTGGTCATTGCGACTGAAGGAAGAATAATGGTTTCTGCACAATTGCTTTGCCACAAAAGTTACAAAACTGGACCAAACTTCGTGGGTGGCTTGCACTTTTAAAGGAAGTTGCCTATCGATTTTTTGTTTAAAAAAGTAACACGTCAGGGTCACTGTTACTGAAATTTAAAACAAATTGAATTTTAGCCCAAGGACATAAATTTCGCATTATAGACCTATAATAAAAGTGTGGATGGCTTGCCATTGTGTTTAAGGAAAAGTGTATTGAGCTTTGGGCCACAAAAAGTGTACTGATGTTTGCGCCACAACAAAGTGTATTGAATTTTGGGTCACACAAAGATGTATGAATTTCGGGTCACAAGATAATTTATTATGATCATTATAATTGAGGAAATAATGGTTTTCGCACAAATATTTTAGGCTGTCTACCATATATCTTGAAAGTTTGTGATTGACATGGAAGTTGGTTAAGAAAGAAGTTTATTCATTTGGGGTCAAAAGAACTCTCTATGGCTGAAAAAGGGATTTCTTTTTGCATAATAACTTGAGTTCTAGACCGCGTGCCATTACCAAACTTTGTGATCTATTGATGGGGGAACAAATAGACCACGTGCCATTACCAAACTTTGTGATCTATTGATGGGGGAACAAATAGACCACGTGCCATTACCAAACTTTGTGATCTATTGATGGGGGAACAAGTAGACCGCGTGCCATTACCAAACTTTGTGATCTACTGATGGGGGAACAAATAGACCACGTGCCATTACCAAACTGTGTGATCTGTTGATGGGGGAACAAATAGACCGCGTGCCATTACCAAACTTTGTGATCTATTGATGGAGGAACAAAAGTATCAAAGTAGAGCTATTGATTTGGGAAATGTCAAAGTCACTATAACTCAAAGACAAAAAAAAAGTTAAGCATAAAACTTTGTTCCAGTTAAATTCCTTAATGAACGGTTTGGCACGGCTTGTACATGGAGTGTAAAAGAATGGTTCAGAAGTTTAAAGGTCATATTTATGATATGTCTAAAGAAACAAATGGTTTCTGTCAGTTTAGTTCAATACCTTATATCCTGAGTTAAGATCAACTATGTCTTTCAAATGCCAGCATATAGGACTGTTCAAACTTCACGACTTCTTGTTCCATAAAATATGCTTAATATACATAAAATTTCCAACGTTAAATACGAAATTCCGTATAGTGTAGTAAAATCCGCAGGTATAGGACACTCTCGGACTTCGACCATACTGAAATTAATCTAGGACTTTGGTGTAGCCATAAACGAAGTTTGAATTGCTAAATTATCAAATTAGAGTTGCTCTACTGTATTATTTGAATCGTGGATTTGCATTTAGAATTTTAGACTATCTTATTTGCGACTATCGAACGAAAGTTGCTTATCTTAAAATCGTTCTTACAGTTGTGGTGGTGGTGGTAGGGGCCTTGAGTGGCCGAGTGGTCTAAAGCGCTCTTTGTTACAGATCACTGCCATCTCACCTCATTCTGCGTGAGTTCGAGTCTCAGATTCAGCTAATGTGGGTATGTGAGAAAGCTTGCCAGTAGCTTCTCGTGGGTCGGTGGTTCTTTGCGTGGGTTCCCCGGGTTCTTCCTCTACCATTTATACTAGCCACCATGTATAGCCTATCGTGTGCTGAAAAAATGGCGTTAAACTCCACCATCACCACAACTGGATGGGAAGTGACATCAACATCGCTAATCCAGATTACCTTCAGGTTTCTACGAAGCTAACGATATCTACATTTTAATGGTTTGATAAATATACTATGCATTTACTTAATAAAGATGGTGCTGTCTGATAAACGAATTACCCAACTGTTTCTTCATGAATGAACAGTGGCACAGGAGTGTTATGATACCCTGTTGCTAGGCACTGCACAAGATTGAACAGCAATGGCAGCCCTGTTGATTGGATAATTAATATACATATTGCAAATCACCATCTATTTCGTATGAAAAATATCTACTGGTGTGCATTATCTCTTCAATTTTACGCCAGATATACATTTTTGGACGTTGGCCATAATTATTTTCGTTATCCAAATCTGTAATATTTAAATTGGTCGCAAAATGTTCATGCATAATACACGAGGAAGATATAAATAAATATTTATTTTTACTCAGAAATCCTGGAACATGACTTCTAAGATAGGTAAAGCGAATTACGTTACAAGAAAAAAAAAAAAAAATACAAAATACACATGAAAATGCCAAAACATTAAACAAAGTGTATACAGAATCTGTCTGAATTACGATAAATATTCTGGAGGTTAAAAGATATAGAATCATTGTCTTTTGCAAGAAAACCTTAAGATGTTCTATTTTAATTTTTGATTTTAACTTGAATAAGAAAAACCTCATATCAGGTTGGAGCATTTCCTCCAGTTCGCAGGTCATGATCTGTCACTTGTCGTTCACTTTAGTCATGTACATAACCTTGCCACCAAGCTTCAACACCGTTGTGAGTTCACAACAAACGTACATGCTTATTCACCGTTTCTAAGGCTATTTATAGCAGGGAATGAAGGGCCACATGAACATTGTGCAGAGGCGTAGCGAGGGCGGGTGGGCGGGTGGGGGGTTATAGTGTCCTCCTGAGCCGAGTCATACCAAAAACTTGTAAACATGGAACTAGCAGCTGTCTCGCTTGGTGCTCAGCATTAAGAGCTTAGTGCCTGATGTCAGAATAATGTTACTGGGTAGGGCATGATGCTATATGTCTCCAGCATAATGCCCCAGTGCTAGCCATCAGTATAAACTGCCACACCGTACACACAGTAGCGATATGACTGACATTGCTTTAAGCTACGTTAAAAAAAATCCTCAGAACACACACACGCACACACACACACACACACACAAGCACACACACACGAACATTATTCTCGCGTATTGTCCAATAACACATCCGTGATCAGTAGGGTCACATGGTACCATGGTATATCCTGAATTAGCTGGACTGGTGACATTAGTTAAAGTATCAGCGAACAGATAATGCAACGGACTATTACATATATATCTTTTTCTGTATCAGTCTTAGGTAATACGACGGTCTGAGACTTCGCTGTTTTTAGCCTTGCAACTTAGACTTATGGATGGCTAATACAACCGACCATGTCACGTCTTTTGTTTCTATGCCACTCATGATACAACGGGCGAGGTAGGTCTGTCATTTGTCATACCACTTGTGGACTGCTAATAAAACGGACTAAGCGGATCTTCATTTACCACGCCACTTGTGGAAAGCTAATACAATGGATTATATTTTACCATGCAACTCAACTTTGTGGACATCCGATATAACGGACTAGCGCATATCTTTTGTTTACCGTATCGCTAGATAATTAAACTGACTAGGCAAGTCTATCATTTATCATGCCACTTTTAGACAGTTAAACAAACTGGCAGGGCAGGTCTGGTGTTTTAATTTATTTACCATGCCACCTGAAGAAAGTTAATAGAACATACTAGACAGGTAAATCATTTATCATGCAACTTGTGGACAACGAAAACAATAGATTTGGGTATGTCATGCAACTTGTGGACAACTAAGACAATGGTTTGGGCATGTCATGCAACTTGTGGACAACTAAGATAATGGTTTGGGTATGTCATGCAACTTGTGGACAACTAAGACAATGGTTTGGGCATGTCATGCAACTTGTGGACAACTAAGACAATGCATTGGGTATGTCATGCATTTAGTGGACAACTAAGACAATGGATTGGGTATGTCATGCATTTAGTGGACAACTAAGACAATGGATTGGGTATGTCATGCATTTAGTGGACAACCAAGACAATTGATTGGGTATGTCATGCATTTAGTGGACAACCAAGACAATGGATTGGGTTTGTCATGCATTTAGTGGACAACTAAGACAACGGATTGGGTATGTAATGCGTTTTGTGGACAGCTAAGACAATTGATTGGGTATGTCATGCAACTTGTTAACAACTAAGACAATGCATTGGGTATGTCATGCAACTTGTGGATAACTAAGACAATTGATTGGGTATGTCATGCAACTTGTGAACAACTAAGACAATGGATTGAGTATGTCATGAAACTTGTGGACAACTAAAATAATGGATTTTGTATATCATACAACTTGTGGACAACTAAGCAGCAGAGAGGGTTAACCGACAAAATCGAAACGTCAACCTTTTTTGAATACCAAATCGACTAATGGTGATTAGCATAGAAGTCAGTTCAATGACTACACCTAGCTTGATCCAAACCAATGTTGTAGTCGACCCCTCTCTGCTGCTCTCTCCATGTGTTAAATTGTCAATCTGAGGATTAAAAAGATCTTGTACATAGATCAAACAAAATGAATAATCGGACGAACGATCAATCTGAGATTTTTTTTTAACTTTGAGTAATATTCTTCCTCGGTTGGAGGGGTTTCTTTTCTAGGTATCAAAACCCCTTCTTCGATCCTACGACGGTAATACGCCATCAAAGTTCTGTATTTATCTCCACCACATTCATTACAAATCCGATATTGTCCTCAAACATGACAAATCGGATGAAGGTTTTCTGTAAACTTGAATGATTCGATACAAGCGAATCCAGTAATGTCAAAATCAGGTAATGGTCAATTTATTGATACTCGCGTCATCTCGTGTGTCGGGTGACCGAATCTTTTAAAATACCCAGAACACTCTCCGTATCCCAGAAAACTTCCCGGATAACATGCAACCATATCAACCGAGATAACATCTTTACGCGAGCATTTACAGTTCCACAGTCCACCGTGACCATATTCAATACAACCTAATATTATATCATCAACAAGATCAAACCGAGTTGTTTTCCATTAATTTTTCTCTCTAGCAAAATGAGATGCAACAGATGGAACAATAAAACATTCACCGAGTAATTTTTCGTCAGGGCTATATTCTCTCATTTTCTCGTGAGGGATTCTGTTCGATAAATATCACCATTTGGTCTTACAAACTGATCGGATTCATCTTCAGAACAAAACAACCACACGGATACAGGCTTTTACTTATTTCGTTAATAAGGTCGCACATATCTCCGTTATAGAATTTAACCGTCCTCGTGCGTGGAAATACTGTTACTGCATTAGTCCACGCATGTGCATTATGATCAACAATTTCGATTGAAGCCCCCTTTGATTTAAATTTTGATTCATATAAGATCTCTACTGTTATCGTTTTTACTGTTATAGGGAACTTTAATTTCTTTCCTAGTTCAGCAACATCTTTGATAGATGCTCCGGTAAATTTGACCTTTTCTGCCTACGAATTTATTATATTACGTCGGTTATCAGTTAACCCCTTCCCACGAGTCGAAACAGTAAAATGCTCTGTTATTCGTTCGGCCAGACAATTTATCTTCGAGAATTTCATCGGCTTTAGATTATCAATGTTGGGTTTCTCAAGGGGATATATCCCATAAATAACCGCTGTCGCAGGATAAGATCTTTCGTAATATAGTCTATCAATACCGGTCAACATCCCTGGTTTGGAACCTATATTCAGGATGGCAGTTTTTTCGTTATGAAGGACAGTATCACGTTTATCACGAATAATCCAATTGTTGTCTGTATATGATAGTACGATAAATTTTATTTTTAAAATATATTTTTTATCGTCAAGGTAGCTAATGATCATCGCCGCTCGTTTGTCGTTCATCGTAGCATCTATATTTTTAGTGCCACTTATAATCTTAAACGTCAACCACACATGAGATGCTTCACTTTTCTGAAATTCTTTATTGGCGTTATGTATTTTATTGATCAAGATTTTATCTGGCGGATCAGCCAGATCTCGCATCGGCACAGGGAATATTCTGTCAAGATTAAATCTTTTGTTTTTAGAAAGCTCGATCTTGGATAATCTCTCGAATTCCCCCATCATTATAATTAAAACAACTATTTAAATTAAAAATATTACATAATGGGGGTGGGGGTGGTGGTCAGGATCTCGAAATTTGAAAAATCAAAATTCGAAATCGAAATTCAAAAATACCAAAATTCAAAATTCAAAAAAATAGAAATTCAAATTCCACAGATTATGTACACACATCTCACCATGATTTGAATCATGGTGGGAGATCGTTTTACTCACCCGGGTTTGATATCCGGTGTGTGTGTGTGTATATGCGTGTGTGTGTACATTATCTGTAGAGAGGTAATTGTAATACGTAATTCGTATTATATTAATATTGTGTTTTTCTCGTTGTGCTGTCCTTAATTAAGATTATATTTTCATATGCCTTAGACCTGCAAGGGCACGGTGGTGAACTTGGGGTTCAAAGATTGTATATGTTTCATGTGCCTTAAACCTGCTATTACACTGGAAATTAGAGGTTAAAAGGTTGTGCTGTCAATAATATGCCTTAAACCTGCAAGGGCACGGTGGTGAACTTGGGGTTCAAAGGTTATGCTGTCAAGGTCATATTCTTTAAATTTAAATATATAAGTTATATATATATATATATATATATATATATATATATATATATATATATATATATATATATATATATATATATATATATATATATATATATATATATTCTGCAGTAAAAAATATTAAAAGATGAAAATATAAAAATACAACTCGATCCAGAAAAAATAATTTGTGATTTCGAGTCAATCCAACAACGAAATCTTGAAGGTGGTTATACACTTTCAACGGAGTATAGGCTGATAAAGAACATACAGTCTATAATGTTCCAGTCCTTATCAATGGTAAAAGATCCAGATGTAGATACGTTTGTAACATTTATATCGCAGTAGAAAATATTAAATCAAAACTTTCTCACGAATATGAATCAAACAAAATTATCAACACACGCGTGATACAACTAAAAAAGATTATAAATGAAAACGCTGTTACGTTGGGAACTTGGATTAACTCCTCAACAGTTTTGTTGTTTTATTCTGTTATATCCTTTTTTATTCTGTTATAATATCCTTTTTTATTCTGTTATATTTTTTTTATTCTGTTATAATATCCTTTTTTATTCTGTTATAATATCATTTTTTATTCTGTTATAATATCTTTTTTATTCAGATTTGTAAATTTTGATGCATTTCATCCTTTTTTTTAACCCATTTTAGTCGAATTATCGTAGAAAATCTATCAAAATTATAATATTTGTAGGGTAAAACCCCGAGCCATTCTCTAAATGATTTATCAATAAATCGGTAAATTTGCCGTGTTTTACTCATAAATCAACTAAAATCGGATGTATTTTTACGAGAATATACAAAAAAAACAGACCAAAAAAAGATGAAATTTCGGAACAAAAATCAGAAAAATGACAGATTTTGTATGATAAAATTGACTAAAATGGGGAAAAAAAGATGAAATGCATCACATCTGTAAAGAAATATTCTGTTTTACTGAAATCAGATTTTATTCAGAACTATATAAAAAAAAATTAAGTTTATCAAGTTTAATGCTGGAATGAGCGTAGTTTATAATCTGATCTCGGTCTATCGTGATCATAGAAATATGTTCTCGCCGCAATCTATCTAACTGTTCTTGAGTCAGTAAAAAATCTTCGTCACCGAACTCATCAATGACTATATCAACGATGTTGAATGAAGACTGTGTAAATATTAATTTGATTGCATTTTCAAGTGCTTCGTTGTCGTGTATAAAAACCTTAACGTGCTGGTACATATGTAATATTTATCCGATTAATTCGTGAATCAAGATCAAAAAGTCGTTTACGATAAAAATCGTTTACGATTTTACATTGAGGTTTATCAGTAAAACCTTGCCACGTAAATCAATCAAGTGACCACTTTGGTCACTGAGTTTAAAATTTATTCTTGACAAGTATTGATTATGCGTGCGTAGATACACTGGATTGATTTGTTCCTGCACGATCAAGGATCCAGGAGGAACCATTGGAGTAAATGTGTAAAGAACGTATCCTTGTTGAGCTTGATTCGATATCCCAAGATCTGTTTGATAACTACCATCGATTACATCGCATACAAGACTGACTGCAATCGTTGAGGTTATATTTACAATCTCTGGTGAAATATGCCTACCTTCAGCATCTGGATCATTGTTAAATCTGAGAACATCATTAGGATGTGGTGGAGTTTTATCAGGACATCCTAGAACAATTTTTATCGATGATCGGTAAATATCTACGACGTAATCGGCAGATTTTACTTTAATCACAGATGATAATGTTGCTTCGTGAACAGAAATAGTTCTTTTTTATTCTTTTTTTGTTGTTGATTTTATTCTGCGCTGGAATTCATCGTTTAACTGTTCAATCTAATATCTACCTGTGGGGATATAAACAACAAAGAAATCTGGGGTTCTATCCGGTTTATTTTTGTTTGCAAGTACAAGCGAATTATTTGGAGGTAATCCACCAAACGGTTCAGATCTGATATTTGGCCAACTATGATATACTCGCAGTTGTGCAGGTGCAATCTCCCTTGCTGAAATTGCAGTTGGAAAATTAATACTGAACTCAGGATTGGTTGTGCTCACTGATATCATAGTGGTTTTAATCTGTGCTGTGCTCGTGGCAATCTGTTGCAATAGTTCCTGTGCTGACATTTATTTATTTATCTGTAACATTAATGGGTGTAGATTCTATCACAGGCATTGCTTCGGAGAATATTTTATTCATTAATGCGAACTCAGAATCGTATATTCCCATCATTGAGGCTTTGAGATATTAACTGAGACAGTTTAGAATAGGACGCCGTTGCCACGTGTAACTTCACCGCATAATCGGATAATTTTTCATTCGTGCAAGTCGATATCTTTTTTGCGATTATATTAAAAACTACAGCGATCGCAGTTGACACTGAAACACAGATCGTTATGACCGCAGGTGATGTTATTGTTACCGCGGATAATAAAAGACCGGCTTCAGCAACAACTTCGGAGACTAATTATACAATTATATCAATGACAATCACATGTCTGTTATATTTTTTTTATTACTTTTATCGTGTAAGTATCAACGATAGATTTTAATTTATTTTGATTTTTTTATTACTTTTATCGTGTAAGTATCAACGATAGATTATAATTTATTTTGCCACTCACGCTCTTGATTGTATCTATAGTCCATACTATTTACGCTGTAATCAATTGAGGTGTTTCAGCTATAAATTCCAGACACCACCAGATCGTTGCTGCAGTTAATTTATTGTCGGATGCAACCGGGATAAATGTTTCTTCGTCTCCGCGGTTTAATATAACAGATACGGTTCCAGAGAACTTATCCGTTGAGTGACGCCATGGATACGTCGTAAATATCTCGAATTTTGCACTACTAAACACAGTCAATCTGTACACGCCAGTAACTTCCGCGGTATGTTTGATATTATTATTTTGTTGAGACCATGTTGTTGATCCTGATGATATTGTGTATACGACGTTGTTAATCCGCCTGTAGAAAATTTTACCCTGGTATTTTTCAAGGAGATCAATTTTATTAGTAATATCACGAGCATCACTTACAATATCTTCCTGTATTCTCTTAATCGTATCGATTGATGTTTTAATATCAGAAAGTTTCGTATCAACGATAAATGGGTTTCCGAAGAACCCATCTGCAATTTCATTGATCTTTCTGAAATTTCTACCGAGATTTGTAAACATACCTACGTGAACGTCATACTCGGCTCTCAGAGTAGATAATTTTCCGTCTACGGTATTGTGATCGTTTATGTGAAGTGCGCATTCGGTTTTTAACGTAGATAATTTACCATCAACAGTGTCAACGTATCTTTTTGTTGCCGCATCTTCATCTGATGTTGGATCTCTGAGGACGGTTATTTTATTTCCGTTCATGGAAAGTTCCCCTGTTAATACACCACCTGACGTTCATAATCGTTTTTGAACATGTTTTATAATCTCACTCCTGATATATTCCATCGATATACCTTAATCTCGTATTTTTCCGCTGTCGGTAAATACCGGAATATTATCCATAGCCGCGCCAAGAACCCTACGAGCTATATCATTCCACTTCATATTGCTGGTTTTCAAAACACCGTGTTTGTCCTGAAAAATAACAACTTCGTTTCGGTCAACCCCAGCTAGGTTTATAATATCAGCAAGGTCATCTCGTGTTGCATATGTTGATGCGTCGAAATCTTTATCGGTTCCTTTGTCGGTTTTTCTGATAAAAAATCTTCCATAAATATCAACCATTATATACATGTACAATTTTAAATACCTGTCGAACGATTACTTGTGTATTCATGTACAACCTTGTGAGGTGGTTTAGTTGATTTTGATATCGCATCAAGTAAAGCGATGGATTCACGGCCACATATCGGTGGGTCTGTCATTTTCTGTGTCGGTAACGTTGAATACCATGTTCTGGCAGGCAATTGATTATTATAATTTAAAATCTCAACCGGAGGTGATAGTCCGTACGAATTAAAATAAACAATTTCGCGTGGATCAATCGCATATGCAACTTAGTGAGTTCCTGGACCGGAATTCGAATCGAGATTGATGATACTGGTTTCAACGTGATGTGGTTTTTCGGTAATTGATCGCGCATAAACACTCCTCTAAAATGTTCTATTTTTAATCTTTTAGCAGCATTTATCAGATCAAAATTTGACATCTGTATTATATTCCTGGAAGTCTCAGTCCTTTTCCTAGATAAGCCTGAGACCGCGTCCCTTTTTTAAATATCCTTTTCCTATTGCTTTCTTTAATGCCATTCCAGCGGCGGTTCCAACAGCACCTAACACAGCCGCTTTTGCAACTGTAGGTGCGGCCGTATCAATTAATGCTGGTATTGCTGCAAGAAGTGAAAATATACCTCCTGATTTAATCATATTTTTTATGGCACTTGGAGAAAATTCAAGTTGAACTCCAGTTTTTGATACCAGAGCTTTATTGAAACGTTTAAGCTGATTACCGGTTAACGATAATTTGTTTGGACCACCACTCATTTATTTTTTCTTTAATGTTATTTTTGCCCCACATTGATTTGCGTTCTTTGATTGTAATTTTTTTTTATCTGACCTTGAATCAGAGTTGCGTTAACATGAGTATACGACATTTTTATATTTACTCGATCGATATTAATTACATGTTCTCTACTGGTGCATCAACGACTCGCATTCGTCCACTAACACCCTCGAGTAATACTGCTCTGTCCCTAAGTATAACAGCAAGCGATCGCTCTGAAACCAGCAGTAACAACAGGTGGACCTACAGCACCAGGAGGAAAGAAACCTACATTAGTTCCAAAATATATATCAACAACATATTGTCTGTATAAATCTAAATGTTCCAGTGAAAAGTAACAGATCGGATATAATGTCGTAAAATCTTTTTGTGATCTTTGCAAACCGGTATCTACATTTAGATCACGACCCATAAATGGCATTAAACGATGATATGCACGTGCAACAGTATTGTGTTCAAAATTCAACCTTATATCCTCGGCAGGTTCTTGATGTCCATTTATTCTCAAACTAACCTCGGTAACATCAAGTGTGTCAAATATCATCGTACATTTTTCTGATTATTTACTCGTGCATTTGACTGAAGTGCGATAAAAAATATCTCGTGGTGCTGAAACCCCCTGTTGTGCTGATATATGTCATGTAAATTGACCATTACCATTACCTTGAGTACTATCTGTAGTCATTGTTTTCCACGATAGCAGTGATTTACCACCTTGAATCATGAAAGAAAGTAATTTATTTTCTTCTGTGATATATGGAACCATTATCGGCATCCACAATGATAATTTTGCTATCGTTATTTTAGCTTCATCAACACCCCATCGGCTCGCCAGACTGCATCATTGTCCGAGTCTTTTCTGACAAGTACTATAGTGTGTTTAGCACCAAATATAACCTTTCTAACACCTCTGCAAAATCCAACAATATGATATAATGGAAATACACACGAAAATTATCCATTTGCGTTCAACATTGACTTACGTGCTGCAAATCCAAGGTTGAAATTGTTATTTCTTGATAATACTGCATTTACGTCTGCGGTTCTTCCATTACCAGTAGTTAAATCTGTGTGATTTGCATGATCATTTGTATCCTTTGCAAACATCATCGATGGACCAGCTGATCTTGAATAGTCATCAGAGTATCTTGCTAGACCAAGAATCGTCGTAGCAACATCAACATGTTGCAGACATGATTCGATATGTTTTTCATCGATGATGTATGTGGCACTACTGAATAATGCCATAATGCCATTATTGACAAAAGCAATTTTAGTAGCAGCTTCACAATTTGTATCGTCTATTTTTATAAGTCGACCTTCGACTTCGATAAGTGCCCCAGCGGGTAAAAAAATACGACTTGTATCTTGTACTTGTAATTCTATTCTTCCACGTGTTGATTTGGTTCTACTGCATCGTAAGAATAATATTGATAATCGCGCAGGGAATCATTTTTATGAGCTGGTTCACCCATATCCAACGCTGTATTAATTTCACGTTTAAACATTTTATTTTAATTACATTAATCTAATTTTTAATTATCTACGACGACCACTTCCTGCTATCAGAGTAGCGGTTATGTTATCATCTTCTTCTTTTAACGATGCATCAGCCAGATCCATTAATCTTTGGGTTGCGGCCTGATTTATTATTTTACGTTAATTTGCAGGCATAACTTGAGTAGATGGTAATTTCAGTTGCTTTTTTCGTCGTAATAACCGTAAAATTCTGTCCTTGACCGCAGAAAACGCATTACCGGCAAGATCACCGATTGCGCTAGGAGCTTTGTCGCGAATAATATCGATAGCTTTCATTGATAGTTGTTTTGCATTTGGCATTTGCTTTTGGGGCTATCCTGGTAAATAAACCCCGAACAACATCACCAAGTCCATCTCCGTAGGTTATTTTATAAACTGGTAATCGTGAGTTTACTACTCTGATCATTCTTGGTCTACGATACGTATTGTGTACGATCATTTTATTTAATTATTCACCATGATCTAAATTATATGTCAAGGGATTTAGTCATCTGTAATTTCATGGATAAATTCCCGATAGGTATTGATATCCATGATACCACCGGTAAATAATCGTCGACATATATCAGAGATTTCGTTGATAATTTCATGAGAAGTATTTCCAGCGCGTTTTCCTCCTTTGAGAATTTCTAGTTTATCCACGTCGGCGATGACGTTGTCAGGGCAGGTGATATTATTTCCCAAATCACTTCCTGTAGTAGCGCCAGAAGAGTCATCACCAGGATCCCTTTTTTGTACCTAGTGAAGAGCGTTATCTCTCCTGCCGTTTAGTTTCTTTTTGTTTCCTCTCTCTCTTGTCCATTTGTTTCACCATTTCTATTGCTTGTTCCACCCCTTCCTTTTTTTGTTTCGCCTTTTCTTTTATTTTATCACTTTTAAATTTTTTAGCTTCCAACGTCATCCTTTTTTGTTTTATTTGTTCCGGAGATGAAGGAAGTTGATACTGAGGAGGCTGTTGTTCTATTTGTTGCAGAGGTGGAGGTAGCTGATACAGGGGAGGTTGTTGTTTTTGCTGTTGAGTTTCTTCTAAATAAAATCTACGTATATCGTATTCATTAAATACTGGGTCATTAGTTCTAACCTTAAATTTATCGTAGTACACACGATATAGCCATTTCAAATAGTTATCATTATTTGTTTTAACATACTCGGGTTTTAAAATTTCAAATTTTCGAAAAAGACTATTATATGCAAAACGAGGAAAATCTTCTTTCTGAACATTTTTTTTATAATACCTTGAATAACACCTTCCTTAAATTTACTAATCAATTTAACATATCTGTTTGCTTTAGGCTGAGATGCAAGTTTTTCTTTCACATCAGCTATTTCAGTGTAAATTTTATCAATATCTTGTTGAGGTTTGCGGCAGCTATTCTAGCTGGAAGATCTTGTAAAACCTCTTGCGTTGCCCTAGCGGTTTCTAGTATCGTCCCAAGAAGAGGTTACTATTTTTTGGGATCAGTGATATCTCCCCATACAACTTTCTCAGTTGTTGCAGTAATAGATTTAAATAATCTTTCTGTACCTTCTACGTAATTAACTTTGTTGACTTCTGGCGTTCTTGAAGTTTTCTTCGAAGCGAATCTCTCAAAGGAATAATTTTTTTTTTTATTACTTCCTGGCGTTCTCGAGCTAATCTAGTAATGTATGCTTCTCCGATATATATATATATATATATATATATATATATATATATATATATATATATATATATATATATATATATATATATAATGATATAATTACATGTATCGATAAAATATTTAGCTAATTTGTAGCAGCACCGTGGAAGAATATTACTCAAAGTTAAAAATATCTTTTGTCCGATTATTCATTTTGTTTGATCTATGTACAAGATCTTTTTGATTCTCAGAGAGAGCAGCAGAGAGGGTTCGACTACAACATTGGTTTGGGTCAAGCTAGGTGTAGTCATTGAACTGACTTCTATGCTAATCACCATTAGTCGATTTGGTAATCAAAAAAGGGTGACGTTTCGATTTAGTCGGTTAACCCTCTCTGCTGCTACTAAGACAATGGATTGGTCATGTCATGCATGTTGTGGACAGTTAATACTGGGCAGCGAACTGGACAGCCCTATCATTTACCAAGCCACTTGTAGAAAGTTAACATCAGGACTGTTCTCTACCATGCGACTGAATTTTGCGGACAGATAATACAACAGACTATGATATATTTTGTTTACCATGTCACCTGTAGACAGCGAATTCAAGGAACTTTCGCATTCTATATTTTGCCATCCTAATTGATGACAGAGATTACAACGAAATGGTCAAGTCTTTTAATATCTCACTTATGGATAGCTTATTTAATGTATGGAAAAAATCATTTACCATGTGCCTATTTGTAATCATGTCACTTGCATACAGCCAATACAACGGACTAGGGCGGGTCTGTCTTTTACTATGCCTCATGTGGACAGCTAGCACTACTGATAAGCACGTTTATCATTTACCATACCACATCCATTATTGTCGTGGATATAATTTAATCAGACTGATAGAAAGTCATGCAAAGTGAACAGTTTTTATCAATATTTGCCGAGAACGTAGCAAATTGTGCCAATTATAATAAAAAGAAATGACTAACTTTTGACGATGCTTGTATTGTAATTCTTGTTTTTCGGCATCGGCGGAAATTTTGGCGCACTATCAAATAAAAGATGTGAGAGGTCATTAGATCATTCATCTGGCTAATTTCTGTCTGATTGACAACACAGGAGTGTTTGGTTGTTAAATCGGGTTTATTTGGATGTTTTCTGTATAATTTCCTCCAATATTGTTGATTTGGATATATTATAAAAGTAAATATAAAAAAATGTATTTAGTTAGTGTATTTTCATCCATATTTCATGGCACATCATTTGTCCAACATTGTTGGAATTCTATGCCAGGACGCATTCTATTAAAGTTGCTCAGGTTTTCGTTGGACTTTTGTTTTAAACGCACAGTTGTGGTTTTCTTTTTAGTAGTATTTGATCATCATTTATATAAATCTGCTAGGTCTTCAATGTCGGACGCCATTTATTAGAATTTACAACATTCTGTCATACAAATCTTTAAAAAATTGTTTTTCTATTTTTAGTAACGCAGTCATATTTTAATGGGAAAATGGCATAATTTGCAAATAATATTAACGCCCTTGAGTCCATTCAGCTTCCATTCAAATTCAGTCAAATTCTATTATGTGTATTTTGAGTCATTTAAAAAACAATTTTTTTTTAGTAACGGCAGTCATGTTTGGTTTAGGTTTAGGGTTAACCCTAATCCTGTTTGGCAGTGAATCTACATCATTTGTACAAAACTTGAAAGGTACATAATGCTAGAATGCTGCCGGTTAAAACTAGTTACGCATCGCTAAATATTTTGTGAGAAGTCGTTTAAAACTTTCTTTTTTCTCATGTCTTCAAAGGAAGGACACATTTGTTGCTGGATAGGTATCATTAGTACAACCTAAAAATACCTTCATGTTGATTTTGTTTCTGCCAAATATTGATACAAATTTAATTGAGCGGCTTTTGTGAAGTCGTTTGAAACGTTTTCGTTTGTTTTCACGAACAATCCATATTTTTTTCGGACAATGGTATATTCCTGAAAGTCTTTTTTAAAAAGATTCATTTAGTAAAATTCTGTTATTTGTGAAGAAATCTAAAAGTTGTTCTGTTATTAATAACGGCAGTCACACATGATGGCCGATTGTCGTAACTTTATAAAATTTAAACTATGCTGAGCCTGGAAGTTTTATATCAAATTTTGTTGATTTTCTATGTTTAGTAATTTTTTAGATTATCGTCCTTCAAATAAATATGAAAGGCATTGATGCCAGAATAGAATACTTATTGTACGATAATACTCATAATGGTCAAGCGATTGTTGAGAAGAAATGAAAAGTACGACAAGTAAGGGCCATATATTGAAGGTCGCATGCCCTCATGCGTGGGTAAGCTAAATTGTATATCAAGTCTTAATTGAGAAGCATGGTGTAAACATAAATCGCATTATTTAATTTCTTAAAAGAGAAGTTCTCTAAACACAGAAGAATTAACGCAGAAGCAGAAATGATGGCAGTGAAAGGACTTTAAATTCAGGAATCTGGAATGTCGGAGAAATTCTCGAATGTTTGGTATGTCATACACACGAGAGTTTTTGAACGCAAATACTACACTAAACAAAGGCCTATAAACTTCTAAATATTTAAGGGATGAATACAGTAACCCAAAGTTAACGATCGAAAACTATTTAAAATTGTGGAGAATGACTTTCTGCCAACTGTTCAATTTTCTTATTAAATTTTTGTTACCGTTTATTCCTGTTTTCTACTGTCTCAGTTCTTATCATATTCTTTATAATTTTGGGATTACATTTCATGATACATTAAAACATTTTCAAAAATCACAGTGATTGTAAATTACAATATCATCCACAAATTTGCATCTCCAGTCAGCCATCATCCCTAATATTCATATAAACGCTATTCTTAAAGTGTTAATTAAACGGAATAGAGACAGCATGAAACAGATTTATTCCGAATAAAACGAAACGACTGTATATCCAATTGCAAGTTCTTGGGAACATTTTTTTTCAATTTCAATATTTACGGAGGATGGATAAACTTGCTTTAGATAAAAAAAAAATTATCTTCTTCAGGAGAAAATATTTTTGACCGCGAAAGCGTGCTATTCATTGACAGACTGCAAAATAGTCTATCTCGTACAGTGAACAGTAGGACACATGATTTCATGCTTTTGTATCTTGGCTTTTAATGGAAACTAGTACCTAACTTTTCTTTGTGAAGCCATCTATTTTGACTGATATTTTCTAGATACTATTCCATTCAAATAAAACCTAATATTTCAGGACAACGTAGTTGAAACGCACAAAATAACACCATTAATTCCGAAATCCATGTGTGGCATGAATTGTATAATGATGTATATATATATATACATATATATATATATATATATATATATATATATATATATATATATATATATATATATATACACACACACACACACATATATATATATATCTATATATATATATATATATATATATATATATATATATATATATATATATATATATATATATATATATATATATATATATATATATATATATATATATATATATAATGGGGTGTATAATGAATGATATACCAAATTTCGTTCCAAGTCGAGGGTAAGAACATGTGTCATTAGGTGTATGACATTTTCACGGCTTCAATGTTTTACTGTACCATTTCATATGCATTATATCAGGTTCTGAACAAATCACGTATGTATTTTTGTGTATGCATTTTACACGGTACTTGATCACAAGTATTTAACAATTAGTTGAATGGAATGAGAACTCTGTTGCATGAATATTTCTCTTTGCTCCCACTTCAACACATCGTATATTATCATTGGTTGATCACCTCTGCCAGCGACGTAATGGGAAAACTGGAGTTGATTGCTCCGTTGGAAAAGTAATGCAATATATTCGCTTCCTTAAAAAAAATACGTTGGCATGCAACTTCACGTTTCAATTATAATGTAATTTGTATCATTTTCGTAACAAATCCAATAATACGGATCAATGGTCGTTAAAATTGGAATCTTGTACTTCCATTTAGAGACAAAAATATTCCAGTTCTGTCAGAAGCTTGCACTTTCTTTAGATATTAATTCGTTTTTTATTCTTTTCTTAGATCGTAAGCAAAGCTTCTGCTCCACTCATGTGTTATTTGCTTTCTGTTGAAATGTTCATTTTATGTTACGTCCCAAAAGCGCACAAATTGTGCAAATGAATGCTGATAAAGGCAGTTACGCAAAGTCTCTATGTCATTTTGAACTAAAAATGTTTATTTTCTCTTTTCTTCTGGAGGTTGTGAGAAGGAGACATTGATAGTTTTTTTTAGCAAAGTTAATATCCCACTTTTATGGACTGGTACGTTTAGTTTCTTACTTGTACATTAGTGCATACATTTTTAGTAACAACCATGATTTTGATTTAATAAAAATAATATCAAAGAAATCTGAAGGGAAAAAATCCTTTTTTGTATTAACGTTTTAAAGTTTCTATAATATTTAATGAAACTCAGATATCTGGGTTACAGCTCATCACCGAATCCTAATAGGGTCTTGGACTGTTGATGACTTTCTTGCTCAGATTTAGCCAAGTTTGATAATAAGAATCAGATACCACTGGTGAACGATACCATACATCAATGGAATTCGCAGGAAAGAAGCCGATTTTCCGCTAGCAAGATAAGCGGAGCAAAATGATATCAAGAAATTTGAACAACCGTAATCATTTATTTTAAACATCATCAGCAGCATTCTTTATAGCCTAAGCGAATTAGATAACCAGACATGCAATGTGAGTGACTGATACGGAAACAAGTAGCACTGGCAGCAGGCACGGTTAGAATAGTTTCTTTTGGTAATAGCGTGCGCCAGAGGAACTCTGGATTAAGTAGGCTTACCAAAATACACGAAGTCAAAAGGCATTAAAAAACATAAGAACAGATTTGTCGCTTCGAGTGCTAGCATACATCCATTCATGAAATAAAATCTCCGATGATAGGGTAAGTACAATTTCTTTCTCCATCTATTGATGTCTTTCTTTTTTAAAAGAAACAGAAACACACACACACACACACACACACACACACACACACGCACGTACATACATACATATAACCGCTCCGGTGGCCTAGTGGTTAGAGCGTCCGCCGCGGGAGCGGGAGAGGTCGTGGGTTCAATCCCCGGCCGAGACATACCAAAGACTTACAAAAATTGTACTAACAGCTGCTTCGCTTGACGCTCAGCATTAAGAGGTTAGTGTTAGGACTGGTCGGCCTGGTGTCCAGATAATGTGACTGAGTGAGACATCATGTTTCATGTCTGCGGTATGATGCCCCAGTGCTAGACATCTCTATAAATTGCCTCACTGCAGACATCGCTGCGATATGACTGAAAAATTGTTAAAGCCACGTTAAAAATCTTAATCAAACTAACACACGCACGCACGCACACCCACCCACCCACGCAGATACATACATACATTGTTGTATGCTAAATACCAAATTTCGCTAAAAAGGTGTATATGACGTGTATAACCTATTAATAAACGTAGCTACCATCGGTATTTCAAATGAAATACACTAACATCTATAGGCACCTAAAGTCGCTGTTGCTTTTACTGACAGGATAATATTATTCGACATTCGACTGCTGATCTTATTTCAAAAACTGTCAACTAAAATACTAGTGATGTATTTTAGATGACTGCTAATAACGTGGAAGAGTTTTGATAAGGTATACACTCAATCGGCTACCCCTTGCGTATCATCAGCTCGGGTTGGCAACCCCTTGCGTAACATTAGCTCGGGTCGGCTACCATGGACTTTTCTTGTTTAGGTTCTTTATTCCAGTTTCCTCGGCAATGAACAAGTCACTTGAGTTAGTGACGTAAAACACCAAACCAAACGAAACTCTCTATGAACTATATACTGAAAATAATTTTCAAACTTCAATGCCCTGTCTGTCTTGAAGTTTGTGCTTCTGATGAAGTATACTAATTAGTATATTGAAATAAGACATCGGAAAAAATCTTGTAAAATGTTACAAAAATATTTTTAAAAATCCGATGGCATATTGAAAACACGAAGAAAAAAAAAAGCTTTCAATGTTAATTTTCCATCTCCGCCTCTAGGCGATACAATTGTAACAATTTGCGATAGATATATCGGGTTGATCTGTTGAACAGTGATAATATTATTAGTTTTAAAGTAAGTTAAATACATTGTTGTAAAAAAAATATTACCTTTGTGCAGAATATAATTAGACTGGTGTTCAATACGAGCAATCCTGGATGTCAGCTGTCCTTCCGTACAGTGTAATCTAAGAGAAAACCTATCACTAGTTTCCCAAAATTAATTGCACAACATTCACGGGAAAATTTAAAGACCTTTTACAATGCTTTACATATTATTATTGTTCTTTGGGAAATTATTACGTCTGATTCTGCATCTAGCTAAGTATGTGACTGCATCGAAATATGTATCCATTTAAAAACATTATTATGTGTATATGTTTGTAGTGCACTTCATGGTGAACGTTTTGCAGTTCAGAATGTGATTTCTACTTGTGTCGACATGTTCATGATATATTTACAGTTGACAGTCCTTTTACATACTATGCCTATCTTTTCCAACATTTAGCAAACCAGTCCAGCAGAATGACGTTACTAGACCATTGGACATCTATCTATCTATCTATCTATCTATCTATCTATCTATCTATCTATCTATATATCTATCTATCTGTCTGTCTGTCTGTCTGTCTATATATTTATCTATCTATCTATCTATCTATCTATCTATCTATCTATCTATCTATCTATCTATCTATCTATCTATCTATCTATCTATCTATCTATCTATCTATCTGTCTGTCTGTCTGTCTGTCTGTCTGTATATTTATCTATCTATCCGTCCGTCTGTCTTCTGATTGTCTGCACAGACTTGAAAAATGAAACATGATATCCAAATTCCTTAAGTGACATGTTTCAAGCGCATCCGTACGTACTAGATGAGACATCGGCAATGAACTTCCTTTGAACAATAAGGTAATTTCGGAAATAGCTTTTATATGCATAGGTGGCGACGTTTCTGCACAGCAGATCGACATGCAACGTCCCGTTCTTACCAATGGCACACTGTTTTCACATTATGTCTACCAATTACGCAAATGGATGTTTGAGAAACATCTTCTTGCCCCTACTGGGACTTGAACTTCGTACTAGCGGCCATTGAACTACTACCACCTGTTGTTCAAACAGACTGCAACTTTCTTTTGAGTGAGGCCATGTCGTTTTATTATCTGAAGTATATTTTTTGCTATGGGAATTGTATGATTTAGAGCATGACAGATTTTCATGAGAGGTCACACTGCAACAGTATGTAGGTTGAATCCGTTTCTGAGTTACTGAGAGTTATATCACTACGTGGTAAGTTTGCTCTTTGCTCTTGATGTCTGTTTTGACGTCAGTGATCCTCCAATCTACCAGTACAGATTAGAAATATCTAGTTAGGCAACGAACTCAAACATTTTCAAGAGTCATGCAGTAATTCAAAACAAATGAAGCTAATTCTTGGAAGACAAATAATTTCCCATAAACATTATACAATTATGCATTTTTCTTTCTTGATGGAAAATTGTCACGACGTCAAATACAATCCAATTTAACTGAAATGTGTATGTATGTATGTATGTATGTATGTATGTATGTATGTATGTATGTATGTATGTATGTATGTATGTATGTATGTATGTATGTATGTATGTATGTATGTTTAATGGCACACCAGCTCTATCATGGCTATAAAGTGCCAAGTAGGTGTCTGCAACCACTTAAAATGCACATGGAGCAAGGTAAAAGTTACATAAGTGTCATCATCATCATCATCATCATCATCATCATCATCATCAGTCCCGTAATCTGGTGGACCGTTGGGGCACCACACAAGACTGAACAACCAGCTTCCTCAATTTCTCTTGAGCTTCTGTGTTTCTCAATGTGTTGCTCAATGTCAAGCCTGTCCACTCTCGATTGTTATTTTCACACCTCTTTCTCTGCCTGCCTTTCTTCCTTCTTCCTTGTACAGTGCCTTGCGGGATTCTTCACTTGACAAGTCCTGATCGTGAGACATGCCCATACCGCTACAGTTTACGTCCCCCTCCCAGTGTGATCAGGAGTTCTTCGGAAATATCTTGTCTCTTTGGCCTGTATCCTTTTCTCTACGTTATCTATTATAGTGCATGATTCACATGCATAAAGAAATATGTAGATTACCAGTGAGTGAATCAGTCTGACCTTTGAACTGAGTGCAATGTTCTAGTCATTCCAGATGGGGTTTAATTTTGTCAGCGCTGCTGTTGTCTGTGCAAGCCTCTAGAGTACTTCAGGCTTCGATACTACATATGTTACCGTTGTCGCCAAAAACTTGAAACTGTGGACTGTCAATGCTGATGTCCTTGTTGTTGTCATCATTTTGGTCTTCTCTGCACTGATTTCCATGCCGTTGGCTGCAGAGGTTTTTTGGAGACTCTCTACTAAGCTAGTTTGTTCTTGCTCATTTCCTGCTAGTCCATCAATGTCGACGGCAAAACGTAAGTTGGTGACTATTCTACTGTTGGTGACTGTTCTACTGTTCTAGCTGTCCCATCATGCTTCTTCAAGCCTATCAGCCGTGAACCAGTCCCCTATGCTGCCGTATACTGAACAGGTGGCATTGTCATAGAGATGCTTTATTACTGGGGTGAGGTTGGTATTGACGTTGTAGTCTCAAGGTCGTCCACAAGGCTGCGACCATACCCTGTCAAATGTTTTCTTGAAATCCATGAAGACGTGATACAAGTCTTGCTCATTTTGGAGGTATTTCGCACAAAATATCCTGAGATTGAAGATCTGTTCTGTTGTACATTGTCTTTGTTCTGAAATCTGCATGCTCTTCGGCATTGATCTTTTCAGCCTGTGGCTTTAGTCTGTTCAGCAGTATCCTCAACATGACTTTGCTTGGATGGCTTATAAGAGAAATTTGTACGGTGGTTTTTACGCTGTTGCATGTTGCCTTTCTTGGTCAGGTTGACGATCATTGACTTGGTCCACGGCGATGGTCATACTCTGTTTGCCACAACTTGTTGCAGATGTTTGTGAGAGCTCTAAAACAATGCTTTTATATAATAATAATGAAGGTAGTTTATAACATTTAATGTTAATCTATGTTAATTAATGTAGTTTATAACATTTAATGTTAATCTAAGGTAGTTTATAACATTTAATGTTAATCTATGATAATTAATGTAGTTTATAACATTTAATGTTAATCTAAGGTAGTTTATAACATTTAATGTTAATCTATGATAATTAAGGTAGTTTATAACATTTAATGAAAATCTATGATAATTAATGTAGTTTATAACATTTAATGTTAATCTAAGGTAGTGTATAACATTTAATGTTAGTCTATGATAATTAAGGTAGCTTATAACATTTAATGTTAATCTATAATAATTAAGGTAGTTTATAACATTTAATGTTTTTGATAATCAGCACAGTTTGTAACATTTAATGGATACATTTGGAGGCACCGACGCCAAAGTAATTCATTATATTTGTATTTATGAAATAAAGATATACTGCTTTAGTCTTTGTATGAAAGTGTAAGCAGGGCCTACAGGACATACAGCTTTACTCTTGGTATGGAAGTCATATTTGTGAAGTCAAGGCATACAATTTTACTCTTGGTATGGAAGTCATATTTGTGAAGTCAAGGCATACAGCTTTACTCTTGGTATTGAAGTCATATTTGTGAAGTAAAGGCGTACAGCTTTACTCTTGGTATGGAAGTCATATTTGTGAAGTCAAGGCGTACAGTTTTACTCTTGGTATGGAAGTCATATTTGTGAAGTCAAGGCATACAGCTTTACTCTTGGTATGGAAGTCATATTTGTGAAGTCAAGGCGTACAGTTTTACTCTTGGTATGGAAGTCATATTTGTGAAGTCAAGGCATACAGCTTTACTCTTGGTATGGAAGTCATATTTGTGAAGTCAAGGCGTACAGTTTTACTCTTGGTATGGAAGTCATATTTGTGAAGTCAAGGCGTACAGTTTTACTCTTGGTATGAACGTCATGTCATATTGTTTAACCTTTCTATCCGTAATAATATGTTGTAATTGATATCTTTGATCAATCTTTATGCAGCCAAATGTATTTTTAAGTTATATTGTGTTTTTTTTTTTAAATTCCTTACGCAGGAATATGGTATATTTATGAATAAGATACAACTGCATGTGTAATTTCCATATAGATACCTTTTCTTCAACAATAATAATTGGTGTATCTTATTAAACGTTGGCATTTTTAATTGTTCCAAGTGTTGAGGAAAGATCAATATACCTATGGCAGCTTCCTAAACCAAGCCATGCAACCAAACATATCGGTGTTCTATGTATTTGTATAAATTGGAAACAATTGACAAATCTAATTTGTAATACTAAGAAAGTATTTTTAGAAATATATATTGGCAGTTATAGTTAACTCAAGCTTAAAACTGCATTCCGATTCCGTATAGGAAAATCATATGAATCATGTACTGGAAGTGTTGCATCCGTTTACATCTTTCCTCGATAGTCTAATCAATCCAACCATCCTTCAAAAAGGGCATATTCATCCATAATCAAATATCAGTTCTTACTGCGGCTATCTCTCTATGTTATTAGAGTTAACGGAAATATTTGTTTCTATGAACGATTCCGCGTATTCATAACAGGCAGATGGTCAGGACAATTGTATACGGTGCTTTATCCGTTTCCAGTTAGCATCATTTTTTGGGAAGGATTTCATGTTTTTCCCAAAAATGTTTGCTTGAAACAAGGTAGTGTCATCTTGACAAAGAATTGTCTCTGGAACAATAATACAAACGTGTGGCATGTTATAACGAATGTCGCACTCCTGTACATATCAGTATTCTAGACGTCTTTACCATTATACATGTACATCAAACAATGGTAAAACCAATGCATGATGATACTATATGCTTACGACATAGAATGGACTGAACACTGAAATGTATTTTAGGGCATTTATCTACAGCACTGCTGAATAAATAGGTGAGTTGGAAAAATGTAATTGGTAGCAATCCTGGCCGATGAGCCACATGAGCTAATGATGTGGTCCTGCTCCCCCTCCTCCGTCAGAAATGAGCAAAATAACTGCATATATGCCTTCATCTTTAGACAGAATTGGTTGCTCACAATAAAGTAGCATTGGCAAAGTCAACAGGATCTATTATTTGGGAGAAAGGTTACGTATATTGTAAACCTGGTTAGTGAAACGATTAGTTATGCAATGCACGTGACCAATATCAGGATTTATCGTTGTTAAAAATATTATCAAAGGTTTTTAAAGAATTTTTACAGATTTCACAGAAAAGTAGGTGAGAAAATGTCGATTTAGTAGCTAGTTCTGTAACCCCAAATTGCTTCTATGATTTTCGATTTGCATTCTTACGCGAACGTACACATAAGCCGTGCGCAATAATATTATTGATTAGAATATAGAAGTAGTATATATAAGACACAGGTGTAACGAGATAATATCGTTTGCAACTAGTCACTATTGATTTTTGGAAAGTAGTCCAAGTTTCTTCGGTACCGGGAGTGATGTCATCAAAACTAGGGGAGAAGTTGAAAGAATGTCTGGTTCGTTTGTAACATTTTAGTGACTGTAATTAGATCATAAGACGATTCAAGTGAGCTCTTGAGAAGTAATATTCATAAATACAACGGGTACTGCGAAACAAAAACTATGTTTTCTTAATACAATGCAAACATCAAACAGGAATGTTTTACTTATAGAATTCGGTAGTTTCTAAATTCACACATTTTATTGATTAATATTTTTGGAAACCACAAACGACAGCAAAATAAGTCTATCCGGATTTTCGTTTTTACATTAGAAAAAAAGAACACTTGCCTTAAATTTAACAATTTTAGATTGGTCGCTGTTATTGTTTTTGCATTACACTGACAGGGAACCAGACTAAAGCATTCTTCAATCCGTGACAGGGCCAAAGGATACAACCTGTCATTACATTGACATTACCTGAGTAAGGCATTTTTCACTCGGCGATTGTGCCAATGGAGGCAACCTGTCATTACACAGACATTACCAGAGTTAGGCAATGTTCACTCGGTGATGGTGCCAAAGGAGGCAACCTGTTATTACACTGACATAGAACCAGACTAAGGCATTCGTCAATCGGTAATAGTGTCAAAGAGGCAACCTGTCATTACACAAACATTATCAGAGTAAGGCATTGTTCACTCTGTGATAGGGCCAGAAATAGACAACCTGTCATTACATTGACAGGGAACAAGAGTAAGGCATTCTTCAATCGGTGATAGGGCCAAAGGAGGCAATCTGTCATGGCTGTACATACAAAGAATTGTATTAGTATATTTCTTGGAAACTGTATCTGAGTATGTAATATAAATCAAAATACCAAATTATATATATCAAATCTTTATCAAACCATAAACAAGAAAGTATATGGCACTCAGTTTCCATGATTCAGTACTAGACTTTTCGATAACGTTTAGGGAAATCGTCCAGTAGTTTGTTTTTTTTATTAAAGAAGGTTATACAAGTGTCAAAACAAAATATTTAACTGAGATAGGATATCTGATTGTAGAGAAAAGGCGTTTAAAGAATAGCAAGCACTGTTAATTCCGCCCCCCCCCCCCCCCCCCCCCGTCTGTTTAATGCGCCTAAGACTGTATAATCTTTGTTTAATGAGATAATTTGTTTATTAGACTATGGGTACCACAACCTTATACTGATTAAAACATATAGCCTTGTTCATCTAGAACACACGTGATTACTATAATAATACTGTCAGCATCAATTTTCAACATCAAATATATTTAAACATCAAATAATTGAAATTTGATACTCCCAACAAACAAAAAAAAAAACGAAACATAAAAAAATTATACTGGAACAAAATCTCATCTGAAGAAATATATAAAGAGGTCCTGACGGCTAATAGGAACACGCCTAAATAAAACGATTAGATCCAAGTATTTTAGGAGCTCAAGTACAAAGTAGATGAACTGTTACTCGTTCTGTGGCACCTGTAAAAAAAAAGATACACTCATATTTTGAGACCACGACTGTCTAATCGATTGTATATTTTGGGCATTCCAGAAGCATATAGGTCGAATGGTAATCAAATAAGTAAATCCGTACTATTGACCGTTTCTACATTTACTTGGCTTCAATTGGTACTTTGCTTATAAATTTGCGATATGACCTAACAGATCTGTCAATAAGGCTTTGTAATAGTCTAACCATTTTCAGGTTTTAATTTTAATAAAATGCTTATACCTTCTAACATTAAGAAAAAATCTTTGCAGTGATAAGGTTTGAGCAAGTAGAACATTATTTGAAATGTGCTTTCTTCGAAAGATTCATTGTCCTTTGGTTATACAGTTCCTTCATGGATATACAGCGTTATTCCCATGCCCTTTACTATTTTTTTTGATTTGGTTGTGGTTAGGTACTAAGCTGGTACTCAAATATATAAACAAATAATTTTAGAAGGAAACGTGGTTTTGATTTGCGAAATTTCGTTAGACTAGTATGACCCTTCTAGTGCATGTACCATTTTATTCATGTATTATTACTATCATTTTTTTGTCTATCTGAGGATTTATCTTTTACTTCTAGGCTGTTAATTAGATGATATAGTTTTTCAATAATATATACATTCTTACGTTCAATGGATACGTTTTTGTAATAAGCATACAATATTTGTAAATAACATACATGGATATACATATATACTTGTTTCGTGATCGAAGACAATTTTATACAATTTAATTTTCTAGTCTCTAAATATTTCCAGCTAAACCCTGTAGATACATTAGTTAATTATAACAACAGCCAAAGCTCAAGAGCTTGATGTCATCTAAGTCAGATGTTTGAAGTACAGTCTGAATAAATACTCATAATCAATCTTTCAAGTCAGGCCAGTTTATTTTCGTTTCCGTGAATTTTCAGCTCTAATTTGAAGAAGTGATACATTTGTCAGTATTTAGTGGTAAAATACATATTTTATGTTGGATATATCACTAGTCACGTACATTCTCATGAAAACAAACCGATCGATAGAAACAATATCGTACTTTTCAACATCTGGGTTAACCAATCGATAAAGCTAGGTGTTCAATCAGAATACAATTCTATACTAGTAGATTCACCACATAGCGAATTTGCTTCTTATAAAATTTGGGTAAATCAAAACTCTCGTATCTTTGCGCTTACTCCCGTATATTCGCTACCTTCCTTGGGTCTATTTTGATTTCTGAATCATCTCTTGTTATGATTTTTAAATTTACTGATAGTGAAAACAATGAAAGGACACGCTGTTTTTAAATAGTAATATTAAAAGATTTTATGCGTGAAATAAAATGGGTGGCCCTGGAATTAGGTCATCGATACTATATTCAAGTACAATTATCCAATCAGATTGCAGTCCAAAGTCTTTTATTCAACCATGAATTTCCCTTATTGTATCGTTTCACATATCTATATGTGTGCTTTACCAAAACACTTACCGTTTTATCGTATACAACTTGCCTGTAATTATTAACAGCTTCGGGTGCCCCGAGTGGTCTAAAGCACTCTCCGTTACGGATCACTGCAATCTCACCTCTGTCTGCGTGGGATCGAGTCTCGGATTCGACCAAAGTAGGTATGTGAACAGGCATGCCATTAGCTTCTTGTGGGTCGTGTGGTTCTTTCTGGGGGTTTTCCCAGGTTCTTGCTCCACCATTAATAATGACCGCCATGTATAGCCTTTCGAATAATGGCGTTAAATCCTACATCAACATTAACAGCTCCACTCACTGTTATGTCTTTCTAACTGACTTGCAAATTCAAGTTGTGTAAGATAATTCTCAAAATCGTTTAGCACTGAATCATACCAGATAATCCTTTATACCTTATCGTTGCATTTCATTTCTAGTAGTATTTTCAAGATTTACGTTCAGTCCGTACTGAAAAGATATATAATATAAAGAAAGACGGTTAGAAAAGTATTAAATGGGAAAACAGCAAAATTGTTCAAAAGGCCAAATAAAAGAAGAAAAAAAGAGTAAACAATAATCAATAACACTTCGCCCTATGGGTATGGTAAATGTAAATCACCAATTTCACCATTTTGCAAAACCCCAATATTTCATCAACAGGAATCCACACGAAATAACCGCGTATATTGAGAACGTAGATTTTGTATATTATTGTCAGTCAGTACGAAAGTGAAAATACCCTTTTAAAAATATTTTACGAGAACATTCATATTTGCTACATCTTCTTTATAAACTTCAAAATGATTAATTTTATTCAATTTCTATTTTAGAAATTCTTGTAAGAAGTGCGCAAAAAAATTACAAAAAAATACACTAACATTAAATAATACAGGGCGTGTTTGCCTAAGGCTGGCAGCTTCGTATTTAGACTGAAGTGCTTAGGTCCTTATCCGATCTTTCTTCTTGGTAGATGTAGTACGTATTGGGCATCTCATAAGTGCTAGAAACAAACCTATATCGCCAAATCGTTCCAACTCGCGCTCGAAAAAGTAGACACCATACACGGGGATTTCCCAATCGTTCCTACTCTAGCTCGAGAAAGTGGACACCATACACTAGGATGAACCGCTCCGGTAGCCTAGTGGTTCAAGCATCCGCCGCGGAAGCGTGGGGTCGATCCCCAGCCGAGTCATATTAAAGACTTACAAAAATGGTACTAACAGCTGCCTCGCTTGGCGCTCAACATTAAGAAGTTAGTATTAGGACTGGTCGACCTGGTGTCAGAGTAATGTGACTTAGTGGGACATGCTACATGTCTGCGGCATGATGCCCCAGTGCTAGACCACTATAAACTTCCTCACTACAGACATCGTAGATATATGACTGAAAAATTGTTAAAGCTACGTTAAAAAATCGTAATCCTAATCCTAATCCTAATCAAACAAAGAAAGAAGCCAATCTTCTATTCATCCTCCATCGCTTGCGCACAGTTGTAAAATCAAAAGAGTGCGGGACGTGCCCTGCAATATTGTCTTTACATATTGACAGCTGTATTCCCCTTCTTCGACATCGACAATCTCGTAGCGATTTGTTTGGTGGCTCTTCAAATTTCGGCATCGGGATTCCTAGCATTTCTGTAATATGGTCCAAACGTTTCATTGATGCACTACATTTGTATTTGGAAAGTTTGTAGTCTCAAGCAGAGTTTGGAATCAATATTGCGGTTGTTAAATGTCCTATTTTAGTTGCTATCAAACAAAAAGCATTACAAAGAGAACATGTTATAGTAATGGCCGTCCTGTAGATTTAGCCTAGACATCACCAAAACAGCATAGAATTCCATTATAGACGAAGTAACAAACATTTCTTTCAAGTTTGACAGTTAGTATAAATGTATTTTAACATAAACTACTGCGAAATACGGCTGTTAGCTGAATGATGGTACAATTTTCTGTTGAGTTGACCCTGCTCTACTTTTGTTCGCGCACGAATACCATTCATTGCTGTTGTGTTCGATTTTAATAGTAATAATTGAAATAATGGAAGGCATCAATCATACTTGTTTAAATGTCTACGCTCTAGAAAGAATCCGCAGTGGTGGTCTGGGCAATTTAATTTGCTTCACAGATTCTTGAAATGCAACTCTTTAAAAATTCCTATGCATTTCATCATTTGCTTCAAGTGTATGCAGATTTCAAGTTCTGTATTCCATACCTGATATTATTCATTTTCCCCACAACATAAACACATACATTTTAACCTTAATTATACTTCTCATACCCAACAAGGCAAATCTTTGCCCTACTACCTGATTTAAATTTTGTCACTGTGAAAATGTGATCAATTTTCATTTCCTTTTCGCTATTTTCTAAATGAATATTCAAATCTATAACTTGCCGCAGAGCATTCGATAATAGTCACGTGTCGGGTTTTTTTTTTCAACAATGAAACGGAAAGCAATGTTTACACAATGAAAGAGGGCATGGAGCGATCCTATCACCATACATAGGTTTTCACGAATCATTTAAATATCAGATCGACCCGATTCGACATTCATTTGATTTGCTATCTCAAATGACATTATGAAACTATATGATGAAATACTACAGAGGAAACACCAATGAACAGTTTGACGTTAATGTAAACTTGGTGTCCACCCAATGAACATCACCATTGAAAGTCTCTTTCTGTCAGGTAATCACTCTTCCGTTATATCGTTTGTCGAGCTTATAAACTGTGGATTCTGTTTAAGAATAAAATGTTTATTTTGACTACGTCATATTATAGGTTCCACTTCAGAAAGATGCGGAAAATGGCCCGTAAAAAGATTGTGGCGTCGACAAAAAAAAATTATTTATTTCGATTAATTATTATCCGCTCTGTGATCCAGTGAACAAACAGATCTGTTAAGAGGTGAACATGTGGACACGTTTTACATTATGTCTGAATCACAGGAAACAACGATACACAAAACATTAAATATTATAAAAATTCACACTATGATTCTATCGCATATAAAACAAATAAACGGAGGACGAGTAAGATTTATTGATCTTAATTTTACAAAACCTCAATGTATAGGATTATTTGTGTAATAAAAAAATAATTTGATTTATAACTTTTGGAATAGTGTGTGATGGTTACTGTATATGAAAAACATTTTTTATATGCAATGAAATACATGTGATATAAATCAGACGCGTTATTTTTGAAGGGCATTTTTTTCTTATTGTTCTTTTCATTGTTGTCATTGTTACTCCTATTGTATTGCCTGGGCCTAGAACTCTGCACTGTGTATTTGACACGCAGTGAAAGAAACAGGTAAAGTGTTACGGAATATCTTATTTTCTTTTCTCCATCAACATTAATTACTGACATTGTTAGACACTGGTTTGTTGGACACTGGTCGATGTGCACTGATTGTTCGACACTGTTTGGTGGATGGGCACTGACTGTTCGACACTGGTTGCTGGACACTGATTGCTGGACACTGATGGACAAAGATTGTTGGACACTGTTTGTTAGATACTGCTTGTTGGATACTGATTGTTGGGCACTGGCTGTTAGGCACTGATTGTTGGACACTGGTTGTTAGGCACTGGTTGTTGTACACTGGTTGTTATGCACTGGTTGTTATGCACTGGTTGTTAGGCGTTGGTTGTTGGACACTGGTTGTTGGACACTGGTAGTTGAACACTGGTTGTTAGGCACTGGCTGTTGGACACTGGTTGTTGGACACTGGTTGTTAGGCACTGGTTGTTAGGCACTGGTTTTTAGGAACTGGTTGTTGGACACTGGTTGTTAGGCACTGGTTGTTAGGCACTGGTTTTTAGGAACTGGTTGTTGGACACTCGTTGTTGGACACTGGTTGTCAGGCACTGGTTGTTGGACACTGGTTGTTAGGCACTGGTTGTTAGGCACTGGATTTTAGGAACTGGTTGTTGGACACTGGTTGTTAGGCACTGGTTGTTGGACACTGGTTCATGTAGTTTCGTTGCTGTTCCTTTATTTATGAAGTTTCAAAACACTTATCTGTGTGATTCAAGAGGGCAATTTCCCAATAAAATTTCATTTCCTTGACGTTTTGAGATAAATTCGGCGTCGGTCAATACTACATAGATTAGACTAATTAAAATCTTGGTTAAAACTTTTGAACATTTGATACAATAATTAAGAATGGAGAAACATTATTTGATGCAACATTTTATCCGCGGATGTGTTTTAGGTATGAATTACTTCAAGTGGACTCTTACCGCTACTGTGACAATGCTATTAATAGCCTATTGACGTTATTGCTGCTACTGGTTCATCTGGTTCTATTTCAAATACTAGTAGAAGTAGATCTATGGTCACAATTATTAGTATAACTATTATTATTATTACTAACATTATTACTACCGCTATTACCGACTCCTCACCATCACATCACAATATTACTAATACCATTTTCCGGACTACCACCACAACAGCAACTGCCACCACTAGCATCCCTTTTAGCAAACAGTAACACCACCGCTAACACCACCTCTGTTATTTGTCGCTATTGTCTGATGCTAATACTACTAGTAGCAGTACCAACATCACCAGTTAGTTTTCGTCTTTTCTTACTATTTACGTATAACTGTCCTACTATAGTCTGTGGAAACGTATTACATCCAGACATCAGTCGTTCTAATCCAGCGTCCCTGTCTTTCCACGTACCCTCTTAACTGAACTACCCTAGTAAAAGCTAAGTTTAAACAAAGTTGTACACACATTAGCAAAAGCTAGGTTTGACAAAGTTGTACACACGTCAGTAAAAGTTAGGTTTATAAAATGTTATACACACTTCAGTAAAAGTTAGGTTTAAACAAAGTTGTACACACCCGAACGTAGGTTAAAGGGGCCAAGATAAAAAAAAAGTTACTTTGAACAGAAACCAACTATGGATTTCGGCAAAATATGCCTAACACTATAGGTTCGAGTGTGTGTGTGTGTATGTGTGTGTGTGCTCATTTAAGTTAACCATATCTGTTAAAACTACCATGGTAATTATCGTCAATAAATGACTTATAATCCTCATCACAATACTGTTGTTAAGATTTCAACCAATCAGCAATCAGAAATGTCCTTTTATAATAGGTACACATAGATGAGGATTTATGATCAGTCTTATCAGAATGTTGATTTCTAAACGTTGTGGCGGAATGAAATTTTGGGATAACTCGTATGAGAAAGATATGAATTTTTACATTGCTGAGAGGAAGACTTACTGACAAATGAAATTTTGTTAGCCAAGAAATAACCATCAGATGTGCGAGCAGAATTTTCCAAAACATCTATCAACTTTTGTTTAGCAAGCTAGGTCTCGACATCACTATGGACGCACTTCTTGAACTCTTCATTCAACACAAGCTATCTGATAGTATCGTAATCGTTAGCAGCTTTCTTTTCTGAGGATCAAATATCGATATTTGTTTCCGGTTGTCCAGTTTCTTTTCTCGAATTCCTAAACCCCTGACAATACGCCTCACGTATTAACTAGGAACCCATTAAGACATCCCTTAGCAACATAAAAAAGTAATCTATTTAATAGCATGCACTGTTTTGTGTGTGTGTGTGTGTGTGTGTGTGTGTGCGTGCGTGCGTGCGTGCGTGCGTGTGTGTGTGCGTGCGTGCGTGCGTGCGTGTGTGTGTGTGTGTGTGTGTGGTATGTGTGTGGTAATACATGGGGGATGCGATGCATTCCATTTCTGGTAACACAATCCTTAAAAGTGATAAGTATTGTAGTTATGTAGCAAGTAATATTTTAAACAAGAAAGTTTTAATGTTTACATTAAATTGACTTCGGAAGCTATTAGCTTGATTTTTGTGCAGAAAGGAAGTATTGACAACCATTTGCTTCATTTTCTACTAGCACAGAGCCGTGCCTATGTAATTGTAGACCAGATAGTCTTTGTATTAATTGTCTTATTAGTCAATGCTAGTTATAACACAAAATATAATGATAGACAAATGCCAATACATGATTACTTCGAATTTCAATAAAATAGATATTAAATCGTGTGGTTCGTTTAAAACTATATTACGAGATTACATCTTCGTAAGTAAAACCAGAAGTAAACGAGTAGTCCCTAATGCGTGCCAGTGAAACCTGAGAGAGTGAGATTTCCTAGAAAGAAAAGGGAATATATTTGAAAAGTAAACATAGTTGGAAATTATATAGATGAGCACAGATACAAGGATATTCGCAATAATGCTTTCCAGATATTAGCGGCTTTCCAGATATTAGCGGCTTTCCAGATATTAGCGGCTTTCCAGATATTAGCGGCTTTCCAGATATTAGCGGCTTTCCAGATATTAGCGGCTTTCCAGATATTAGCGGCTTTCCAGATATTAGCGGCTTTCCCGACATGCTTCTCGTTAGCCATATAGTTTTAATGAGACATTAAGTCTTTAGTATATAGAATTTCAACGATTTTCTTAAAATTGTAGATGGAGTTGTGTCCGAAATTTCTTGACTCTTTCCTTTTCAGTAACAATATTCCCGTTCGCCTGTCATCGTACTATCGTCTTTACTCTTCTCCCCAGATCTATAAAATATGTTTGGGTCTCTCGATATTGTAAAAAGTGATTGTGAGAATATAAAAATGATATTTTCCTATACAAATATTACACACTGAACATAACACGAAAGACATGAAGGCTGCAATTCATTAAATGGAGAAAAATATAAGGTTTGCTTACCTTTATTTTTAGGAAAATGGAGAAAGTGTGATTTTGAAATACCTTTCTAAAAACATTGCTTTATCGGGACATTCTTTTATATTTATGATCTATATGCAACGCAATTAGCCATGTAAATATGCAATAGTTAGGTAAGGGAGGAAACATGGGATAGCACAATCTTGCGTGAATAAAGATCACTAGCACATATTGTTGACTTCATTCTATGTCAACACATCATTTATTAGAAGAAATGACGAAGAAAAAACAGGTAACTGAATTATTAACTTTATCTACGTTTACAGATTTAACGATTGTTAATGAAATTATAACCTCTTGAGATAGTCCACCGGCTAGAATGCACACAATCATGGATCTAGGCGTGTCCGTTGAAAACCCATGAAATTTATTCAAAATCCATGACTTCAAAGCCTGTTAGATGCAAATACATTCATGATTCAGTCAAAATATCTGTCGGAGCATGAAACAGTTGAATGCACTTAAAATCATTCGAAGAATTCCGGCATGCTAAGGAAACCCCAACCCCTAAAACTCGAAACCATTTTTTGTCACTATATCGTGTCAGCCTGCAAGAATTCGAATTCCGTTAATTGCGTCATACCACAAGAGTTTGTATGCGACTATAATTAGGTTACACGCACTTTTACATTTTTTTTTAGGAGTTGGGCCGATCAGAGAACTGATATTACCCAAAATAAGGCTTCCTTAGCCTAGAAACGAAATAATACTAAAATGACAAGAAAAACATATGCCGTATTACGTCAGGGTTGATGAGAAAAACATTTCAAATTCAAATTCTCATATGACATGTTTGTATCATATGACATGCTTCTTTCATCATACGACATGATTCTATCATACGGCAAACGTGTATCATATCGGGTTACGTAGAGATCAGGTATTGAAATTATCATTCACCGTTAGCACAATGGCGGTCGTATCACGAAGAGAGCAACCCAAGATGCTATTTCAATTCCTAGGTTCATGTTTGACGGTTACGAGTCTCGATTGGATATTTATAAGCACATGCTGGGCGGTTACGAGTCTCGCTTTGGTATTCCAACGTACATGTTGAACCGTTACGAGACCCGATTTGCTATTCCTAAGTACGTGTTGGACGGTTACGAGTCCCGATTTGCTATTTCTAAGCAGGTGTTGGGCAGTTACGAGTCTCGCTTTGGTATTCCTAAGCACATGTAGACAGAGGCGTAGCTAGGGTGTTTGGCACCCGGGGACAATATTCATCCCCCCCCCCCACCTCAACTCTGAAACCCATTATTTTCATCAATAAAATCATCATTACCCGTTACAATTTATTTCAAAGCCCATTTTGGCGCCCCCACTAGTATGGCGCCCGGGGATATATTTACCCCCTGCCCCTCCCCTCGCTACGCCTCTGCATGTAGAACGGTTACGAGTCTCGATTTGCTGTTCCTAAGTACGTGTTGGACGGTTACGAGTCTCGATTTGGTATTTCTAAGCACATGTAGGACGGTTATAAGTCTCGATTTGCTATTCCTACATGTTGGACAGTTACGAGTCTCGATTTAGTATTCCTAAGCACAAGTAGGACGATTACGAGTCTGGTGTTCCTAAGCACATGTTGGGCGATTACGAGTCTCGATTTGGTATTTCTAAGTGCATGGTGGACGGTTACGAATTTCATATACGTATCCTGTACAAAATAGCTTTTAACTTTTAAAACAAAATCATTCAGATATTATAATCATTAGTATTACAACTGGCGATACTGATAAGAACGAATGCTGCGTTGATTAAGATTACAACCAACGCGGAAGTATATGTTTACACAAGAAAATCAGGTTAATCGTGAGAAAAATCTGAAACATATTATTAAAACCGCTGGGATTGTTCAGCGTCAATACGTCTGAAAGCCAGAGTGAGCTAATATTGGGCATTTCTTTACACACAGTAATAAGATGCTTGAAAGATAAAAGAAACAAAATCATTTCTTGGAAATATCCATCTACTATTCAGTCCTTCCGTCCTTCCTTCGTCGGCTAGCTAAACGTTCCATGTGATGAGATGAGCTGAATTATTCTCCTCCCCCCTCTCTCTCTGTCTCTGTCTGTCTGTCTGTCTCACACACACATTTAGTTAGGTAATACTTTAAAAGCTAGGCGCTCAGAATATAGAGGTTAGTGTTAAGATTGGTCAGGATACTGTGACTGGACGGGACATCATGGTACATGTCTGCGGCATGATGCTCCTTGGCTCGACATCACTATACACTGCTACACTGCAGTTATTGTAGTGATATGACTGAAAAAATGTTAAAGCTGCGATAAAAATTCAAATCACACACACACACACACACACAACATATAACGCTCAGCATATTCGATATTTAAAAACTTTATGGTACATTTTATATGGCACATGCATATTAGCATGGAAGGGACATCGGTTAAAAAATATCTCGTGCCCACGAGATGTTATGTTCTGGCCACGAGATTGCTGTTGGTAGGGGCTTTTATTGTTTGAGGATTTCTTTTAACTTTTTTCCCTTCCATGCTTTCGTACACATGCTACTTCAAATTCAGGAAAATATATTGTAGACTTATATTAGAAAATATCCGGCTATCACATAATAAAGCAATACAATTTCAATACCTACATATTCTGAATCAGACAAGAAGTCAATAATTCCGTACTAAACCAGAGTCCGTACGCTCTAGAGAATCATGGCAATACTCTTGTGTATTTCTTACATAAGCAACTTCCCTAAAATCAGAATTGATGTCAAAGAACTCAACCGTAGATGAAACATCATTTCCAACACGATTAATTATCCTACTAAAAGTCTAAATGGAAATATATAAAAAAAATCGTCGAGTTTTAATGACTTAGAAACTTTTTACAAGAAATTTATAAACATGTTTTCATTACAAAACTGAGTAACATTTATCAGTTTTTATTGTTCTTCTTGTATCTATCAGTCAATAAATATTGGTGATACATATGACGGGGATATCAAGGGATCTTTCGATGCATACTTTCTCCTATAGCGTAAGTTATCCATTTTATGCTAGTAAAGTGCTGTTGACACATAATTTCTTTTCGTACTGCTATTTATTTATCTATAACAGCAGGTGAAACCGTGAAGGGCATTTTAATCAACACAGGACTAGCTATTTTGAAAACTTATTTGCGCGTGATTACGGGCAGCTCCAGATCGTCCGTGTAGCTGAGTGATTTTTTTCCTATATTTTAGTATACTTTCTATCCCGCGACGGCTTACATGAAAACGTGAAATAAGATCGCTAATTTGTGAATATAATGTTATTTGACCATGTAAGAATATAATTTTCTTCTAACAGCAGTAGTGTCTAGATGGCGCAAATCCATCAATTACATGTTATTGCTAATAGTGAACTCCGATTACGAGCCATATACCGTTTCATCAACTTGCCCGCAGGCGGAAAAACTCGTCAGCTTGATGGGTATACGGTATCTTTTAATTAGCTTTGTCAGGCACTTTATTCTTAAGTGCCAAACCGTGTACCAGATCATTTATTGCCAGCTAATTTACATCTTGTCTAATAAGTGTACATCGGAATATATCCTATAGAGTTTAATGTCCGTTCGGTTCGGAAGGGTTCTAGGAAGGTAAGTGTACATTTATATGATTTGTTGCATGTTGAAAAATATTTACGTCGATAAGAATACAAAAACTAAAACATCTTGCAAAAACTGCAATTTGGTTAGAAAAAATTTGTTAAGATACTAATTTGGGTTGATGAAAGAAAAGAATACGTGTGCACCACAGAAGACAGGCAGACAGACAGACAGACAGACACAAATATATATATATATATATATATATATATATATATATATATATATATATATATATATATATATATATATATAAGAAGAGGAGTTCTTCTCCTTTCACTGACGACTGGCGATACAAACAGGAAAATAGACTATTGAGAGAGAGAGAGAGAGAGAGAGAGAGAGAGAGAGAGAGAGAGAGAGAGAGAGAGAGAGAGAGAGAGAGAGAGAGAGAGAGAGAGAGCTGGGTTTTGAGCTCTGGCTGGAAATAATCTTGAGAAACAAATTTCTTAGGTATAAAAGAACTAAATAAATTTTGTTGTAACATTTTAAATTAGTATTTGCATCTGTTTTGACTTTACCTGAGAAATTCATGACAAAATTACATTTAAACTGAAAAGATACATATTAGTACTCGCACTTTTAATTGAAACTAGAAGCATGGGACTCGTATAGTCTTGTTGCCTTGCGACATGAATAAAATACACAAGCGTTTCATAAGTTTATATAAATACTTGTTTTCTCATTCAATTTTGGGTGTCAAAAAAGCAAATGTATGATTAGCTAGATTTCAAATCAAACTGCTGTCATCTGAGCTTAAGATTCAATATTTCAGATATTGGTACGAAAAGAATCGATAGAACTTTGTGTTCATGTGCCCTTTACAACTTCGGATCTATGATCATGTATCGTATATCATATAAAAATTTTCATTATTCTTGGTAACGATATGTTCCCAATAACTTTGTTAACTTTCAGAAATGTCAAATATGTAATTTCAGTGCTTAATAGAAACGACAACAGAATATACTCTTGTTCATTGTTCCCAACAGATCTATGACTGAGTGGATTTCAATTTAAATCACGCTGCATTAATCCTATGATAGACTGCAACAATCCTATTATCTTTACACTGCAATAATCCTACTATTGACTGCAATAATCCTATGACCTTTACACTGTAATAATTGTATCATGCACTGCAATAATCCTATGAGTTTTATACTGTAATAATCTAATGAGTTTTACACTGCAATAATCATATCATACACTGCAAAATTCCTATGATTTGTACACTGTAATACTTGTATCATGCACTGCAGTAATTCTAAGATTTGTACACTGCAATATCCACAGAGTAGTACACTGCAATAATCCAATGAGTTTTACACTGCAATAATCCTATGAGATTTACACTGCAATAATCCTATCATACACTGCAATAATCCTATGGTCTTATCACTTGGTATGCGTATGCATCCTAAGCTAGGCATTTGACATACATTCTAAACTCGTTTGCACAAAATTCATTTTCTCACGACAATGATGGTGATGACGATAATTTTAGCGATGATGAACTACGCTGTAGTAAAAGGTTTTCCTCGGATTTATTTTCGGATGATGATGATGATGATGATGACGATGATGAATCACGATGTAGAACACAGAGTGTACATGTGTACTCAGTTTGTTTTCCAAATGATGCTTCTTTTGCGATGATGATGATGATGATGATGATGATGATGATGATGATGATCATGATCATGGTGACGATGTTGATAATTAACCACGATGTAGAAGAACGTGTGCACAAACTTTAGTTTTCGATGCTGTTGACGATAAAGGTCCCGACAAAAGCGAGGGTGGTGATAATGAACAACAATGTAGAAGAAAGTGTGGCACTGCCATTTGGTATTGTTTATTCTTACAATCAACATATTCCATAAATTTACCTTAATACTTTCATATTTCAGTAGATACAAATATTTTGTTTGATAATATCTACAATTTAAATGATATATCTTGAATAAATACACAATGAAGTAGTTTGCAGTTTGATAAATTTCAAAGCGTTTCTGTTTAAATATTTATTCTGATTTCATACATGTTTATCTTTTAACTATAGGATTAAAGTCGTACCAATCCATTGGCAAACATAACTCCGCAACGTTCTTTCTTTACAAAAGCGTAACGAACTTTTGCCTGAAAGCATGTTAGACATTAAGAAAGTAGAAAGAATTACGTAATACATTACACAAGTAGAAAGGAATAAGACATAAAACGACACACCCTTTGGGGCAAAATCAATATCTTTAGTAATTAAATTTTTGATAAAACTGTTTTGTGGCTTGACCGGTAAAGTCACATAAATACGACACTTAAAAAGAATTCATGAACGAAAAGAAAGTTTTGAAGTGGATGCATTTTTGGAGTATCTCGATACTATTATGTGATTATTGTGACGCACATATTCAACACACCTTTACAGGTATATGGGTGACACGAAATTTAAGATAATGTACACATTTATTTTATTGACCATGTCTTCTACATGTACTAAATAAACTCTAGGATCAAAACACTTATATACCGTACACATGCACGCACACATATTTTCTGGTTTTCTCTCAATCGCGAAGCCTATTAAAATGATTTACTTTCTCGACTCTGTTCCATGCACTAGACAGCATTATACGTGTGTCGACAGGTATTGTTCATGTTTACTTGTCCACTTAACGTGACGTTAGCATGCTCCACGCTGATTGGTCAGTCACATTATTAATCGTTTGCTTGCTGAACTTAAATCGAGCAGCTACTTTTAGGGCATATTGTATATACATTTGAACATTTTTGTTCAAACACAAAATAGCATTTTATTTTATTTTTCTTCGTCGTTTAAATAAAAAGCATTTTTATGAATGTGTGCGACGATGTCATGGTGGTAGTTTGGCCTGAGTGTGTACTGATTACAGTGGAATATTCTCCACAACATCCGGGTAATGCCAATGATACCATAAGCTGAAATCTGCTAAATAATTGCAGAAAGTCGTTTTCATCCATTTGGCATTGCTTTCTTAAAAACAAAACGGCAACGGATAATATCAAAGCTTTAACTAGCAGATCTGACCATTCCGGTCCGGTAGCCTAGTGGTAGAGCGTCCTCGGATGCAGGAGGTTACCGGTTCGAACCCCGGCCGAGTCATATCAAAGACTTTTAATAATGGTACTCACAGCTGCCTCGCTAGATGCTCAGCATTAAGAGGTTTGTATTAGGACTGGTCGGCCTGGTGTCAGGATAATGTGACTGGCTGGGACATGATGTCACATGTCTGCGGCGTGGTGCCCCAGGGCTAGACATCACATTAATCTGCGACACTGAAGACATTATAGCAATATTTATGAAACACACACACACACACACACACACACACACACACACACACACACACACATCTAGTTATGCCATAGTAAATATATATCATTTCGTCCAAAAAAATCAGCGTTGAAATACAGAAATGACGTTTCAAAACGAGACTAAGCCAGGGGTTCAAACGATAAATCAGGCGGTGACCACTTCAGTTATTTACGAAACAACCATTGACCGAGAAGTTGCAGATGCATTCGAAAAGTTTTCATTAGCACGTTTCTGTCAATCCTACAGTTGATCCATTCGAAGAAATATCTGATGTTGTCATAGTAGATTGGGCTTTCTTTTCTGTGACGAAATATCCGGTGAACATTTTCATGATTTTCGGTAAATTACTGCTCCGTGCTATAATTTTATGTCGCATAAATAGACGAGGGGTTCCAAATGCTCTTCGAATACGACAGTGAATTCATATTGCAGATTAAATTGGTGTAATCTCAAGGATGACGATGTGCGAAAATAATTGATTGTAAACAGACAGCTTTCATATAAATGGATATTTCAACTTCAGGTTGACAAAAACGTTGTTATCAAGAAGTGATGTATCACATCTAGGTGCTGATGATACGATTATAACATGGTTGTTTCATGATAAGTGCTATAGAATTGATCAAAAAATGAAATCTTGTACAAATATGCGTTTTATTTACTTTGCCACCACTTCAATATTCAGCCAGAATAAACTAATGCCATTGATTTACCACACATTCCCAGGAAAGAAATGGGAAATGATAGCTGCGGTTTCGAGGAGGATCAGAGATGTGTAAACTTGCGTAGACGGGGAGAGAACTTCATTGAAATTTGGGAATTGTGAAAAGATTTTTTTTAAAGAACTTTTTGGAGATATTTTGTTTGTACTTTATCTGACCTAGTTAGAGATAGGAAGTGCCGATGAGTCGTTGGAATCAGCACCATTCATTTTTAGGATACTGTTTTAAATAGCAATAGCTGTGTGCAACGTTTTCAATAAGAATGCGTTTTCTCAACTGGCGAAAGTGTTCACAAAATTACTTGTCTTGGTTGTACGTTCAATTTTTTATTTTATTTTTACATTTTCTTTGTAATATGTCTCCGTGTTTAACAATCATCGTTTGCAGATCTAGACTAGCAATACAGGCGTATTACAGACTTTAGCAGTTTTTTGGCTTTACAATGATAATAGTTTGCCATTTTTGCAATGCCATTCTTCTCAGACTGGTTCCATACATGTCAGAAGACTGTATGCACATTTTTAACAAGATCATGAACTAAATGGGATTTAAAAGGGCAGTCTATGACACTGCAAAAGTGGTGACCGATTGTTGATGTAAACCGCGTAGAATATCATTCCGCACTTTAGGAGAAATACATTTATAAATTACAAGCTTTTATTTCTGAATGGAAAAAATAGACGTTTAAACTGATGCACGTGGAGTTTTGCTGCTAAACATTAAAATATAAACGAAGTTAAATTACCGATATTAAATGATCTCAGATTAATCTAATACGTTGCATTCCAAATCATTTCAGACAGATGTAGACTCAATTGTTGAATTTGTGTTAGAAAACACGGCTCTCTGTTTAAAAGGAGGTGCAAGTAAAGGACAGAAGTCATCAGCATTTGTCTTTTTTCTGTTTGCATTATATACGTAGTTCTGTAATTCATTAATCATGTTATCAAAGTCATTCGAGTTGTATTTATGTCAATCCGGGTCAATTGATATGCATATGTCATACATGTCCGTGTCGATAGTGCTTTAAACAAGGACTACACAGATAACCATGTCGGTCTACTTTATCCCAGCAACCCGTGTATAGTAAGATACTGGCAAATACCTACATACTGATTTATTAATCTGTGTAAAGACAGCGTACACGAGCCATCTAGCCATACAGCATGGAAACTAATTGTTTTGTCTGACCAGGAGCTATATACTTGTAGACTTGGTAAAAGTATCAATGTATCATTTTACGATTGCCGTATCATTAATTTAGTTTTTGGTATGATCCAAAATAGCCGGTTCAATCACCCCTATCACCCCGTGCCATGCCCGCCTTGATCGTCGGCATCAATGTTTGGGAAATAGGTACTAATCTCCCAATAGAGGTGCCCGTAAAACCCAGGAAAATAAAGTTAATTCTTCCTCCACCGCCAGGACAAAGTTATACCCTTCCAGTACAGTGAAGTCACAGGTCTGTGTGTCCTATATCATCAGAAAAGATCCAAAAAGATCCAAAAGCGCCGTACAGTATGAAGAAACTAACCAACCAACAATGGCATGATCCGTTCGCTGAGAATGTGAGTCCAACAGTTTACTATATTGCCATATCGGAATAGAATTTACTTTACTAATATCACCAATCCTGACATATACTGGTATTTTATTACACGAATTCAACAAATACATCCCCTTATATTGGGTATTCAGCCATTAAGACCACATACATATAGAACATAGTTCCTATTCTATCTCGTGACATGACCGTGGGCATTCAGCCATCAAGGCTACATACATCCCGGAAGATCATATTTATTCTAACTTTGACCTTATTTAGGGTACAATGCTAGTACGGGTAGGATAATTTATATTCTAGTTCGTGTTTCTAGATAGGGTAATCAGTGTGATATAGAACAATCAACATATTTCTGCATCATTTATAGGATCCGACTAATCCTTGTACGACTGTACACTAGCACATGTAAGTCCTACTATTTTTAGTATGGCCGTGTGTCAGACACATGTTTAGATCCGAATACTTCTAATATTGATGCAGGTCAGGCACGTTTAGATCAGACTAAGTCTAGGATGGTCGTGCGTCAGGCACGTTTAGATCAGACTAAGTCTAGGATGGTCGTGCGTCAGGCACGTTTAGATCAGACTAAGTCTAGGATGGTCGTGCGTCAGGCACGTTTAGATCAGACTAAGTCTAGGATGGTCGTGCGTCAGGCACGTTTAGATCAGACTAAGTCTAGGATGGTCGTGCGTCAGGCACGTTTAGATCAGACTAAGTCTAGGATGGTCGTGCGTCAGGCACGTTTAGATCAGACTAAGTCTAGGATGGTCGTGCGTCAGGCATTTTATATTTGACTACTTCTAGTATGATCGTGCGTCAGGCATTTTATATTTGACTACTTCTAGTATGATCGTGCGTCAGACACATTTAAATCCGACTCCTACTAGTTTTGTGTACGTCAGGCACATTTAGATATTTTATCTTCTTAGTTGAGTCAGTAGAACCAGTGTTTGTTCAACATTATTGATGGGGAATGCAACCAGCGCAGAATTTTGGTTGAATTCCATTTCATCGTTGTTGGGTGTTTACTTTCCTTATAATGAAGTCTGCAACCGGATCTTTTCACGTTTTAATACAATAACTGAAAGCCATCCTCGGGTTGGTATTGGCAAGCCAGAGTCGTCTAAATGGGTATTACCCAATAATCATGTGCTTACGCAGATAGTGGTTGAGAAGCGGCTCAAAATTTCCATCGATGTTGTCATTCGCTGACACCCGATCCATCACTAAATCTGTCCGTACCGCGACATCGTCATCGTGTCACGTTTCAGAACCCATCACGCATATGTAATGACTAAACTTTATTACAAACACCACAGACGGTAAAGTACCAATCCCGTCATGAGCTGAGTCCTTCAAACTGAATTTCATCTCCGGGAAATAATGATGATACTGCAAATGTAAAAAAAAAATGTAGACAACAGTGGCCGGTTGGTCAATAAGCGACGTAAAATTCAGCTATGAAGACGATAGTCATTTATCAACAGTGACTTTCAACATCATAAATATTTAATTCCGGTAACGATACAAAGTATGACCCGGACTCGAGCTTTAAGATGTAACATAAATGCTCATCAACGCCATTTTCCAGAGGACAGAAAACACGTAGGCCATTTGTTATACTTTGGAGGTCAGTGTTTACCTCTGTTTTGCTGGTTAGTATTCCCTGCATCTGGCTACATGTACTTGCTACGCGTATTTGTGATTGTTGTTTTGAATGTTCCTTGGTGGCCTTTACATACAAAGGGTCTTTTATAAAGGCAACCAACACGCACGAGTATATCATTCCCTTTATTCTAAGTGATTTCAATCTGGTTTGATATAGTATCCCACGAGTTCAAAACAATATCGCTGATGTCCACGTTGATGATTCTATTTTTCCAGTTGATCTTGAAAAATCCAACTTTACCCTCGTAATATGACATTATTTATTGTCGTGCTGTTAGATACAAGTGTATAACAAATGATTTCAGCTTTTCCATAAAACCTATGCGAGTGATCCGGAGGAAGTTCTGATGATGCGAGCATATCTAACTTTTGTGCGGCTCTCGGTATCCTTGTTCGTTGTTTACGCGCTAGTAGCTTAAGTTCACTTACAGTTGGCGCTGTCGAATCATTCCGCTAGGGGAGTTTTCTAAAAGTCATCTGTGTTTCATCTGAGGATCCAAATAATGCAATCAGACAATGCCTTTGTCATACCGCTTGATATCATGATTATACACTGTTACCTTATATAAGGAATAACTTTTGTCTTCCTCTTTATTTTTTTTAAAAAATATAGCAACAATTGCTCTGCCAAGTCAAAGTCGTTTTCTCTGTGCTATTGGCAACATGACTGATATTATCCGTGATATGCAAGTCTCGCGATAATACTCGACATGAGAACCACTACGGCGACAAAGATGCTTACGCGACTTGACCCCGATAACACATGAATACATTGGGATTACATTATTTACTATGGATGCTCTCTTATGTTCTCGATTGATGGTGCGTATCGTCAGGCATTCCATGTCCATTGTTTCATACGGCATATAGGGTTGTCGTCAGGCATACCATGTCCATTGTTTCATACGGCATACAGGGTTGTCGTCAGGCATACCATGTCCATTGTTTCATACGGCATACAGGGTTGTCGTCAGGCATACCATGTCCATTGTTTCATACGGCATACAGGGTTGTCGTCAGGCATACCATGTCCATTGTTTCATACGGCATATAGGGTTGTCGAGTATACTGTATGTGGATAGTATTTGATCGTACGACAATTCAACGCGACATATTTTCATCTAAGGTGACAAGCCTTTCGACCAGGTTGCAGAGACCGAGGATTACCGTCAAATAGCTTTACCAGCTTAAATGTGTTTTCGTCAAACCGGTATATGGAAACATCATTGCATGTTGAGCAGTCTAAAGTATTATTCCAACTCGTAAAGACCGTTTTTATCGTCTCCGTCGTCTCTGCTTTCTTTGTTGTCTTCGCTGATTATTTCACGGGCTTCACTGCGTGTGTCACTATCTTCGAGGTCGTCAATGGTCATTTGTACAGGTAAATTAACTTGACTGTTTCTTCACGATATTATGCAATGACTTTTCTGGTTATGTGTTGTATTATTGCCTAAATTACCGCTCTACAGGCGCCAATTCAATCTATAACCCAGTTAATGCATCAAGATGCTCCATATATATAAAACAATAATAATTTAATTCCCGACGATTGGCTTCGTTTACAATACTATATGTATATAACTGTTTTTTAGATAAACAAAATGATATTCTATAATAGGACACTGCAATTCTTTAACAGATCATGAGTTATCTCTTGTCAGCTTATGTAGAACTATCGGCCAGCTCACTGCACCGCAGATCCTAACCTAGGGCAAGCAAAACGTCCAGTTGACACACTTAGGCTACAATCACAGACGCAGTCTACGAAAATATAAACTAGCAAACAGATGTGTGTGTGTGTGTGTGTGTGTGTGTGTGTGTGTGTTAGATTTAAATTTGTGTCTTAGACTGCTGTAAGTTTTTTTTAGTGCATACACTTTGCTGACAGGTGTAATAGTATCCTATAGCTTGAAGACCATAGTTAAGATATATTGATTTTGAACCAAATGCATTATGCACCGAAAAGTAATGTCATTATTACTATTGTTACCAGCAACTTATTTTTCTGTTACTACTGCTGCTAGGTATTTTACCTATGCATGTTTCAATGAACCTTACACAACTTCATTACTTCGGTATGTTTGTGTGTTATGTAATGATATACCCAGTTTGTATCAAGAATACTTACGGTAAAGTACGGTTGTAGCATACATACACCAGAGCCTTCCTGTCTATTTTATATAATAATGTCACATCTGCTGAATGGAAAATGTAAATAGATCCAATCAAGTTACAGACGTAAAACAGACAGCAGGTTGCATTAAAATCAGCATCAGCAACGCAACAGGGAATACTATATTTACGTGGTGTTCCGAATTGGAGTAATACCATCTCGTTTCTGCTGTCTACGCTTCTGGAAACAGTTTTCTTGGTATGTAAATATATTAATTTTCATCGTGTATAGTTTTCTTCATGTGATCTAATCTAAAGAAGCACATCCAAGTATCCAAAGTTCATGAAACATCACAATTAATACCATTAGTATGCGTTAAGGAACTATACAAAACTCAAGGAGTTGTCTGTTGGATTAAAGGCCATGACGTTAGATTGGTCCTTTTCAGTCCTGTTTTGTGTGTGCCAGACATTGTAGATCAAACTGGACAACTGTTATAATTTCAAGAGTTCAATACTTGTAGCGTACATAATCAAGCACCAGTCATAACCGCCATAACTTGCAAAATCTGATACGATCACTTGCACAATGTCTGATGTATGCAGGACTTTCGGGATTTACTCTCCTCGGTAATAAATTATTCTACTAAATGATAATCCCAGTCATTTACCTGGTAAAAATAAATGTGCTCTTTTGCCAAAATCTTAATTAATCAGCTTTAATTTAATGAAGTATGATTTTCAGAAAAAAAGGGGCGGAGGGACGTGTATACTTTTATTTCTAAACTTGTTGAAATGGACAATCAAAAATATATGCTTCTGTATCTGAAAACTGGTAGAAAATCGCTTTTAGTTCCGTTTTTGCAGAATTCCTTTTTAAGTCTACCTTGTCAATTTGCCATTTTTCACTATTCAAAATCAAAATGAAAATGAAAATATCAAGTTCGATGCTAGTACAAAAGCCGATTGGTAATGTCTATTCCATTAATTTCCATATAGATATCGATAGGTAATGAGATATTCATGTTGACTTTGTAATAAACGCTTCCAGTTCAATAGATTGTTTTATTCCAGATAAATGTAGGCCAATTAACTAAAAAAATTAGAGTTTTCAATCATCCATTTCAAATAATCACATATATTCAGATAAGGTGAAAATGTTTGTGCGAGTGAGATTATTGGTTTATTGGCTGCAGAAACGCAATGATTCCATCTGTTTCATCAAGATAAGACCTCCACTCGCAATGCAAAACTCATTTTGAGTTAACTTTGATATATAGTTAGGTCTAACGCATACTGCTATGGAATGTAAGAAAACTTCTCCCTGACAAGAACGGTGCATGCTTATACTGCATTCTTTACAATATTTATCTTCCATCTTTAAAAAAATATACCCGCAAATTACGAATATCGACAGCAAACAATAATGCTAATCAAGGTCAACTATTGACGTGACACAAAATGGATCTATGACCATTGGCTAGCAAAAATGTAGATACCAGTCTTTCTCCTAAATAATTACTGAGTTGGAAAAGTTGTAAACAAAAATCGCACCATGTTAACGAAAGATTCGTCAAGCATTGTATTACTAAAAACTGTCATATTTATCATATGGAGGTCATATTCTTTATAAAGACTGTCATAATCTTCACAAAGACTGTCATAAAGACTGTCATATTCTTTATAAAGACTGTCATATTCTTTATAAAGACTGTCATATTCTTTATAAAGACTGTCATATTCTTTATAAAGACTGTCATATTCTTTATAAAGACTGTCATATTCTTTATAAAGACTGTCATAATCTTCACAAAAACTGTCATAAAGACTGTCATATTCACATTGTCACCATATATAAACCTTTTAATAAGTATTGGTAATAGTCACAGATACTCATTGTTTGAGTCTTTAAACTTTAGCCTAGAATTTAGATAAACTGAAAATGTCCCTAAAGCTAAATACAATTGTCCTTTTTATGATGTACAAGTTTGTAATATCACCCTCGGTAATATTTTGCGAAAGCATTGGTCGTCCATGTACTTTATAATATCAACTATATTGTTTGTCTGTACCTTGTGTTAGACTTAATACTTGTTTATCCCATCCTGTCAGCGCAAATTTACATAAAATAACAAATGGCGATGTCGCTCATTGACTTTCTGGTCAATATAAATTATTTTAAGCATCCGCATCAAGTTGAAGCAAACTACTTAAAACATATTTTTTAGCTTTTGTTCCTGACGATATCGTCCTGTAAACTT